>OZ020222.1:18746331-18971331 GCA_963971325.1 Aphodius granarius | reverse complement strand
TCTGTTGGTTGAGACAATCATTTACCAGTCGTTTGTTTGGGCGGACCTTCTGCAGATCTATTGGCAGGGCAAACCTTAGGCTCGAATAACCAGCTGCTGGAGTTTGACGAATTGGTTGAGGTTCGAAGACTCGGAGATCGTACATCTTCCATCGTCCGAGGACAGGACCCGACCTCAGACCAGCATTAAGCTACCGACAAGGTCAGATTGTTCCCATTTACACGTTTACCGTCGCCCTCAGCGTTTAACTGTTCTTATTTTATATTTTGCGAGAATTTTGGTTAGTGTTTACCGGTATTACTTCTGAATCCACCTTCAGTGGTTCATTAGTGTGTTTGTATATTAATCAACGACGTATTTTGTTCTTCCTTTCGCAGGAAAGGACGCCTTCAGCGTTTAGCTCTCTTTGGTTTCGGTTACATAATTAATTCAGCCTTCAGCATTTATTTGTTTGATTATCTACTGTAATTAAGCTTTCTTTTGTTAATCAACAATTTCAATGCGGTTTTAATTTTTCCTAATTTAATTATCTTTCTTGGAATTGACCAAGATTGCGACTTACACGGTTGTCTGGCCAGATAATATTGGGGGTGCGCATTTGTTTGTTTATCTCTATATATTTTGTGTTTTATTTGCATTGAACGTTGATCTTGTTGATCACTTGCATATATTACTTGTGTACCTGGTTTGTCTTGGATAGGCTGAAACCCTATGAAGCAATACAACGTATATTTACATTTAGTTCATTGCATACCATTTATTTAATTGTGTGTATCCACGGAACTTTTGACTTACGTCTACTACGAACAATAAAGCGGATGTTGTCCTTATTTTACCTCTTTTATTTGGGGAATACAACTTCATCTTATCCTGTGTCGTATTGTGGCTGACTTCGATCTACCTTGCCACCGGGTTTACGTCCATATCGAGTATAAGGTGGCTGGCGCCCTTAAACCCCTGTTACACTTTGGATTAGGAGTTGGAGTGAGACCCACGCCATCCCCTGAGCTAAGTCGGAGCACTCGAGGACCTCAGAATTGCACAAGCGCACAGGTAGGAGCGAATTCGGAAGATTTTGGACATAACCGTCAGTTTGTTTTCTTTACACTCTCTCTTTGGTTGGTTTGGAAAATCAAAGTGTAACATTGGCGCCCAACGTGGGGCTCGATTTAATTAGCCCTTCATTAATTGGCCCTTCCCTAATTAGCCCTTCGTTAGATAGCCCTTCACTGATTGGTCTTTGGTTGGTTGATCTTTGTTTGACCTTTTTTTTTCTCTCTTCTCTCTATACCTTTGTTTATTTCCCAAGCTCGGCAATTTTTGGGTTGTTTTATGTTGGTTCGTGTTGTCTTGGTTTGTTTGTCTTGATTTGTTTTTGTATTTCTTCGGAGGTTTTTGTTTGTAGTATGTGGTGCTCCTGTTAGTACAGAGGGATGGCGTTGAAGATTATCGTCAATTGCCAGTCGCAGGATTTTAAGCCGTCCGAAGAAGGGAGCGACCGATAGGGCTGTGTGCCCTGTAGGGGGGGCAGAAGTATACTCCTACCGCGTTTTCCGGCGTCCGGTAAAAGTCCGGTAACTGTGACTCGGTTTGTTCCATCTACCATCTCTCCTTGTCGGGAGATTAGGGAACGGAGTTCTTCGCAACGCGTCGGAGGCTCCAGGTTCTTTGTGACCTTTGGTTTGTTCGTTGGTTTATTTTGGAGGTTGTGTACCTCGGTTGTCAGTCGCATGGTTTGTTGCTGTCAACCTTTCGGGAATTTTGAATTTTGGATGTCCGCAGTACCACCACCCCAGGTTGTGGGTGTTGCCCTGGGTCGTAGTTTGTTAACGTTTGCTCTTTTTGTTGATCGGTGGTACCCTTTTTGTTTAAAGATGCGAGATGCTCTTTTATTTTTTTTTTTGGTTGGGCGGTGTTTTGCCACCGGTGTTCGGGGCGGAGGTTGGTTCCGTGGTGTGCGTTCTTTCTTGTCTTTCTCTTCCGACGGTGTATACGACGACCTAGTCGTTCGGCTAGGAAGCACTGCACCGTCCCTTCACCTATCCTTCCTTCGTTCTTCCTTCATTTCTTTCTTCTTTTGTCGCAGGAGCGATCTCTGTACCAGATTTTGTACACGAGGACTCTGTCGCTCGACAGGGTCGCAATGCAAAATCCCTTCCCTATTCTTTTTGTGTCGTCCCCTTTATGTTCTTCTAGCTTCACCACGGCTGCCTTCCTTTGATTTCGGATGCCGGGGGTAGAACTTTGCACAGCTTTTCACGTTAAGTAGTGAGATGGGGGGTCGGTTGTCACTAATTGTTTCATTTTCGTCGGTGGTCGGTTGTCGCCGGTTGTTGGAGGACTAGAGATTGTTGGAGGGAGATTCACTTTGGCAGGAGCGTTCTTCGTCGGTGAATTCCTGGAGAGAATTCACCTCCGTGGAAGGAAGGGGGGAGTTGTGACACTCAGTTTTGATTTTTGCAATCGTTAGCATGGTTTTACGTATTGGGCCATTTCAGTTTCGTTAGGGGTTTGAATTTTAGTACCATCTTGGATGAGTGGCGCCATCTCTGATTGTTGATAGCAAACACTGATGTTTTCCACTCTGTTTTCTGAGGTTATTTTAATTAATTTATTTGTTCTACCGCTACCTGAGACCTGCTTTCAGCCCCAGCGTGCTATTGAACAACTTTTTGTACGTTAAATCACTCTACCAACTTCCTTGCGTTTTAGGCGAACCGCGTGCCAGCCTTTACGTTGCAAATTGCGCAGTTTTACGTAACTTTGAGGCAAATAATTTGCTCAGTGGTTGTTTGGGCCTGCGGACTCTCTTCTCCAGCAGTTTGAGCTCCTTCCTTGTTAATTTTGTACCGGAGCAGCTAATTTTTTGTGAGGGATTAGGTTACGATGAGTCCGCGAGATGGCGGCGTCACAAATTTGTTATCGTTCCGGCTTAATTCCCGCTTTGTTTTATTTTGAATTCATCCAGCAACTGGTCGGCAATGATGGTTGGGTCATCGCGGTGATTTTCATGCCTTTAGTCCAATTTTTCCGACCTTCTTTCCACTTCTATTTTTTTGCTCAGAATCCAGTGCATAAATAGAGGCGTTCTGCCATTTTGCCCGCATTTTTCGATGTTGCCGAGTTGTAAACAAGGTGTTAGTTGGTCATAATCGAAGTTCTAGAAAAATCGCTCTTGATTTGTGCGTGGTGTTGTGCTTCTCCTACTGGGACATATTCTGCGTACACGGTTGAATTGGACGCCGGCAGATATTGCTCCCTTTCGCATTGCGGATCTGGAAGCCTCATCCTTTTGGAAGCCACCCCTGTGAACGGTGGACTTCTTTCACTTTTGTGGATTTGATACAAGTCAACGAGGAGATCTAATTAACCCACCCAACACCTTTGGTATGTAATGACACTCACTTTCTTACGGCTCGGTTGTGATTTAGTGGACGTTGTAGGGTTCCTTTTCTTTGGCTGGAAAGTTCTGTTGGTTGAGACAATCATTTACCAGTCGTTTGTTTGGGCGGACCTTCTGCAGATCTATTGGCAGGGCAAACCTTAGGCTCGAATAACCAGCTGCTGGAGTTTGACGAATTGGTTGAGGTTCGAAGACTCGGAGATCGTACATCTTCCATCGTCCGAGGACAGGACCCGACCTCAGACCAGCATTAAGCTACCGACAAGGTCAGATTGTTCCCATTTACACGTTTACCGTCGCCCTCAGCGTTTAACTGTTCTTATTTTATATTTTGCGAGAATTTTGGTTAGTGTTTACCGGTATTACTTCTGAATCCACCTTCAGTGGTTCATTAGTGTGTTTGTATATTAATCAACGACGTATTTTGTTCTTCCTTTCGCAGGAAAGGACGCCTTCAGCGTTTAGCTCTCTTTGGTTTCGGTTACATAATTAATTCAGCCTTCAGCATTTATTTGTTTGATTATCTACTGTAATTAAGCTTTCTTTTGTTAATCAACAATTTCAATGCGGTTTTAATTTTTCCTAATTTAATTATCTTTCTTGGAATTGACCAAGATTGCGACTTACACGGTTGTCTGGCCAGATAATATTGGGGGTGCGCATTTGTTTGTTTATCTCTATATATTTTGTGTTTTATTTGCATTGAACGTTGATCTTGTTGATCACTTGCATATATTACTTGTGTACCTGGTTTGTCTTGGATAGGCTGAAACCCTATGAAGCAATACAACGTATATTTACATTTAGTTCATTGCATACCATTTATTTAATTGTGTGTATCCACGGAACTTTTGACTTACGTCTACTACGAACAATAAAGCGGATGTTGTCCTTATTTTACCTCTTTTATTTGGGGAATACAACTTCATCTTATCCTGTGTCGTATTGTGGCTGACTTCGATCTACCTTGCCACCGGGTTTACGTCCATATCGAGTATAAGGTGGCTGGCGCCCTTAAACCCCTGTTACACTTTAGATTAGGAGTTGGAGTGAGACCCACGCCATCCCCTGAGCTAAGTCGGAGCACTCGAGGACCTCAGAATTGCACAAGCGCACAGGTAGGAGCGAATTCGGAAGATTTTGGACATAACCGTCAGTTTGTTTTCTTTACACTCTCTCTTTGGTTGGTTTGGAAAATCAAAGTGTAACACAACTCAAAAAGCGAGTGGATGAACTTGAGGAGACCATCGAATGGAATGAAAAAAACAAAATTGCCAGAAATTTGGTAATAAGCGGAGCTGAAATACAAGAACGAAAAGAAAATACAAGCGAAGTCGTTATGAAGATAATGCGGGGAATGAAATTGCATATAAACGATGAAGAGATACTCAGTGCGAAGCGAAAGGACGAAAACAAGCCAAATAGCCTAATTATAATTGAACTAAAAAGTAAGGAACAGCAACAAAATATACTGAAGACAAGAAAAGCAATCGGTGCAATAACAAACACCGATTGCTCACTAAAAGGAAAAACAACAAATATATATATAAACGAACAACTTACGTGGAAGGCAAGCGAACTATTCTACAGAGCAAGGGTGGCAAAACGCGAAAAAAAAATATTCACATGTTGTCAGAGACGGCAAAATCTACATGAGAAAAGAAGACATCAGCGAAAAAATCAGAATTAAGACTCAAGAAGATATAAACCAACTGAAGTAAAAAAAAAACAAAAACAAACAAAAAACCCTACCTAAGACAATAATGCTTAATACGAACTGTATATATATATATATATATATATATATATATATATATATATATATGCATAATGTAAGAAGCATAAAAAATAAACTCCATGAAATTGAATTGATTCCCAGTGAGAATAACTATCCAGTTGTAATAATAATAGTAGAAACATGGCTCTCAGATACTAATGAACGCCTCTATAACATAGAGGGTTATAATGCTGAATATTATTCAAGACAAAACGGAAAAACTGGGGGCAGCTTGGCAATTTTTATAAGAAATGACAATCGGCATACCATTAAAAATAAAGTTACCATAAAACAAATCGAAATCACATCCATATTTATAGAAAACATAAACACAACCATCACTGCAGTTTACAGACCGCCACAAGCGCCATATGCGGATATTAAGCATGTACTTCAGAATACACTATTAAATCGAAGATCAGATCACATAATAATGGGCGACTTCAACATAAATATCATGGAAGTAAACAAAGAAACAAGGGACTACAAAGCTACTATAACTGAACAAGGCTACTCACTGATAAACAAAACTGGACAGAAACACTATACGAGAAGTAACACAAGGGGGCAAAATACAATACTCGACCATGTTATAACAAATGTTAAATACAAGATAAATAAACTCAAAATAGTACGCACCAGCATATCAGACCATTATCCCGTGTTAATTGACGAATATACGATTACAGATAGTGGAAAGATAAAAAAGGATATGGCAGAAATCACAAACAAACAAATATGAAGCTTTGAGGACCTTTCTAGAGAGATGGAGAAAATAATCACTGCCAACCAGAACATCAAGAAGATAAAAAGAACTAAAGAATGCGTGTGGATGACAGAAGAGATAATCCAACTCATCAAAGAGAGAAACAAATTATATAAACAACACAGACAAAACATGGAAAATGAACTCGTAAAACAAAGATACCACATCGTTAAAAAACTAACAAACAACAATATAAAAACGGCAAAAAAGGACTACTTCAAAATGAAGTTTCAGGTCGCACAACACGACAAGCAGAAAACCTGGCGAATGGTCAACAATCTAATAAATTCACAGCAAGAAAAAAACAGAGCTATACGAGAAATCAAGAGGGGGGACGGTACGGTAGCAACAACAGATGAGGAAATGGCTAACGTAATCAATAAATACTTTTCCGAAATAGGCTACAACTTGGCACAAAAATGCAGGAACAATAAACAAACCACAAACTCACTTAAACGTACGTCATCGAAAAAAATAACATCAGCCGACTTCCAAGATACTGACCAAGCCGAAATTGAAAAAATATTAAAACAATTAAAGAGGAACAAAGCACCAGGCATTGACAAAATCACAAACAACATACTGAAAAAGAACACGGCACTACTAACTCCCATTATTGCAAATCTCGCCAACAAAATGCTTGAAAGTGGAACCTATCCGGAATATCTAAAAAGAACCGTCATAACACCAATACATAAAAGCGGAGACACCACTTCACCAGCTAACTATAGACCCATCTCGATACTGTCTGCACTAAACAAGGTTACTGAAACAATTATAAAATCACGAATAGAACAACATATACAAAAAAATAAGCTAATCAACTCTAGCCAATACGCCTTCCAGAGAAAAACTGGTACAACATCGGCAACGATAGACCTGATATCCTATATAGCAAGTCACCTCGATAGGAAGAAAAAAGTTGCAGTGGTCTTTATCGACATGAAAAAGGCCTTTGATACAGTTTGCAAAAAGAAAATTATTAAAAAATTGGAGAAACTAGGAATACGTGGCAAAAACCTAAAACTTCTGGACACATATATATCGAACAGACCACAAACCGTAAAAGTGAGAAAAAGCGAGAATACCGCCACATATCCAACACATGGATTACCACAGGGAGGGAATTTATCACCGATCATGTATATACTCTACACTAACGACATCCACGAGCTGAATCTGAAGGGCAAATTGTTTGTATATGCCGATGATATCTGCATTGCCCACAACAACGCAACCGCCGGAAACATTGAGAAAGAAGTTCAAGAGGACCTAGAAAAAATACAGGACTGGTGCACAGAGACGACATATGCATCTGAACGTAAAAATAAACAACAAAGAAATACAACAAACTAAGGAAGCAAGGTATCTAGGTCTAAACATCGCTCAAGACCTTAAATGGCACAGCCATATAAGCTTAATCAGAAAGAAAAACGCCGCCGCCATGTCGAAAATCCTAAAAATAAAACAACTCTTACCAGCCCACATGAAAAAAAAAAACAATATACCACTCACTGTTTATGGCCAACATCAACTATCTGACAACACTCTGGGGAGCAACAAGTGCAAGAAACCTTAATATGCTTCAAGTACAACAAAACAAAGTCTTGAAGGTAATATATAACCTGAACCATAGAACACCAACCAAGGAAGTTTTTGACATAACCAGAGAGCTAAACATAAGACAGACGATTCTACTCAATGACATTCTACTGCTCCATAAAATCCAAACCAATGAACTGTTGAGCAACATAAAACTCACATCGACGAGGGACATTCACAATATACGTACCACACAACGAACACACATACGACCACAAGCATATAAAACAAACAAATATTCGCTTACCACAACGACGACAGCGGTGCAGAAGTACAACGAAATAGACAATGAAACAAAAAAACTAAAGCTAAAAGCATTCAAAAATAAAATAAAGGCATTGATATTATCCGGAAGAATTCAGCCTAACTAACACCGACTAAGAAAAAAGAACAGCATACCCTCGATACCGTTAGCCCGGGGAGAAGAAATTCATCACCCAAGGTGAGGGCAGAGGGAGGAAATCGTGCGAAGATAATTATTATACTTGGCACTGCCTTATATATGTGTGTGTATATATTAATGTCTGCATACTGTATGGTAAATAGATGAATAATAAATAAAAAACACTAAATTTAGCGCAAATGCTCAAATGGTTCCCCACCAACGATTGACGCATTGACCGATACGAGCGTAAACACTTTGTATGTACACTGCTCTCCGAACTGTCAAGAATAATTTGCTCCAATTCTGCGCGAATTCTTTGCTGTAGATTCTGGAGAGAACAATTTCAACATTTGCGCTAAATTTTGTGTTTTATTTCTGGTTTCAATAATATTTTTTTTCATTAATATTAGGTTTTTATTTGTTAAAGTAAATGTGCAACTTTTTCAACAAAAAAAGTGATGTAAGGTACCAATTATTTTACATCGCTATTTAAGCAGTAACGAGTTATATTGAAAAACAGCAACGAAATTTGGGTTGCCATTTACAAAAATTAATGATAACGTGATCGCTCCGAAATAGGTGACACCATAGATAAAATTTTTACGCCATACGGTGGCTATTTAAAAGTTTAAATTGAGGTGTTTGAGCGATTCTTTGAAAAGATTAAATAACGAAATTATTAATTTTGTTTGTATGATTTGTTGTCGTGAAGCTCGATCAAATTGTTTCGAAGCTCAACATATCTACAAAGAGCGATATCCACTTAAGGCAACGTCCTAATGTTAGAACATTTGTTGCTGGGCACAGGCGTTTGGAACAGAAAAATTAAATAACTTCAACAGCCGATAACTTGAAAACAAAAAGCGATCGCACATTAGTGTATCGGAACATTTTTTATTATTTTTTATTCAGGACGTAACAGTAAGAGAGCGACGAAGAGCATGACATGAAGATGCATCTTGCAATAGAGTGCGAAACGTTGACAACTTTATCGTCACAGACACGGTTTCCTCCCGGATATCTAGAACTTATACATATATATTATATACATATGTATACATAAATAAATGTATATGTGTGTTTATCCCGTATGCGCTCCTAATATACCATTTATGCGATTGCGATGAAATTTTGGTGAGTTGTTGCGAGTATATCAAGGATGGTTTGCGACTTTATTGAGACCCGCTTGGTGGCGCTGGAGTCGAGATATTTGTCAAAATCGCATTTATGGTCCTATTTGGCTCATATTCAGAATACATATCTTATATAAGAACAAATACTGTTGCAAAAAGTTAATCCGCTAGGTGGCGCTGGAGTCGAGACTTTTGTACAAATCGCATTTACGGTTCGTAAATGCGATATCGGACCGATTTGGGTCACTTTCAGAATACGTATCACGTATATAATAGCATATACTTTTGTTGCAAAACAAATGCGAGTTGCCTTGAATTTCTTTTATTATGTTTTATATATTTATTTTAATTTAAATCCGCACGCGCTAGCATCAAATGTTAAAGCTAGACTATAGTATAAATTATAGTAAAATCTATAAAAAGGTTATATATTTGAATCTCATTCTGATTATTTGATGGAAAAATTAATTCGATATGTCCGAATCGAATTGTTTAGTGCGTGGTGTTTATTGGGTGGGATTCGTTTACAAAAACGAAACGAACACCTACTTCATGGAACAGACATTATTAAGAGGCCAGTTTTAAGAAGAAGCCCAGGAGTATAGCAATACAGATTTGAAACTATTGAAGATTTGAAACTGTATAGAACAAATCACGCAAGAAGAACTGCAAGGAGCAACACAAATTTAAATCTCCTGCATTGTCGTTTAGCTTCTGACCGCTACATTACCAACTTGCGGAAGCTGCCGAAGAACTTCAAAGGGCCTATTAATTTAGAAGTTATAGAGCTTCTATCAGAACCGTACGACTACTTCACCTCGTCTGATGGTTTTTTTTGAGAAGTTGCCTTCGCACGCAACGTCTGAAGGAAGCCCCTCGGGCGAAAATTGTTAGTGTATACAAAGTTTATTTGTTGTAGATGTTATATATAGATGTTATAAATGTTAATAAAAACATAATTTACACATTTATTTTGTTGCCTCAATATGATAAAATCATGGCGTTAAAAAAGGTGTTCTTATACACATTAACTTTTTACCCCCCAACACCTTCACAGTTACTAATACATTTTTTAAAAATATTTTTCTATTTATTATCTTTGCATGGACAACCGATTCCGCAAGTTTCAGATTTTTAGTCGTACACTTTGAAAATGGCCCCACTGTGAAGTGGTTAAAACCATCAACATTATGTAAAACATATTTCCGTTGTTGAAGAAATGGTTGCCAGAAGCGATCTTTTGGAAGTTCCGATGGAAAAAATTCATAAAACCCGCCGAATTTGTGATGAAGAACAGAAGAAATACTGATTTGAAATTTGGATCAGTCCCAGACATTCATCTAAACTGTAATTACTGCGAATCTGTTTTTGTTATGTATTATGCTTTTTTGTTTAAAAGAAACAGTAATTTAAAATTTTAATGCCTAAAGGGTTCTTTAAGTACACCGAGCAACATATGTTGGCTGTTAGGAACTTGGTACGAGATGAGGAGCGTGATCCAGAAACTCGCCAACAGTGTGATCATTATTCAACCTTAGACAAACCGATGCCTTCGACCTCCAAGCAAGGTGAAACTGTAGGAGAACGCCAGCATACTATTAATAAATTAGATCCCGTAGCAAAAAAAGGTAAGCAAATATGAAGTAAATTGTCAGATAAAACTATAATGAGACTGTAATGTTAAGGATACGCTAGGCGCGCATAAAAGCTAAACATAGCTGTTTTATATACATATAACTACACTTCAGCGCTAATCATATAGGTCGATTTATAAATATGTGACAATACACAAAATAATCTGCCGATTCCATCTATTCCAATGGGCAGATGATTTTAACTTCCACACACGGCTAGCCTTTTATGTTGTAGAATTCATACTTCCGAGATATATGTGTCGTAATTATGTTCAACAGCCTAGGCTTTATAAAATTATTTACAGAGTATTTTTTCAGTGGTAATTCCTAATTTGTAAATTATTTTTAATTAACATAATATATAAATTAATATTGTTGTTTCTTATTTACACAGATTCCCTTTTGGCCAGAGTAGGTGTGTAAAGACAGGATAAACTAAAATGTGAAGACGCAAAGAAGCTTTACGAAGCAGCCTTACGTTATAAACGTTGTGCTCAAGGTTACAGGAATCTATCAAAGAAAAGAAGAATTACGAAGGCGCTAAAGTTTGTAATTACAGAGCAGTTTTTTAAAGAAAATGTTAATGACATCACATTTAAGTTTTTAATGGGCCAATTGTCAAATCAGAGGAGAAGAAAAACAGGCCGTCGATTTTCCCAAACTGATAAAAACTTTGGCCAACCAGAGTCCAAAGGTATATCGCCTACTGAGAAAGGTGTTTACGTTGCCTAATCGTAAAATTTTAATGACTCTATTAAATAAGGTACCGTTTAATACTGGGATAAATGTGGCTGTCATGAAGACTTTGGAGCAACTATTACCAACTATCAAAAAATTTGATAAATATTGCATTCTACTCTTTGACGAAATGTCAATTGAACCTGGTTTAGCATACAACACCAAAACAGATACCATTGAAGGTTTTAAAGTTTTTGGAGAAAGACGATCTTTAAATTTTACAGACCACGCTATGGTCTTGATGTTGGGAATTTTGATACCAGGCTGCTAAATCAGTTGACCGACGCACATGTCCTGGTAAAATTAAGATGATGAAGGTGAAGATGGCCGCACAAGTTTTATCTCGTCGTGTATCTTCATCTTTGTCAACAATCAGAAGATTAGGTATGTACTTTATTTTATAACAATAAAATGTTTATAAAAATAAAAATTTTATAATTATTGTTAGGGTGCAGTGATATTTAAATATAAGTCGTCGTTATAGTTATTAATAATTGATTGTTCTATGTTCTGTATGATTATGACAATTTATATATACTGTCAATAAAAAGATAGACAAAGCGAAGTCGAAGCAGTTTATTCTGAATATAAACTTAACAAGTTATGGGCCCAGAGTAATGGATTTTCAAAGTAAAACTAGCATTAATAAGCTGAATAACTCCAATTACCAAATTTGGAAATATAAGTTAGAATTTCTACTTATAAAAGAGGACGTATGGAGTGTCGTAACTGAAGAAGAAAAATACTGTGTAAGCTGGAAAAAGAAAGATGGCCAGGCACGAGCAATTATTGGTTTGCTTGTTGAAGATAGTCAATTAATACATATCAAGAAACTTAAGTCGGCAAAGGAATATTGAACAAAGTTAAAACCAAAAGTGTTCCTTAAGCAATAAAGTATATTTGTTTAAGAAACTATTTAGAACACAGTTAAATGAAAATGGTAATATGGAATCTTATTTAAACAATATACTAGAATTGGTGGACAAATTGTCTGCAATGGGAGAAACCTTAGTTGATCATCTAGTTGTTGCATGGATGCTTTGTAGTTTGTCTGACAGTTATTGCACAATAGTAACTGCACTGGAGGTACGTCCTGAAGAGGATTTAACAATAGAATTGGTCAAAAATTTTAATACAAGAACACAGGAGGAGAAACGACTCCAAAGAAGACGAGAAAAACAGGGAAAATACTGAAGATAATGAAGCTTTTAGAACATACAAGAGGTTTAATAATAGATTTGATAATAGAACACGAGACGTAAAAAGGAACAATATGAAATGTTACAATTGTGGAAATTACGGACATTTTAAGTGGCAATGTAGAGAAGATCAAAAATATAGAGCAAATATAGTGGAAGAACGCCGAGCAGAAAACTGTTCCTGTATTATGAACAACAATCATTGAATTGACAACGGAGATTGACAAGCAATAAAAACTTATTTGTCAAGTTCAATCCAAGAGAAGATTATGTTTATTCAGCCAATGGTTTTAAATTAACTTCTTTGGGGATTGGACAGGTAGATATACAACCAGTAGATAGATTCAAATAGATTCAAGTAATAATTTAAAAAAGAAAAAATTGTTGAAAAAAAAAATATGAACACTGTCCGGATTCGAACCCACGGCTTCCTCAGCCAGAGCCATCAACATTAAGCATTAACAAACATTTATTAATTAATAATTGAACAACATACAAATTAATGTATTAAACACAATAAAAGTGGGCGCTTATCCGATGTTTTTTTTTATATATATAAAAAAAGCAGAGCCATCAACGCTATCCGATACGCCACCAAATTTTTATTGTATCGCCAGTCGGTCAAAACACGGTCCCAAAACATGCGTGAAATCCTTTCTAATATTGCATCTGAGGCCGTTTTATTACTCGATTTGCGTTCCCAAACGCCTAATCTTATGACCCGACGTGCAACATGTCGTGCACGGGCCATTTTTAAGCCGTCGCAAACGTTCCAACGTAGCCTTATTTTGACAGTTCGGTGCGCTTGCGGTTTGCAGCTGTGACGTCACATCCGACGGCCATCTTTTCGCGCGAAAAGTCCGCGACCCCCTTACGACGCAAATTAGACGTGCAAAAATGGTGCGGGGCTCCTCCGGTTTAAATTCATTAACCTCTACGATTCTCGGCGCAAATTTTGACGTACGCGTCGTAGCGATCGGTCGCGCGCCCGCGGAGGAGATAGCGTTCGAAATGCAGCCTGCAAATTTGAGTTCGCATTTATGTAATATAAGATAAAGCCAGGATGGTTGCTAAATGGCATTCACAAAAATTTGGAGAAGACTTTGATGAAATTTATGCACCAGTTATTTCATCTACCACACTTAGGTTACTCTTGAGTGTAGCAAGCAGAAGGGGAATGAAAATACATCACAACGATGTGAAAACAGCATTCTTAAATGGAGACTTAAATGAGGATATTTATATGAAACAACCAGAAGGGTTTGAAGAAAATGGAAAGGAACATTTAGTATGCAAATTAAACAAGAGTATATATGGACTTAAACAAGCAGCAAGATCCTGGTATATAAAACTCGATGAAGTATTAACAGCATATGGATTTAGAAGGGGGAAAAGTGATAGCTGCATTTACGTCAAAATAATGAAAGAGGAAATCACATATGTATTAATATATATAGATGACATACTAATATCAAGTAGAGAATTAGAAAACATAGATGATGTGAAAAAGGAATTAAGCCAAAACTTTAAAATAACTAATCTGGGAGATGTAAGCAATTATTTGGGAATCGAGATAAGTAAAGACAAGAATTGTTACAATATAAAGCAAACAAAATACATAAATAAACTATTAAGAGAATACGATATGAGCGATTCTAAACCGTCAAAGATACCTATGAATCGAGGATATTTCAGATACTGTAAAAGTAGCCCAAATCTCCACACCAACAATAAATACCGAGAGCTAACTGGAGGGTTACTTTATCTAAGCATCAACACTAGACCAGACATTTCCGCTAGTGTAAATATGCTAGCTAGGAAAGTAAGTTGCCCTACAGAAGTAGACTGGACTGAAACAAAAAGGATATTACATTATTTACAATATACAAAAGATTTTACCTTGAAATTATATACGAATGAAGATGATAAACTGTGCGGTTATGTGGATTCTGATTGGGCTGGAGACACTAACGATAGAAAATCCACTACAGGTAATTTATTTACTTATAATGAAACTACAATAAGTTGGGCATGCAAAAAACAAACTTGTGTTTCATTATCATCGTCAGAAGCCAAATATATAGCTCTATCACAAGCAGTACAAGAAGCACAGTGGTTGAGTCAACTGTTATTATTAATGAAGTTCATCAAGGTTGCTTGAAAATGTTAGATTTAAACAAAGGCGGTAGTAATAGAACGAAACACATTGATGTGAAGTACAACTTTATTCGAGATGTTAAAAAGAAGAAAGAAATGCAATTTGAGTATTGCCCAACGGAATTAATGCTTGCGGATATTGTAACGAAACCACTACATTTTGTACGATTATCGAAACTAGCAAAGGTTATTGGAGTCATGGATTTAAATGATCAAGAATGGGTGTTAGGGTGCAGTGACATTTAAATATAAGTCGTCGTTATAGTTATGTAATTGATTGTTCTATGTTCTGTATGATTATGATAATTTATATATACTGTAAATAAAAAGATAGACAAGGCGAAGTCGAAGCAGTTTATTCTGAATATAAACTTAACAATTATAATCGTTTTCTTTGAATTCATTTTCAAACCTAATTCCAGCACCTCTAAACCTCCGACAGCATCAGGCACTAGTGAATTCAATCTATTTTTCGATAAAAACTTCGACTTCGTTAATGAATCCACCATCCCTACTGAAAATGGCAAAGTTATGCCATTACAAAACATCAGTCATTGGTGTTCTGCGAAATATCAAATTTTTTAATGAAAAGAATAAAGAATTTGTTCCTCCAACCTTCAAGAATTGGATATCAACGCTTAATGGATTTAAGTCACTTTCGAAAAAAGTGTGTTATAGCCGCAAATACCCATACATACATATATCGCTGGGTATATGGCTCGCAAATTATTGCGAAGATTGAAATTGCCACTTGGAGAAATCATCTTATATCTTCAAACAATGTAGAGCATATGACGCTTATTGAAGAACGAGCTTACCGCTCTAGGGCCTTATTAAGGCCAAGCTCTACATTAGTGAACTTATTTTCAATGGGCATGGAAATTATACATCGCAAATTGCCAAAAATTGCAAACCAAAATAACGTTAAAAAAATTGGTTGATTCATTAACAAAATTAGAAAGCAATGCATCTTTTGTGTGCACAAAGCATAAACTATTTAACTTATTTTGTAATATCATAGCGAAATGTTATTTTTATGTTTAGAAAAAAATATTAATTCTTAAAGGAAAGCACTCAAGAAACATTAATGATGTTGTTAAGAAAATTGCTTTAAAAAGTATGATGCAAAAAAAGAAAAATTGCCAATGAAAAGAAATTACAAATTTAAATTGTAATTGTTCTGTTTGTTTCGTTTGTTTCGTCTGTTTCGTCTGATTCGTCTGTTTCGTCTATTTCGTCTGTTTCGTCTGTTTCGTCTGTTTCGTCTGTTTCGTCTGTTTCGTCTGTTTCGTCTGTTTCGTCTGTTTCGTCTGTTTCGTCTGTTTCGTCTGTTTCGTCTGTTTCGTCTGTTTCGTCTGTTTCGTCTGTTTCGTCTGTTTCGTCTGTTTCGTCTGTTTCGTCTGTTTCGTCTGTTTCGTCTGTTTCGTCTGTTTCGTCTGTTTCGTCTGTTTCGTCTGTTTTATCTGTTTCGTTTGTTGCCATTTAAAAAAATTATTGATGACGTCGTCGCTCCGAAGTATTAAAAGCTACTATTTAACGGCTATTGAAAAGTTAAAATCGACGTGTCCGAGCGTTTTTCTTGAAAACACTAAATAAATATATTATGAATTTTGTTCCGAACTTTATCACCACTCTGTATTTAATCTATGATGTATATAAATTTGCCAGTTTGACAGAATTCACGGCCTTCACGGCCACGGCGTCGCTGTATGACAAATGTCATTGTGTCATAGAAACTGACGTTAGGTACGGGGCAGAGTGGCTGTTGCTTTACAAAATTGAATAATGGCAAAAGTGTTTAGGAACGTCATTGTGTCAACGATGTAATCGAAAAGTATGGTGAGGACCACCACAGATGTTTTTCTGATGTCAAAGTATTGAGCTAGTTTTGTGCCGTAAACCAGAAGTTTTGTGCTGTTTTCGTTGTTGAAATATACCTTTTTTTGTTGTCTAGGTATCGTACTAGTTTTATGATGTTTTGTGCCGTACACTAGAAGTTTTGTTCTCCTTTGGTTTTTGAGTTATAAGCAAATGTAGTTAGCGGACAGTATGTTTCAATCAATTTTAGAAATTGTAGCAAAATCCACCCTTTTTTGATGTCAGGGTACTGAGCTAGTCTTGTGTTATTTTGTGCCGTAAAGTACAAGTTTTGTGCTCATTTCGTTTTCGAAATATAAACTTTTTTTTGTATTGTGGCGGTGCAAGCTGAATTAATGGTAAAACTATAAAAATGCAAAAATGAATAAAAATTGCTGCTAAATCTCAAGAGGTATGCAACGAAATAGTCGCACTTCTCCTTACCACAAATAATTAGTTATTTTTATATTATATATAGCTTAAATTATCTGAAAAAAGGAATTATTTTTTAATCTTTTTTGTAGAAGAGAGTAAGTTTATATTGATTTTCTAAATGTTAAAAATCTGGCACAAGTGAAAATAATTAAAAAACCGCCGCGCCGTCGTATATTTTTATTGTTGTAAAATACCATACACTCATGTAAAATACTGAATATACATTAGTGAAGAAACCCGGCTATTATTAAAAAATACCCTGACAGATCGCAGCAGATTCTCAAGATTTTTTCGGATTTAGGCCGGAAGATACATGTGCTCGAGGTGGCTTGCAACTTTGAAGCGTAATTAGCGAACGGGGCAGATACAATAGGTTTAGGCAAAGTGGCGGATTTCCCCTGGATTTAATCAGAGTTTGAAGTACAAAGCTACGTTTAGAGGGATCCCTGGGTCCATTTGATTGCGAGTAGAACCTAATACTGCTATTGCGATTTTAAGATGGAGGAACCGACTGTAAATGGATACGCTAGATTGCTAGTGCACAAACCATAGCACAAAACCCAGATGTAAACGTCATGATTCAAATGGTAATGGAGCTGTTACGGGAGAAATTGGTCAAGAAACCGGACTCCGATGGTGAAAATCCGAGACTACCATACAGTGAGGTAGGCAGCCAAATACCCAGCTTCGGGAAAACGACGATATTTCCGCAGAAATGTGGCTGTAGCGAGTTAATGAGGTACTATGCATGTATGATATACCAGACCATACTATGAAAGTTTTAGCTACCAACAAGTTAGCTGGAAATATTCGCAAATGGTACGATTGTTGTCCCCATACGTGCACCAAGCCTTGGCAAGACTTGAAGGAAGAAATCCTTGATCTTTTCAATTATGAAGGAGATGAAGTGCAGACTATGGAAAAGATAAGATTGCGTCGATGGAATAAGGAGGATTTTGAAGATTATTTCCACGAAAAGGTACCAGTCGCAAACAAGGCAACGCTGAGCGAGAGTGAGACAATTTTATACATTATAAGAGGGATTGACAATTTCACAATTAGAACTCAGATGCTTGCAACACGGCACACCAAGTTGAAGGACCTACTTAGCTGCATGAACGTAATAGCTAGAGAGATGGGACCTGACAGGAGACCCGAAGAAGGCAACGGAAAGCCTGTAATGAAGGCGAACACTGAGGTTCCGAGGCCAAAGGACACCTCGATGGGTCAGCGATCACAAATAAAATGCTACAAGTGTCACAGAGAGGAACATATTGCCCGACAATGTCAGCAAAATAATCCACAGTAAGAGAAAACCAAAAAAGTGAGGTTAATTATGCCCAAGTACCACGTACGAGTAAGTACCACAAAACTGTTATTGTGCATGGAACGTCATTAACAGCATTGCTTGATACTGGGTCAAAGGCTAATTTAATAGTCTTGTTGCGTTAAGGCCTTAATGACCACAATACCAAACAGTAATGCCTTAATTGGGTTGAGTGGAACTGTAATTGCTTGTCATGAAGAAACTAGATTTGATGTCTGTATAGATAGACAAGAATTCAATATTCGTGCCGTTGTTATACCTGATGATGCTGTTGGAACGGATGTTATTATTGGTCGAGACCTTCTGGATCATGTGGAGTGGAGGTGGAGGTCGAAGAAGGATGGAATAATTTTCGACCAAGTTGAAAATGAACTGTTGAACATAGAGCTTGGGCATCAGTGGAGAAGATGAATTGAAGATTGATCTAGATATAGACTACCAGGACAGAAGACGATTAGAAGGAATAGTATTTTCGAAGAACAATAATACGGACACTATCCAGGAAGAAGAGGTACCTGAGATGACAATGAAAATTGAGCTGACGTCTCAGAAGCCAGTTTATGTTAGTCCGCGAAGACTGTCTTACCATGAAGCAGAAATAGTGAACAAGAAGATAGATGAAATGCTAGCCGAGGAAGTGATCAGGCCGAGCAACTCGGATTACGCCAGTGCAGTTGTACTTGTACGCAAGAAGAATGATGATCAGGTTTGTATTGACTACCGAGCTCTCAACAAGCTCACGGTCAAGAACAAATTTCCACTTCCGCACATCGATGACTTGATTATCAATCTGTGTAAGATAAAGATTTTCACTACACTAGATTTAAGAAATGGATTTTACCATGTTCGCATGAATGACGATTCCATAAAGTACACTGCCTCTGTTGTGCCCAATGGACAGTATGAATTTATAAAGACGCCTTTTGGCTTGACTAACGCGCCTGCTGTGTTCCAGCGTTACGTCACTGCCATTTTCCGAGACTTTATCCAGAGAGAAGAGATTCAAATATATATTGACGACATGCTTATTACAACTGAGATGGTAGCAGAAAATATAGATGTGCTATAAAGGGTGATAGAACGTGTGAAAAGACATAACTTGGATTTACGACTAGATAAATGTAACTTTCTAATGAGAAATATTGAATACCTTGGTTACAGGATTGCCTTTGGAGAGATAAAACCTGGATCCAGCAATACCACTGCTGTTGCATATTTCCAGATGCCCACGGAGGTCAGAGGAATGAGAAGGTTCTTAGGATTGACTGGTTACTTCCAGAGATTCATACAAGGTTATTCTTTAATAGCTAAGCCCTTAACCGACGTACTGCACAAAGAAGTGAAATATGAGATAATGGAACGACACTTCCAAGCCGTTGAGAAATTCAAGAAAGTCTGACAGAAGAACCAATTTTGAAGATTTACGACAGGACGAGGGACACGGAGTTGCAAACAGATGTCAGATGCCATGGATTAGGCGCTCTACTTCTACATACGGAGATACGATACGGAGCTACATCCTGTCTACTACGCTAGTTGGAAGACTACTGAAGTCGTGTCTAGATACAGCAGCTTCGAACTGGAGAAAACGAGCGAGAAGAAGCAATTGGAAATATGGAGAAGACGTAAGAACGAAACCGTCCAAACTATGACAAAGGAAGAACTGGTCATGACAGATATACAGAAAATGCCTACTAGTCCAGTCATTACGTCGGAATAAACGGGTTAGAAATGCAAATGAACCGAGAAGGCTAAATTTTTGATATGACCTAGGGGGGTGCCTAGAAAGGCTTAACTTCAAATTGTCGACCAAGATTTCCTATGTGCATTTTCCGCCATCTTGAAAAAAGGTTAAATTCAGTTTTTTCCAATCACTCAGTTTGCTCAGTAACTCGATTTTCCGTTGAGATACGATAATTTTGAAGCAATACTTTTTTGTTGCCTTTTTTACGCTCTACAATTTAGGTCCTATATATTCGTTACCTATCGTTGATCGTTATTGAGATATCGATCGAAGAAGTAAAAAATTTAAGGTAATGAAATTTGTTTTTTGCTATTTTTCCAGTTGAGATACGATAATTTTGAATGAATACTTTTTTGTTGCTTTTTTTATGCTTTACAATTTAGCTTTACAATTTAAAAAATGTATAGGACACAATTTTTACCGATTCCACCGCTTTGCAGTCAAAGTCAACAAATAAGTTGCATCACCTCTCACTACTACCACCAACAAAAAGCGCAGTCCGCCAACACATTTTCCGGACAAGTACCAACGTGGCTCGGATTCTTCAAAGATCCTCAGGAATGGGGTTGGCGATAGACTAATTACGGGCTGGAACCAATTTGCACCACAACACACCTGAACTTGTAAAACTCATTTCGTGCAAAGTAAAGGAAAGCGTGAGGCTGCTTGAGAGTGGGCAAACATGCAACACCATCGCCAGAGTGATGATGATGTTTCGACATTTCCTGCGGTTCGAGAGTCTCCACAACTCGAAGAGTTTTTATTGAAAAGTAGAAACGACGAAAAATATAAAAATGGGGTGTCCTTAATTATTATTTTTGGCTACACAAAAAAATTAGTTGTTGAATAAATTTCATGTGTTTGTTTCATAATTTGTCTGGTTTATTTATTTATTTTGTATCCCAATAATTCCCCGAACAACCTTTACGTGTGCATACAACCGTGCGAGCGGCTAAATCGAAACGGGGAAAACGTTTGAATAAAAGTTTCATAATAAATATTTTTTAGACATCTATTGCGAGAAAAGAGAAAATAGCAAAAAACAAATTTCACTACCTTAAATTTTGACTTTTTTGATGGATATCTCAATAAGGATGAACAATAGGTAAAAAATCTATAGAACCTAAGTTGTAGAGCGTACAAAAAACAACAAAAAAGTATTCATTGAAAATTATCGTATGTCAACGGAGAACCGAGTTATTGTAAAAAAGCTGAATTTAACACTTTTTTCAAGATGGCGGAAAATGCACATAGGAAATCTTGTTCGACAATTTGAAGTTAAGCTTTTCTAGACCCCCACGTCATATCAAAAATTTAGCCTTCTCGGTTCATTTGCATTTCCAAATATATATAATGACTGGACTATACGTAATGATCAAGCGACTCAATGCGAAGACAATGTCATCAAAGTTCATGGGACTATATCGCATCGAGAAGGTTCTACCTAATGATCGTTATCTTGTTTGATGTCATCTTGACATACCAGGCAACACGATTACCCATAAGCCATACCGAAGCGACTTGCCACCCGAACGAATAAAGAAATGGATCAACGCAGAGAGTGAAGACTTGACTGAAGATGAAGATCTCGAGACACGCGTTTTGGTGTCCCCTGGATTCATTGCAATGATTCGTGGAAAATATATGTGGGTGTGCATTTGTGTGTGTATTTATGTGTGTGTGTGTTTGTGTATGTGTGCGTGCATGTAGAGAAATAAATCTCGCAGCAAAACAGAGGGATATTAGGGTGGGTCATTTTATTTTTTTTTGTGACACAAAAGAGCACAATACCTTGACATAATAAAAATTTTAAATTTAGTAGTTTTCTATCGGCCATCGATCGACGTCGAACAATACTAGGTAAATCGTTTTGTGCAAACGTGCAAATGACCAGCCAAAAAGTTTTGTTTGCATTTTGTGATAATCCCACATACATCCATTTTAACTATGTATATATTTATTATTTACTATCTTTGTAATTTTAACATTTAACGATTTTAATATATGTGTTTGGGACTATAAGTATTTTTACTCATAAAATTTAGCCAAATTTCGACATAAACTTCGGAGGTCTAAGGATGATTTTATCGAAACCGGTCACCCTTTAATTAAATAACAAAGTTTACACGAAAAACAAATTTACAATTTTAATGAAATAATAAATCACTTATATTCTTTGAAATGATGTAGCCAATAAGTACAGCAGAGCTAAATACTTCATCGTTCAAAAATCTAGAAGAAGCATATTTTATTTACATTTATATATTGACTGTTCATATATTGACACGAGTATAACAATTATCGATATACGTAATTAGTCAATGTGTTAATTATATTCCTATCACAGCGTTCAGCTAGTCAAGGTCATTTAACCTTTGATCGAACATATATACACCTAAACCTTCGCCGACCCTTTTCAAATTGGTGACGTGATCTCCAATTTCCTTTATGGAATCAACCTGTTCCTGTAGATAGTGAGTCTCCAAGAAATCACACAAATTGACGTCCATATGGCTGGATGCAACACTGTGCAGGCTAAGTAAATCCTAAAAAAAATCATTAGATTAAACAACCTGCTCAAGATAAGTGAAAAGCTGCATGGTTTCTCCGCTCCCTCTTTCACAGTGAATACTGAGATAACATTATTAGATATAATATTGTGTTTATTTCAGTTAGCTCTAATGCAGTAGCATGGTGATAACCTTTTCTATATTATTCATGACAATTTTTAATTTTGTCTAAATGGGTGAATGAGTGATATGGCCAAGAGTACCTTGGGATAGTAACGAATGACAGTGGAATGACTAAAGAGGAACATAAGAGACTCTCCAGCTATCATATTCTCGCAGCAAGTGAGTGCATCAGTAAATTGCTATTACTTTAAACTTTTCACTTTAAACCCATTAATAGATTTAGTTAAAAATAAAATTTTTAAAAATGATACACTGTATATCATCAAAAAGAACAATATGTTTGGTGTTCAATGTTTTTCGCATTCCGCTTTTCAACCGCTCTTCCAAAACTTTTCATACTGATATTGTTTGATCGTATCAGACACCTTGGGAAAATCTACAAGATGATATATCTCGTCGGTCGAATCAATTACACAGTTTCTTCGTACGAGTGAAACGGTATTTCTTTCATCCGTGTGTATGTGAAACGGTATTTGTTTTCTCATTTATTTCATACTTACATCATTGACCTTTTTCTCCAGCTCTAGAGCGGAAGTCATGGCATCTAAAGCGCTGCTGAAGTCTTGCTTTTCAGGATGTGCTATTGCGGATAAAACAATAGTTCCGCCTCTACTGTTCATATATTCCATGAACTTCATAGCATGTTCCCTTTCTTCGTCTGAGCACTTTTTAAAGTACTTGTAGAGTCCAGGCAAAGCAATATCATCGCGATTGAAATGATAAGCCTGAAAACATGAATTGCAATATTAACGTCTGAATACAAAGAATGGACTATAATAATCTGTAATTCCACCTCAATAAAAGTTCTTGTGCATGTTAAAGAACTTTTATTGTTATAACAGTACACGGCACCACCAATCTGCAGTTTTTATGCCATGCAGATCTAGGAAGTAGGTCAGTTGATTTGTTTGTGTGGGCAATCCTGGCATTAAAACCGAAAGATGGTGTACTGTACACAGTACATCCCTATACATATTTATGCAACAAACGCCCTTTTTTTATAAAAGTACTACATTGCTTATATTTTCTTGCTCATAGAAATAAATCTTTTTTCACCACATTTTTTTTATATTTAAAAAATATTCAAAAAAAGTAATTTGAGTTTTTAAAGCAAAACCGTACATTTCTAATATATGAACATTTTAATGGTGTAGTATCAGTAACAAAAAGCCATGCAAAAAGTTTTTACATGGCGTTTTGTGCAAATTTGGATGCAGAAAAAGTGCGCGAAAACCACTGAAGGGTGGATATTATCTCTGTATAATGTACACCTTTAAAATTGATATTGACATATCAGTTTTATTTTAAATTATTACAAACCTTTGCTCAATACGCTGTTTCAAAACTCATGCCAAATCATGCGTTACCACATGTTTTACAATATATAGGGTCAAACAACTGTGCGCAAGCTCCTCATATGTGCTCGATACTAACTGATGCAATATTTGACTGCCTTTATAAATTATATCAATTAAATACTACATGTTAATTTCAAGTTAATACCACACGTTAATAATACAACTCATTTTGTTGGTGAACAACGCAATAAACGAGTACCTATATAGCGTTTATAATACAAAAAGAGGTTGTTGAGAAATCATCAAAACGTTACTGTTTATTGATTTCTGTAGAAAGTAGACTTGTGTAAGCCAAATAAAAAACATTTCAAATAGACGTCAAAAAACATATGATAAAATTAGCCATAAAAGACGGAAATTTGGATTGGTTTGTATTTTAAAATTCACGCTCTTGTTGTCTACCTGTGATATAAAATACTACATTTTTAGTTGCATAAAACAGATTGTTTTTAGTAGGGTGTATATATTGAAACTAATCTAAAATATTAACTATCAATTTGAATCTGACTTCTTAAAACTAGGTTCCTTGAACATTATAGGCTATCCAACAATGTCCTATTACATTATTTTCCTAAACTAACTTCCTAAAACTCACTCTGCTCTGCTTTATACATATACTAAACTAGTTCGAAGGGTTTGGTTATCTTAGGTCTTCTCACGTGGCCAGTAGGCCTCTACTAAATATTTCTATGACAAAGAAATATTAAAACAAATTTCACCAAAATCCGGTAAAATAAGCTAGATCTGGTTCTTATCAGAGCATCGTCAGTTCACAACATGGCCGGTGAACCAGCAAAAATACTGGGTAAATATTTGGGGTGGCCCTCACCCAACTTTCCGACTATATTATTGGACAGAGCCACTCTGCACCTTTTTCTATGACATAATGACATTTGTCATACTGACATTTAATGTCAAGTCATATCAGTGGCACTGACGTTTGTCAAAATCTCACAATTTGCAACACAGCGACGAAGGGTGTGGATTCTGTCAAGCCGCTTCTATAAAAGCTAATAGCGCCTAACCCGTTCATCCCATTGATCTGTAAATTACTATACTTATTTAAAATCACTGGAGGATGAGCTGATATTAGTTTAGCCAAAATCGGATAAATCACGAAGAAGACGCATGTAACATTCCGGTAGTCATATTGTGGCCAAAAACAATCCAGTTCGTCCCCCAGCAATTCTAAATAAGTATGCAAAATTTCAGCCCGATCCGTTGTACCGCTTGGACGCTATCGTGTTCACAGACATACACACACACATACACACATACACACATACACACATACACACATACACACATACACACACACATACACACATACACACATACACACATACACACATACACACATACACACACACACACACACACACACACACACACACACACACACACACACACACACACACACACACACACACACACACACACACACACACACACACACACACACACACACACACACACACACACACACACACACACACATACATACACACACACACACACACACACACACACACACACACACACACACACACATACATACATTTTCCAGAAACCATTGCAATCGATTCTGGGGACCTCAAAACGCGTATTTCCGCTGAAATCCCGATTTTTTTTTTTTTCGTCGATTACAATACTTTCCTTCTAGGGACTAGTCGGAAAGTAAAAAAAAAACACAGAAGCCGACAGAAACGCTTAGCGCGTCAATTTTTTAGAAGAATGAAAATAGTAAGTGATTTTTCACATAATATTGTAATTTCTCACAGAGCAACAAACGGAATGTGAAAAGAAGGATAAGGGATGCGGAAAAAACTTTGCTTAAAGGTAACAGAGAGAATTTCCAAAAATATAAATAGATAACACAAACGTCTTCAAACCTTGCAACATTACTCATGGCAAAATATTTCTATCGCCAAGGACTATGAATGGAGAGGAAGAGATGAGGATCTACTATACTCTCTAATATTCAAGTTTCCTGAGTTTATATTGTTCATTTAATTTAGAAAATTCAAGATATTACCGGATATGTTATTACCCATATTTTTCAGGGTTAAAGCTTAAAATATCTGAGCTACTGTTAGTTGGTTTGATGACGTGTCGACTGCATACATCGGCGCTGCGTCACGTCTCACCGACAATCGTTGCTACTAATTTTAGAACATGCTTACCATACTCATGTAGACATAGCTGGCGTAGAATTCGACGTTAATTTGCCGGTTTATAGCATCCTCGCAATCTTTGTGAAAATTCTGCTTTATTTGCGAATGAGCCATGGTTATTTGTATAACTATTTTCGACGCACCCAGTCGGAGAATGTCGATAACTGACCCTGCTGAACATCGGTCGAGCCGAGTTTACGCGCACATCGAGCAGCTGAAACTCGCATACGCGGTGTGGCGTGGTTAATAATCAACGTCGCGTCGTCGCGTTGCGTCGCGATATACGTGCATTTTTTTCAGATAATAAAAACTTGCATTTGTCTAATATGGAGGACGTATGATAAGAAGAAAAAGACATGATAGTATTCTCACGAATTTTGAAAGCCTTGCAAAAATAGTTAACCCAAAAATTATTTTTCTGATTGAGTCATTTATGTTTCTATGGTCTACCAAGGTGCACCTGCGTAGAGAACTGTCTGATGTAGTCTCAGAGTCGATAGATATTAATTGTGATATATTTCAAGGTGATAGTCTGTCACCCCTTCTGTATTTTATTTTATTGTTTTATCCAGTGAATTGAATGATAATTTGGATACGAGTACTGATGAACAAATCTACAGGAGTCTAAATATTGTGAAACAATTTGTAGCATGCTATTTCTACTTATAATATATATAAACTAGGTTACACTCACCTGACAAAATACAAAATCGATCCACTAAAGTCTCGATATTACCCATTTTCTCCTGAGATGCAAAACCATATAGATGGAGAACTTGATGAGATGCTAAAGATAGGGGTGATCGAAAAGTCAAATAGTCCCTGGGCTTCACCCAGGTTCTGTATTGACTATCGGAAATTAAATTCCGTTACTATAAGGGATAGTTATTCTTTGCCTTTTGTTTCTCATATCCTGGACAAACTTAAAGATGATAATTTTCTAACTACTTTAGATATGATCGTGACACTAACCTAGAGAACCCAGACAATGTTAAAATTGTAAACAAACCGAAAGCGATGGTGACATCTGGCGATCGTGCATGTAAACAAGTTTTGGAAAAAGCAGAGTCCTGTACGCCCTTCAGGCCAACCCAATAGCCGCAGTGAGAACAAGATGGGAAGAATATTGATAGTGGGTGATAGCCAGTGTCGTGATGCAACACAGTTAATGAACGATTATGCCAGAAGACACTATAGAACAGAAACTGTGTTAAAACCCCAATGCATGCTTTGAGGATGTTGTTAGCGACCTACCTCAGATGGCGCGGGATTTCGGCAGCGGGAATTTCGTCTTTATTTTTGCGGGAACAAATAATGTACTCAGAAGCAAACATTTTAATGTGGATGCTATTGTAAATACACAGTAAAACACAGGTTTGGTAATGTTTGTATTGTTTCAGTACCTTCACTAAATGTTAAACCTGAAATGAAACAGCAAGTTATTAACTTTAACAGAAAGATGAGTGAATCAATCGTCAATAAGAACACCAAGAATATCGTTTGGGTCAATTTGAGAAAAAATATTACGTGAGTCGGATATTACACAAAATAGCATTCATATGACCACCCCAGAGATTCGTAGAGTAGTTTTTCACTTATATAATATTGTGAAGATCCGTAAAATGCTGACCGTGGCATCTAATTATTTATGTATTACGAGTGGCGAAGATAACCAAGTAAATGACACGGTTTTCTGTTCTCCCCGCCGGCTCAGCGGGGGCAGTTAGCATGTACTAAGGGACCGAATCGATTTTCCGTATTTCATTTGAACGTTCAGGGTCTGGGTCAGCGACTGGGAACGCCCTTAAGGTTTGTAATGTTTTTGTAAATTTTTCTGTAGATAGCTATGACGCAACGGTTTTAAATTGTAATATTTCGGATCACCATGGACAGAGACGAAAAGAGAATAGTTCAGCCAATAACTGCGGCGGGATGTATGAATTTTTTTAACAGCTTTGACGGGAGGATTTTTGAATATCTGAGTGACAATGCACAGTGCCGACAAAAAGTATACCTTGTTTCATAACGAGTTTGTCTCACTCCTTAATGTCTGCTTCAGCAAGCGCCCGATGTAAGGACGGCGGGTTGCACTGGTTTGACGACGCACTGAGGAAGCGTAGATCGGAGTATAGTGCTGTTTGCGACTTGTACAGACAATTTAAGACAGATGAACTATTGGACAGCAAAAAGCAACAACGGACAATATACAGCAAGGAAATTTCAAATGCCAAAATTATGGCTTCGAGAAAATTCATTAATAATGCTGGCAACAAGACCAAGGCAATTTGGCATCTGATTGACACATTTCGCATTCAGTCTAAAAAGAGCACGGTGCAGTTTGACTCTGACGAGTTAAATAATTATTTCACAGACATCCCCCGAAATTTAATTGAGTCCTTTCCGGCTACGTGTGTAGATCCCTTAGATCACTAGTTTTTCGTGCGAATTTATTAACTAATGTTTCGCCTACAGAGGTTCGCGGGATTTTGACGGGTTTGAAGAACAGTACCTCTAAAGTTGGCGGAAATGCGAATTCAAAAATTCAAAATCTGCTCGGTTGTTGGGCGTCTATATCACACCTCCGACCCTCACTTTTGATACGCATGCTAGCAAGATAGGCTCAAAAATAAGCAGAAGCATCTTTGTTCTCCGAAGGCTGCTTAGTTTCGTGTCCGGTGAGGTTGCTAAAACGGCATATTTTGCATTAATTCACTCTCATATAAGTTACTGCATCTTGGCATGGGAATCCGGTCCAGCTGGCGACCATATCTTTAAATTACAACGTAGAGCCATTCGTGTATTGGGGGGCTTGGGCTATCCGCTATAGGGATGACTGCAGACATTTGTTTGCTCAGTTTAAGGTACTGACCTTGCCATCGCTTTATATTCTAAGCGCAGTTTTGTCTGCTAGAAAAAAAATAGGGAGCGTTTCCAAGTCCATGGTGATCTCCATGAGTATCAAACTAGAGGGAGAAATGATGTGCGACGCGAGTTTAGTAGACTGCCAAAAACACAACATGGGCCAGGAAATGACACATTTAAATAATTACTAGTAGAATTCTTAGTAGAATCTGGCATACAACTTTGCTCTGCGTCTTCCCCAAAAATGAAGTATAAATGTTACTCACTTGTGTCAGACCTAATCTGGTAATTTTATCGATACGTCAGAGAATTATAATAGTTCTCATAATTTAACTTGCATGAATAAATTGCATTGTAAACAGTAAACCAGGTCACAGTATGCAAAACACAAATGAAGCTCATTTTGTATCTGAAAGTTGCGCCACTCGTTCATGCTGCGATCAAATGGTGGTAAAATTCAATATTACTCGCTCATTTTATACCAGAAAATAATTCTACTAAAAATTATTCAAAACATATTGTTGACAGCAAGAAGTAGAAAATTTATCAATACTTCATTTCTGGACGTAATACTCTACGTGTTTTAATTTTATTTCGGACCCAAAATATTTAACATTGAAGCTGACATCAATAAATCTTTGCCTTTTATTGTTATTATATTTCCTTGTGACCTATTGTTGTTGTCGGTCGATCACACACAAATATCGATATAAAAAAGTTAGGTATGTATGTAATTCGATGAAAAGAAATTACATTAACTTTGTGCAATACATTTTGTTTTTTTTTTGTCGTACTCACTGAGATTCCAACTGACATTAAAAATATGAGGCATAATTTATACGCTTTCCATACACATTTCCCAGAAGATACAATCAGAAGATTTTTGGTCACATCCACCACTGTTTTCAATTGCTACACATTGTTTTCTTGTATTTTTCAAATAGTAAATAAAGACAATTTGTTTTTATGTTTTAACGTCAACTTTATTATTTTAGTTGGACGCAAAACACTTTGGTTATGGTTATTTATAATTCTGGTAGCTGTTTTGCTTGCACTTTTATTGCCTATTTGCAAATGCACGAATTTAAGGACATATTAAAATATTGGATGTATATATATATATATATATATATATATATATATATATATATATATATATATATATATATATATATATATATATATATATATATATAGGTGTCTTTTCTTCCCCATTGTCCGTTTGGCCTATTGTTGTAGATCATAAACAAATTTCGATATTAAAAGTTGTAATTTATAGAAGATAGGTATGTAATTCCTCGAAAAAAACCTGCATTAAATTTTATTGCTTTTATGCCTACCTACTTTTATATATTTCCTGGGATTTTGAGATATATTTATTTATTTATTTATAATATATAACATTATTATAACATGATAACCTATGTGTTCGTTTCATTTTTCGGTACTTTAAAGCAATTAAAACCCACTCTTCTTCAATTGTTACAAAAAAACACATTTCTTTGTTAGTGTATACAAAAGAATGATATTTGATAAATAACCAATATGTAAATTGATTTTAACAGATCTATGCGACGTATTATTGGCACATGCTCGTGTAACCCAAGGACAATTTATTTATAATTTTCATTTTTTTTTCATTAATCGAAAGCACCAAAGCTGTATATTAATTTAATAAAGATGCATTTTTTTGTTATTCTGACAATAAAAATTATTGAAGATACATATGTTTATTTGGTATTTTTATACAAAGCTTTCTCCTACTAAAGTCCTCGTTGCTCATTTAGGCAATCCTACAGAACCTCATAAAGTGTAACAATTGCAAACTGTGTAAAATATCGGCGTTGAAGCAGGTAAAACTAGGGTATATCGTAAATCATCCGTTCTGGCGCGGCAGCGGGACCCCAAGCTTGACGGCAAGTTCGTCTAAGAAATACGTCCCATATGCGCAAATACTCAAAGTATATACATACATAACAAGGCAAGTTTACAGAAGGTTCATAGCTGATTTTTCAACTACGTTAGCTCAGATTACTCGTTTGATTAAGAAATCCAATACAAAAGTAATTTGGTCATCTGAATGCGATTCAGCTTTTACCAAAATCAAGGGATTTTTGGCAGCCGCACCCGTTCTCGCATGTCCAGATTTTGATCAACCTTTTCAGTTGCAAACTGATGCAAGTAACTTTGGAATTGGTGCTGTACTATCACAAACTATTAATGTAGAAGAGAGAGTCATTTGTTACTTGAGCCGTTCCTTGACTGCAGCCGAGAGGAAATACACCACTACTCAGAGAGAGTCTTAAGCCGTCCTGTGGGAAATCGAAAAACTAAGACCGTATCTAGAAGGAATATCGTTTACTGTTATACCTGGGCATCACAGTTTGACGTTTCACAATCTCAAAGATCCCCATGGTCGCTTAGCGCCATGGGCAATTCGTCTTCAACAATACGATTTGAAGATTGTACATAGTAAGGGGAAGGATCCTGTTGTTCCGGATTTGTTATCTCGGTCTGTTCCTGTTTGTGATACAATTCCTGTGGTGGACTTCAACGTTGACGTGGATGTTGCCGATAAATGGTGTTGGAGAAATCTGAGAAATATAATAATTATAGAATTGAGTCAGGGAAGTTATACAAATATATCAAACCTTCAATTGATGAGTTAGAGTCAGATACAGCTTGGAAGTTGGTAATTCCTAAAGAAGATCGAATGGAATTGATTAGATCAGCTTATGACAATCCTACGTCTGGGCACGGTTGTTCTTCTTCTGGTCATAGTTTTATCTTGGTTTTCATAAATGATTTCAGTAAGTTCTGCTTGTTGTTTCCATTACGTAAGGCAAATTGTGTGTCAAAACACATTGAAGAAGACGCGTTTCTTATGTTTGTTGCACCACAGAAGATAATCTGTGATAATGGTGTGCAATATCGTAGCAAAGTTTTTAAAGATCTTGCAAATAAGTATGGTGACGAATTGGTATTTAAAGCCCCATACCACCCAGCCCCTAACCCAACGGAAAGAGTGTGTGTATAAGCAAGTGAACTATAATATATTGAAGTGCTGACAGGAATAAGAAGTACTATGACTTGCAGCGAAGACCTGACTTATGTTTCATAGATCAATTAGTTCTTCGGAACAACATTTAGATTATCCGATACCTGGAAGTTCTATAATGCGAAGTTAGCTCCAAAATATGTAGGTCCCTTCAGAATAAAAAAAAATCATCAGCCCTTGGGTTTATGAATTGGTAGACGACAAAGGTCGATTGAAAAGTGATTGGCATGCTAAGGACCTTAGATTGGGAGGAGAAGGGGGAGTTGCAGTAGGCTATTTCTACTTTATTGTATTTTGATCGGGTTGTGGTGGTCATCCATGGCGACGTCCGTAAGCACACTTGGATGTTCGAAATGGTATCTAGCCTGTTTTTTTGTTGTTTGGCGATCGGTCAGTTCCGTTTTTCCATTGTTAATTCCAGTTGATTCATAGAGAGTAAAGGAATTAGTGAAGCTCTTCGGAAAATTGGTGTGTGCCGGATATATCTGTAATAAAATTGGATTTGCATAATTATTACAATATAGCGTCCGACGGAATAAAAGCTGTACCAATTAATATTCGAGGTTGGAAACCAAGGATAGAATCGGCGTTAAGACGGAGTCTAGGAACAGAAGTACTAGTTCGACCACATTCTAATACAAGCCGACCAACATCTCAAGGTATAACTTTCGATTACAACGTAATCTTTTCTTGACGGAATCGGATTTCCCATTTTTAGGCTTTTGATTGCTAGTTTTCATTTTGGTTTTGCTGGAGTCTATATCCAAGTTATTGACTCGAAAAGAGACAATCGACGTCGTACTCTTCTCATGCATAGCATCAGCAAATCCAGATTAGATGTACCGGGGGCATACGCTGCAGTCGATCATTGTTGCAAGAAGCTTGTGATCGTTCAAGGCAGCCAGAGTAATCTGGAATATAAAGGACATAAGGTCAGATCGAGCCGCTTATGACCCACCAATGTTAGACCAATGTTCAAATATATAAAGATTTGGCATACGTAATTATAGATCGCGTTTAACTTTCGCATGATTTAACTGTAAACCATAGGTATGGGTTTTCGCCTTTAAGTTATTTGATAAACCCATTTTTTAATTATTGCGAACTGTATTACGTTATAATATAATCTTATTAAACCATTGTCATTGTATTTTCGTTAATTTTTTTTTATTATCGTATGGCGCCCGTATTTGTTACCTATCATTGTTTGAAGACCCACACCGACTATCCTGGGTCTAGTCGGAGCTGCAGCTCACTTGCTCGGGAATTCAGGTGAGCCACGATTTGTAACGGGTAGTTCTGGTAAATTCTCATAAATTTAATAATAGTCCGTTACAAATTTTCTGATGCCGTTCTTCTGATGCAATTTGGGTTGGAGAAATGTACCAAGATTGGTGAAGAAGTGAAGAATGTAAAATTGAGAAAACCACGGATATATGATTGATGAACACACTTGTATATCGGACTTAGGAAATGATACAAATTATAAATATCTAGGCATGGATAAAGCCTTCGGAATTAAAGAAAATGAAAAGAAATGAATACAAAGTTTTCTGGCAAACACATTAATAAAGTTAGAGAAATTGTAAAACCAGAGATAATTTGGAAGTTTAAGGTACATGCTGTACCAATTTTTCGTTACGCTAGGGCTACACGAGCGTATCGTACGCAGGCGTTTTGTACGGTACGATCGCAGTACGTTGTTTTAAATCGAGCAACTATTGCGGTCATTCAACGTACTCGGACCGTACAAAACGCCGCGTACAACACGCCTATTGTAGCCCTAGCTTTAGTGTTGAAATTTTGAATTGCACAAAGAAATAAATTTGTGATCTGGAGTTAAAACCATAAAACAGTTTACCTTAAATTATGTGTTTACAACAATTACAATTGTTAGTCATCATAATAAAGTACTCCGGTGTGGAGCCATTTCTTTCTTCCCTCGTTCGCCACCTCGGGGTCGGGGTTAGTCGTTCTCGAGTTATTAGAAAATGTTAGTGATTTGGAAATTTTAAATGTGGGATTTTTGTATCTAATAAGGATAATAACAATTAAATAGAGACTATTGTTTGTGTCTTGAAATACCGCTTGCATTTTCTTTTTCGTATAAAAGTAAGACTTACTTCCTTTACGTATTTTATTACAACTAATTCTGATTGAAAGACAATAATACAAACTAATGATATGCTGCCTATCGTTTTAACAAAACAAATTATACCAAAATCACAATCAAAATAAAAGTTTGCGCTTCGTACGTTTACTAATTTTTCGGAAGAGCACGTACTTAGCTAACAGACCTTTTCAATACCTTTCCACTTGGTCGTTTCACTGAAACTACTCTTACAATACCATCGATGCCTGGATGAGTATTAACAATTAGCTCACTTATGTAGCACTTTGACCACTGCGACCAGCAGTGTTGTTGAAGTCGTTGATATTTCTGGTAAATGCTTAAACGATTTTCTTTCGTGTTGATGTTGCTTATTTCAACGATGCGTAATTTTTTCCAATTCGAAAATGTGGAGGTGGGAGTGAATTATCTGAACAACGGAGATAGAGGTCTGAGGCTCAGGGCCGCTTCTATTTGAGTAATATGTAAAACCCTCAAAAGTGAATAGTTGTCCCCTATTACCCGTTTAATGATATTTACATTCGAGATCGTCATTGCGGTCGGATGTGCAACGTGCTTTCAGATTAAGGAATGGAAGTGCAAACAATGTGAAGTGGCCATAACCTATACAAGTGATGACCAAGCAGGCAGCGAAACTGTAAGTAGGTACTCTAATTATTAATCAAGTCGAAAAAGTACTCTCAGAGAAGCTCGCACAAACAATAGAATAAGTAACAAGGATCCAGTGTATTTCAAGTTGAATAAATTAATAAATAATAATAAATTATAATAAATTAAATAAATTAATTTCTCAGAGCAAGAAACTCTATTATGAAGTAGCTGAACTAAAACCCATGATGGCTAAGCAGATTCCTAACCAGAATCAAGATATTTTCACAGATGGCAGTACACATAGGAGTTTGGCTGGAAAAGCTCTGGCAAAGGAAAACACCAAGACTTGTGGTGAAAATTCAAAAGAAAAACCTCGAACTGCTCAGCCTATATAAGGACCATTCACATTTGCTAAAAAAGTTAACACCAAAACAAAATTATCATCATCAATCCTCAATAATGGTTCTCAGAAACAACAAGAGAGCTTGCAACCAAGAGCCACAGCCTTAAACGTTACTCCACCTCCAACTGTGATCTCAGCTGACGAGGAAAAGTGGACAACTGTGTCCAAGAAAAGGATGAAGAAGAATAAGTCGTTTAGTGCTACGTTTAGTGGTTTTATTAGAAAAATGCCATTCTTAAATTTATACTCAACCCGCATGCAATTTTGGGATATGAATTCTAGCAAATGTAAATTACACCCGTTATCCCGACCATCGTCAGCTATCATAAAAACTATTTTAGGATTAGAGGTTCAATTCCGGAAAGAAGTTATTACTGATAATCAAGAAGTTACCGAAGAGGTAGAAATAACTGCATTGGCATACGTAGAAGCTGACTCTACGGCATCGTTACGAGAAATTGAAATGCAATTGAAGGTGCAAGTGAAAAGCATGGATATAAATCCTACAAATATGCTATCACCCAACATTAGGAGACGATAGTGAACGTAGACTGAAATTTTGTACATGGTTCAAAAATCAAAATCTTGAAGTATACCGAAATATTTTATTTTCCGACGAAAGTCGCTTTACTAACAATGGAATGATTAACAGAAATAACTTGGGCTAAAGAAAACTTACATAACTTTCGGGAGGGAAAATTTCCGCACCGATTTGGGGTTAATCTGTGATTGGGGATTATTGAGCATAAAATTATTGGACCTATTTTATTTGAAGGAACTCTCACTACACAGCGTTATTTAAATTATGTAAGCAATGAAATGCAGAATTCTTTGGAAGAACTTCCACTAGAAGAATTAAATAACACGCAATTTCCAACAAGATCGTGCGCCTGAACAAAATGCATGGATTGTGTATATTTGATGAAACATTTCCAGACCGATCGATTGGCACAAATGGACCAATTAGGTGGCCTGCACGTTCGCCATATCTCAATCTCTTGGCATTTTTGGTTTTGTCTTTTATAAAAGGTGGATGTATATATAAAAATGGTGTATGGCAACATTCATTCGCCAAATAACACAGAAGAATTGAAGAGGAAGTTCACATTAGAAACCCCATTTTTTTTAAGAGCGGAAGGGATTGGAAGATCCCACCACCACCCCGCTGTCGGGTATCACCGAAGCATTCTGCCGACAGCGACATCTTCCTTTTGATTCCTCTTTAAAATTTAATGCAAGGGTATCCCTTTCGCTCTTTTGGGTTGGGTATAACCTTTACTTCGTATAATAAAACTAAAATCAAAATTACAATTACCTTACTGCTACCTATACTACCTATAATTTAATACCAGCCATGCCCTTACTTAGTAAACATGCACCTTAAGTACTAGACACCCTGCATACATGTAGCTTGCACCTGCCCATGACACTAGGGTTTGAAGTCCTTTCTTCCTCCAAGGCACCTGTGGCTCCAGGCGTGCTCTACGCACTGTACGCGCACCTGCGTCACCATTGGGACCTTCCCGACACTCACGTCCACTATGCTGGGGACACATCGCTTACCTTCTTCTGGGACTGCGGTATTCCGGCGTTCCCTCCCTGGCTTCGGAATTCCTGAAGTCGTATTGGTCCGGTATTCCGGTACCCGTATCTCCTCGCTCCGGATTCTCCTGGAGCTATCCTGCGCCGGACGTCCTGGCGCTATCTTACCCTCATGGTCCATTCTTTCTGTCCCCGTGGTCCATCGCGGTCCCTTACGCTTAAGGGACGGGAGGACCTATTACATCCCGACGTCGGTTGTCCTTTTCTTTTTCTTGGAGTATTCTCCTTATGGTGTCTGCTATTTGTTTCCACTGGTCTGGGCCTTTCAGCATCTCCTCCACCATCCTTTCTGCTGTCAGGCTTTCTTTGTATGGACACGCCCTGCGCAGTTCCCCCATCTATTACATTCGAAGAGGGTATGTGCCGGTGTGTCCAACTGTCCGCAGTATGCGCACTCGGGTCCTTCCCTTCTCTTGTACTTGTGAAGGTAGGATTCGGCACCTAAAATACTACAAAATGTTTATCGACAATCTACTACCAGAGTAAACAGTTGCATTCACCAAAATGGATGGCATTTTGAACATATTATGTGAATTTGTAGTTAATTCAAAATTCTTAGCAACTAACAAAAAATAAATGTTAAACTTTAGTATCAGTGTTTACCGATTAGTACCCTAGGAGGAAAGTATTGTAATCGACGAAAAACAAATCGGGATTTCAGCGAAAATATCCGTTTTGGGATCCCCTGAATCGATTGCGATGATTTCTGGAAAATGTATGTGGGTATGTGTGTGTGTGAGTATGTGTGTTTGTGAATATGTCGCTGAACACGATTACGCCCAAAGGGTACAACGGATCGGGCTGAAATTTGGTATATGTATTTAGAATTACTAGGGGAAGAACTCGATTGTTTTTGGTCACAACCTGATAGCGGGTGGCAAATATTACATGAGTCTTCTGAGCGCTTCATCCGAATGAGATCAACTTCGAAGAGATCAACTTACAAACTGAATGTTGGGTAGGGTCCGGAGTGGCTCTGACTCCACAAATGAAGTAATTGTAAAAGTGTTCAGACACTTTATTGTGCCAACGATGTGGTCGGAAAGTTGAGTGAGAGCCACCCCTCAGATATTTAAATAAAAGACACTTTGTCAAAGCGTGGTATCGCATTGCGGATAATAATGACGGAAACACCACAGCAGAACGGAACGGCTAAACGAGAAAACAGAACTGTCATTTAAACTGCTCGGGCCATGCTTGGTCAGAAAGGGCTACTGAGGGCTACCCAAAAAACGTTGGGCGGAAGCTTGCAATACAGCAGTGTTTGTATTGAATCACACTGTGGATGGAAAATCACCAATTGAGTTAGGTTACAAGACCCCTAATTACTTTGACAATAAGTGCCAAAAGTTTGGTATTTGTTACCACAACGTATCCAGACGGTACGGAGGATCAGACGGTTATCGAATTTACGTGAATCCATAATAAATCCTGTAACGTAATATTCGAAAGTGAGGCGACGTACCAACTGGAGAGCTCAGAATGTGAGTTGAAGGAAGAGCATGCCCAAGCTATTTGTCAGGAGGAGAAATGTTCAGAACAATTGGACAAAGATAGCAAGGAAAATGAAGAGAAAGAAGAAATTAGTGAATCCTCAGAATACCCTCCGAAACGTAAGAAGAAGTTGCTAGTTACTTCAAAGATTTTGTTTTTGTTATTCCAGGAAGAAATTTAGGCGATAGTACATATTTTGCATTCTGTGCAATTGGTACTCCAAGTACATACCAGGAAGCCATACTTTCAGAAAGCAAAGTTGTTTGGCGGAAGGTAATGGAAGACGAAATGGCGCCACATGCAGCGAATTCAACATGGGAATTGGTGGACCTGCCGTAGGGTAAAAGGCCACTTTGTAACACACTTCCTGGTACGTGCGATGGAGGCTCATAATAATCATGACACAATAATAATCTTATTTATTTTTCCTTTAAGAGGGTAACTCAGAATGTTTTCTGCCAGGGTTCTCGGATCTATCTTTTTGAAATAACACCTACAGGAGTTTAAATATTAAATTTTATTTCCCAAACAAATATACATATATACACGAATCAAGAATACGAACGGCACAAAAAATAACAGAAAAACCTGGTCGCCAGCACAGGCCAACTGACCAGGGACGGAACAACTGGTTACGGAGGTCGTCAGCACAAGCCAACTGGCCGGGAACTGGGAACGGGTGTCGTCAGCACAGCGCCATCTGACCTGGAACAGAAACGGGGGTCGTCAGCACAAGGCCAACTGACCGGGAACAGGAGCGGAGGTCGTCAGCACAGGGCCAACTGACCGGGAACAGGAATAGGGCGGCAGCCCTATTCCTGTTCCCGGTCGGTCGGTGTAGGATATTACTCCGATAACACTGGGACGTTGTGTGGTATTCGCCGTTAGCATTAGCGCTAACTGGTAGAACTCCCTGGTATTCCTCCGCAAGCATTAGCGCCAACTGGAAGAACACCATAATATGGCAAGTTGCGGGCTCTTATATAGCGAAAACCTGGTTCCTTCTACATAAAAAATGGGTACGGAAACTAGTGAAAACTAGTGAAAACTTAGTACAGCGAGTGGGAAAACCAGTCCTCCAAGCGGTTCGAGTTCGTGGACTTTAAACGAAAGAAAAATATATACAAAAATAAATACAAACAACCTCTATATAAAACAAAAAAACTTAACACTAATAACAAATTCGGATTTATTTCTAACGTAATGCTTGCATTTCGTTAGACCCTCCTCACATAAGGAAAGCTCGGTCGGACTGTTATACATATATACAGAGAATGAAACATCACAGGAAACGTCATTATCGCGGGTAACGTCACTATCGCGTCACTTATGCGCAACTGTGCTAGATTATGGATGTCTTGGTATGAAAGGTGCATAGTTTGGCCGTCGACTGTTGCTCGATGCTTCCGGATTCGATGCTTGAATCTAAGCCTCACGCTAGACTTTTCTACAGTCAAAGTCATGATTTCTTCTATCAAGGAATCATATCGGGGCGGCAAATACTGGGTTTTAAAGTCGTCGACTTAAGAATCGTTGGGTATTTCGTTTGTCGGTAACTCGCTATGATACTGTTCATGCTTTACTAAGTGTACCGGCTACCAACGGTCTGCAGCGCATGAGTTCGACGTCAAAAGTGCGTACTTGTATGGTAAAGTAGAAGAATAACGATATATGATGCAACTTGAGGGGTTTGAAGACGTTAGTGATCGGGTGTGTCGTTTGCAGAAATTGATATATGGACTTAAACAAGCACCACGATGTTCGAACAGTTGCATAAAACAATTTCTATTCGAATACGAGTTTCGCAAAAGTAGTGCCGATTCGTGTTTATTTATAAGAAATTGCTTGCAATTTATCTAGACGATGATTTAGTGGCTGGTAATGACATTAATGAACTGACACAACGAATGACACAACGAAATTAATGAACTTATTTGTAATTTCAAAGTCACTTCAAAATAACAGAGGGACCTTTGTATTCTTTCCTCGGGAAGGATTCAAATTCTTGATGAAGGTATTCTTATGAACCATAAAATATCATTTTATATGTATATAATGCGTTTGCGAATAATGTGCTTAACACGAAAAATATTCAATCAAAACATTAAATTGTTGACGGTCTAACAAAGAATATAAAATCAAAAGAACAGTTTGCGTTCTTACGTGAGAGACTGGGAATGATATCTTTTGCTTAGTTTTCTTAGTTTTTATTTCCTCTTTATAAATGGACATCAAATTGAAAGGGGGCGTTGAGAAGTACAATATGCTGTCCATTGCGGTTAGATTTATTTCTTTAATCAAGTGTTCTATGACTATGTATATCAAGCTCAAGTTACTATCAATTATCTACGTTTTGTATAGTAAGTGTTGGGGTTGGTTGTACTCCTTTTCATTTAAAAAAAGTGGACTGTTTTTTAATTAACTTTATTTTCAAATGTGCTCGTCACCCCAAGCCGGCACGCTCTACTTGTCATGCACTTCATGACTGGACTGTCTCGAAATGGTTGCATCCCTAGTCTTAGTTACGCTATCCCCACTACAAGAAGCGCGCACACCCCTAGCGTTATATTATTTTATACAATGCTAAACATCCCGCCGGCCTTGGAAGCTCGAAGCTTACAAAAAAGAAACTTAACTTCTAATACAATAAAACTTGTTACAAATATCAACATAAACATTATTCAGCAGGTAAGTATTAAGTCTTTCTTTCTTTAATTTAGTGTCTTTTCAGGTTATTCCCTTTATTTTTTTTTATTCTTGCGACATAGGCAATTTAGCTAACTTAACAACACCTCGTTTCATTACATTTCCGCGCACTAAAACACTGACCACTCTAACCACTCCGTCCGCACCAGGATGTACCTCGCATACTCGTCCCAGCTTCCATCTCAAAACAGGTAAATTGTCTTCCTTGATGATCACCAGGTCTCCTACCTTCAGATCTGGACAAGCCTTATTCCATTTATCACGCTGCTGCAGAGAGGTTACATATTCATTGGACCAGCGTCGCCAAAAATGCTGTATCATGTATTGTAGATGCTGATCAGTGGCGTAGCTAGATATCCAGCGCCCTGGAGCAAGTCAAGTCGATACGCTCCCATTTGGAAGAAGTCTGACCAAATTTGACTAAAAAAAGGAGTTACCTACCTCATTTCTTAGCTGCTGGTTAAAATTATTTGACATTCAAGGTATTTCAATAATAAGACATTGAATTTAATAAATACAAATATAATAATAAAAGAAAATATAGCTCATTAAATAGGTACGTAGTAAGTACTCTAGTGCTCTACTAGTCTCCAGAACACTATATTTTTTAACCACAATAAAACTTTAAAATTGTTTTTTTTTCTTGCTTTTTCGTTAGCGAAACGTTCAATCACTTTGTCCAAATCAAGTTGACAAGCAATTGTTTGTTCAATGGATATTGTTGCCAAAGAACTTAGATGGTGTTGCGACATAAATATGTTTTAATAAGTTTCAGTTTTGAAAAACTTCGTTCTGCTGCCGTTGTTGTCACCAGTAAAGTAAGAAAAATCAGACATGCTGCAATAATGTCCGAGAAGCCACTTGAGGCTGCGGTATGAATTAACAGGAGTTTCGCCACTTCGCGTATCGAAGTAATTACTTGCGATTGCGAATGGAAACACGGTTTCAACCGAGAAGTTGAGGTCCAAAACTAAAGGAAATGTCGGAGGGATATAATAACTGTAATAATTTTGATTCTCTCAGAATGTCTTTATCACATGATGCGACGAGATAAGCGGGTGATAGGCATTAAAAAGTGTACATAATTGTTGGACGGATTCAAATCTAATAGTTACCTTGTATGTAAGTTGGGTGCGGTTTATTCCGCTGCACCTAGGCCAGTCTTGGCCCTTTGCGCTTACCCATTTCATACTGTTTGATAACGACAACCAGAGGTGTTCAACTGGTTGCCGGCACCCACGGTTTAACGCCTCTTGCGAAAGGCGATGGGACGAGGATCTTCGGCTGATGCCTGGATTTGAACCCAAGACTTCCTAGCAGGAGAGCAGCGCTCTACCGCTAGAACCACTCGCCCCACAAATCTAATAGTTAATTGGTTGATTATTATATCGGTTACTTTATAGAATACCTCAACTTATCTGCAATTCGTCAAAGAACCTTTTTTACACGACGCATTCCTTTTTTTGGGAAAAGAAGGTTCAACATTCCACTAAGCTGATAACTCAAGAGCATCGTTTTTAACAAACTCCCAATTGTCTCTTAAGTTCCTGAATTGGGTTAGGAGTGATGAAGCCATCTCAATGGATTTCTCTAAATCTTCATGACTACTTTGCAGCATTTTTGGTACTATATTAATTGGTTCAAGTATTTTGGTTTGTACTGTTATCAAAATAATATTGTTGAAAATAGTTCAAAATAATTTATCAAGTTTTTAGCATTACGTTGCTCATCATGTTTTCCATTTAACGATAAATATGTCAATATTTTAATCACATCAAAATAACGAGAACGTAGTGCATCAAGAGCCTGTATGCGAGAAGACCATCGTGTTGGGCAAACTTTTTTCAATGTGTTCGCTAAATTGGTTTGATTCGTTTCCATTAACATTGCCCAACGCCTAACAGAACTAAAAATATCTGGGGTGGCCCTCACCCAACTTTCCGACTACATTGTTGACATTTAAACGAATGTCCGTAAGATAATAATAATACTATATTATTAGATCATAACACAAGGCACCTCTCGATACAAATAAACATAATATTATACTATCACTTATCTGTGTTTTTCTGCTAGATGTTTATTTATTCTTCGATCGCGGGCCATGTTATCGGCCTGCTTAAATGCTGACACATACAGTGAGCCATATGTGAGCCCTCTATTACGACACAAACCGAAGGCGCCCGATAGGTATAAACTCTTATAGTGCCTAAACCGCTCATCCCATTGATCTGTAAATTTGTATACATATTTAAAGTCACTACAGGATGAGATGGTGTCAGTTTGGTCAAAATCGGATGAATACCTAAGAAAACGTATGTGACATTTGCCACTTCCGGCTGTATATGTATGCCAAATTTCAGCCCAATCCGTTGTTCCGTTTGGGCGCTATCGTGTTCACGGACATACGTACACCGTACACACATACACACATACACACATACACACATACACACATACACACATACACACATACACACATACACACATACACACACACACATACACACATACACACATACACACATACACACATACACACATACACACATACACACATACACACATACACACATACACACATACACACATACACACATACACACATACACACATACACACATACACACATACACACATACACACATACACACATACACACATACACACACACACATACACACATACACACGTACACACATACATTTTCCAGAAATCATTGCAATGGATTCAGGAGACCCCAAAACGCGTATTTCCGCTAAAATCTCGAATTTTTTTTTCCGTCGATTACAATACTTTCCTTCTAGGGACTAGTCGGAAAGTAAAAACACAAGGTTTTTCTAACTGTTCATAAAATTGTCTGACTTCCTATACATTGGAGACACTATCGTTGATAACTAAATTCACATTATGAGAACAGCAATTCACAAATCTGGCTGCCGGGTTTCGTTGTCTAATTCTTGTTTGTAACCCCGAGTAGACACCATTCATATTCGCAGCTCCGTCGTAACCTTGACCACGTAATTTGGATAGATCGGTAAAATTTTTAATAATACGTAATAATTTTTAGTACTGTTCTTTCTAATCCCTGTGATGTTTGATCCGTAACCTGAGTAAATCCACAAAACGTTTCCTTTACATGCAGCTCAATTGATTTCCCATTTTCATCTTTTTTATGAAAGCATAACGAAATACGGTCTTAGCTGATCGGTTGTCGACAAATCTTGCCATGTTATTATTGTTATAAAAGGGGCTTCGTCTATTTCACTTTTAATCTGGATATTAATTGCATGTGCAATCAAATTAATTAATTCATTTTATTGAGTCCGGATTCAAATATTTGCTAGTGCCGTTGGTTTTAATAGATCTGCTAAAATATCATCATAACGAGAAAGTAATTTAATTATTTGTATAAAATTTCCTTGCATAGTTCCTACTTCTTGGAGATCTATACATTGTGTTGTAGAATTGATGATGGAAACAGAGTTCAGGGGCATACGTCTATTGGGGGCGCTGTGTTCGGTTTTCTTTCTCCCACCTTACGCTCGGTGAATAGTACTTGTTCTTTCAAACAATTTTAGGTTTACAAGTATTTATTTTAACCTTTCAAATTTTGCGCCCCCATAATTGGTGCGCCTGGAGCAGTTTGCTCCAACTGCTCCACGGTGCCTACGCCCCTGATGCTGATAGCCTTTTAGCTGATTGACTGGACGTTTAACTTCCAACTCAGGTACAGCTCGCAGATAGTCACCCACTAGGAAATGGCCTGGAGTAAGGAAATTTGGATCTTCAGGATCATAGCGGGATTAAAGGTCGGGAATTTAATACCATCTCAACCTGACAAAGAACCGTGTTACGTTGCTCATAATTTAAATGAGTATCACCAATCGTTTTTAGCAATAAGGTTTTAGCTGATCGTACCGCAGCCTCCCAGAGCCCACCAAAATGTGGTGCATAAGGTGGGTTGAAATGCCAACTTATAGCATTTTCTAGCAAAAAGGCACGAGTTTCACTTTCCTTTACTGTTTCATTTATAGTCTTTATGATAGCCTTCCGCTCATGGTTTGCCCCCGTAAAGTTGGTACCGTTGTCGCTAAAAATATTCGAACAAATACCTCGTCTTGCAGAAAGTCTTTTTAAACAACTAAGAAAAGGCTTAGAGGTCATATCAGTGGCTAGTTCGATATGAACTGCTTTAGTGGTCATGCACACGAGTATACATAAATATCCCTTTACAAATTTACGCGATCTTAAAACGCTATTTTTTAGTAAGATTGGACCCGCGTAGTCTACCTCTACCCTTAAAAATGGTCTAGCAGGAGTTATTTTAGTTGCAGGTATGTCTCGCATTAGCGGTTGATTCATAACTGACTTATTTTTGAAGCAAACCACACATCTATGTAAAACTGACTTAACCGTGGTTTTACCATTTATCGGCCAATATTTCTCTCTTACTGCGGCCAAAGTAGCTTGTTGACCGCAGTGCATATTTCTTTTATGTTCAAATTCAATAATAAGCATCGTAAGTTTATGCTTTGCTGGTAGGAGAATCGGGTGTCTTTTATCGAATTGCAAATCCGAATTCCTAATTCTCCCCCCCCCCTACCCGTAATATAACTTGCTTGTCTTGCAAATTGGTTTATGTTTCTTCAAATTCTCAATTTCTTCCTTGAATTGAGACCCTTGACACAATCGCAACAAAGTAGTTAATGACTCATTTAATCCGGCTACTGTTAACTCTCCTCTTCTTACTTCATAGTTCCTCCATTTGCTGTTATGTATAAAACGAAAAACATATGCAAGAACCTTCTGTAATTTAGAGAAACTAGAAAATTTATCAAAAATGTCGAAATCCTGTTCTGATTCATTGATTATATGAACCATCGGTTTTATTTTTCTCCTTTCCGGTACCTACATCATTTTCATCAATTTCTTCTAGGCTTGTTAGATCATCCATTTCCTTCATCAAAAACTCCGGTCCGTTCCACCAGGAATCATGCATCTTTAGACGTTCTGAATCACACCCTCGTGATATTACTTCTGCGGGGTTCCTTTCTGACGATACATGTCTCCGCACGGCCTTCGCAGTTAATTGTTGTATTTCATTGACTCTGTTAGGTACGTAGGTATTCCACTGATTCGGTTCTGCAGCTAACCAGTGCAAGATTATCATTGAATCACTCCAAAAGTATCGTTTAGTTATATTCGTATCTAGTGATTTCTCCGCCTTTTCCGCGAATCTTGCTGCTAGCAATGCAGCAAGATTCTAGTCTCGGTAACGTGATCTTTTTTAATGGAGCAGTTCTGGCCTTTGCGTACAGTAAAGCTACACGACATTCTCCATTTCTCGAGATACTCTTTAGATAAACACAAGCTCCAAATGCCCTTTCAGAGGCATCGCTAAACGAATGCATCTCGATCGCTACCAGATTCACAAAATTGTTTCCATTCCACCAATAAGTTAGTCGGTAACTCATCATACCATTCTAATTTCGTTCGCCACAACTCCTGTAATAATAGCTTCGCTTTTACTACTATTGGTCCCATTAAACCCATCGGGTCAAATTTTCTGGCTGTTGTGGAAAGAACATGTCGTTTTGTCACATGTTTCACTTCGCTTAAGTTGACGGTGTATGACAAGTCATCTCTTCGTGGGTTCCACATGAGTCCTTGAATTTTCACTTCGTCGTTTCTGGAAACGTTATATTCCAATTGTTCGTCTAGGTCTTGCTCCAGCAACTGGTCTGAATTTGAATTCCATTTTCTCAGTACGAATCCAGCAGATGCTAAAATCGTCGTTATCCGATGTTTCAACATCCTCGCCTTCTCTATGCTTTCAGCTCCAGTCAATAAGTCTATATAAAAATCTTTTTTATAGCTTCCGCTGCTTCTGGATATTCCAACTGATTTTTCTATGGCCACCTGCTGAACCGATCTGCAAGGCAAATACGATGCAGGTGCAGTTCCATCAGTTAACGTATTCAATCTGTAGTGTTTGATCTCTTCATTCACATTCCTTCTCCATAAAATCCGTTGCATATCCCTTTGTCTTTCTTCCACGTTACACTGCCGGTACATCTTCTCGATGTCTCCTGTAAAAACTATGTTGTGTTAACTATGATGTCTGAACATTAGAACTACAGACCAGTTTTGTATGGTTGGTCCAGTTTTTACTACATTGTTCAGAGACAAACCATTTCCAAAGATATATCCAATTGATAAGAGTTTTCTCGTTCAGGCAAACTCAAGCAAAATCTTCCATCCTTTTCCCTCTTGAAGGTCTTCAAAAAATGGTCCTCACACTCTTTTTCTTCCATTGTATAATTTCTTTCAACCTTATGTTCTTCGGCTATCCAAAGTCTTTCAACTTGTTCATGTAACGTCCTATCCGAAATGGTTACATTACAAACGACTGCGTTTCTTCTTCCTATGTATGACGATCCAGCAAATATCCATCCTAATCTTGTTTCTTGCATAATCGGCCATCCATCTCTTAATTGTCTCTGTCCAGGTAACAGTACTTCAAAGAACACGAAGGCTCCTAATAACATGTCAATTGGTCCTGTTCTGGTAAATCCTTCGTCTGCTAATTTCAAATCCTTCGGAATTTCTAGGCGTGTACTATCGATCGTCCTTTGAGGTAAATCACCCGTAATTCCATTAATCATAAGAAATGATTCTACTGTTGAATAACTGCCGTCTCTAGATTCTATTGTTGTTGTAGTCATTTTTTCTACGTTGCCTATGATCTTCTCTATTCCAGACATCGTCGTGTTTATGTTCCTTGTATTTAACTGCAATCTTTCTACAAGTTCTTCTGTCGTAAAGTTACTTTGACTAGCTCCGTCCAACAGCGCTCTGCACAAAATGTCATCTCCGTTAGCTCCTTTTACCTTTACTAAGGCTGTTGGCAATAGTACTTGACCTTTGTTGTCACACGTCATCGTTGTTAATTCTTCAATTTGTTCTTTATGTTCTTCTATATTTTCATCCTCTATGTGGATGCTTACGCTCACCGATTCATTCCCTTTTTCGTCTTTAGATACCGTTGCTGGCTGTGATACTGGCCCTTGCGATACATGAAGTAAATAGTGATGTTTTTTGTGACAGTATTTACATGACGTGGATCGACATTCCGCACTCCTGTGCCCCGGTCTCACACAATTCATGCATAATCTGTGCCTTTTAACCTCATTCATTCTTTCCTTCACCGCCATTTTTTCAAATTTATCGCAATTTTGATTCCAGTGTGCCCCTTTGCAAAATGAACAACTCGGTTGACTCATTGTAGCGTGAACTATAGACTTGACGTTAGGAAATTTACTCATCTTATTTTTATTGTCAATAGTTTCCAGCAATTGGCATCTTTTATTTAGAAAATCTAACAACTTTTGTATAGTAACATCGTTTATGTCTTCATCCGATACCAATTTGTTACACTTTGATTTTCCAAACCAACCAAAGAGAGAGAGTAAAGAAAACAAACTGGCGGCTATGTCCAAAATCTTCCGAATTCGCTCCTACCTGTGCGCTTGTGCAATTCTGAGGTCCTCGAGTGCTCCGACTTAGCTCAGGGGATGGCGTGGGTCTCACTCCAACTCCTAGTCCAAAGTGTAACAGGGGTTTAAGGGCGCCAGCCACCTTATACTCGATATGGACGTAAACCCGGTGGCAAGGTAGATCGAAGTCAGCCACAATACCGACACAGGATAAGATGAAGTTGTATTCCCCAAATAAAAGAGGTAAAATAAGGACAACATCCGCTTTATTGTTCGTAGTAGACGTAAGTCAAAAGTTCCGTGGATACACACAATTAAATAAATGGTATGCAATGAACTAAATGTAAATATACGTTGTATTGCTTCATAGGGTTTCAGCCTATCCAAAACAAACCAGGTACACAAGTAATATATGCAAGTGATCAACAAGATCAACGTTCAATGCAAATAAAACACAAAATATATAGAGATAAACAAACAAATGCGCACCCCCAATATTATCTGGCCAGACAACCGTGTAAGTCGCAATCTTGGTCAATTCCAAGAAAGATAATTAAATTAGGAAAAATTAAAACCGCATTGAAGTTGTTGATTAACAAAAAAAAGCTTAATTACAGTAGATAAACAAACAAATAAATGCTGAAGGCTGAATTAATTATGTAACCGAAACCAAAGAGAGCTAAACGCTGAAGGCGTCCTTTCCTGCGAAAGGAAGAACAAAATACGTCGTTGATTAATATATTTAATACACACTAATGATTGATTAATACACACTAATGAACCACTGAAGGTGGATTCAGAAGTAATACCGGTAAACACTAACCAAAATTCTCGCAAAATATAAAATAAGAACAGTTAAACGCTGAGGGCGACGGTAAACGTGTAAATGGGAACAATCTGACCTTGTCGGTAGCTTAATGCTGGTCTGACGTCGGGTCCTGTCCTCGGACGATGGAAGATGTACGATCTCCGAGCTTCGGACCTCAACCAATTCATCAAACTCCAGCAGCTGGTTATTCGAGCCTGTGTCGACCAAAAAAGGTTTGCCTTGCCAATAGATCCGCAGAAGGTCCGCCCAAACAAACGACTGGTAAATGATTGTCTCAACCAACAGAACTTTCCAGCCAAAGAAAAGGAACCCTACAACGTCCACTAAATCACAACCGAGCCGTAAGAAAGTGAGTGTCATTACATACCAAAGGTGTTGGGTTGGTTAATTAGATCTCCTCGTTGACTTGTATCAAATCCACAAAAGTGAAAGAAGTCCACCGTTCACAGGGGTGGCTTCCAAAAGGATGAGGCTTCCAGATCCGCAATGCGAAAGGGAGCAATACCTGCCGGCGTCCAATTCAACCGTGTACGCAGAATATGTCCCAGTAGGAGAAGCACAACACCACGCACAAATCAAGAGCGATTTTTCTAGAACTTCGATTATGACCAACTAACACCTTGTTTACAACTCGGCAACATCGAAAAATGCGGGCAAAATGGCAGAGCGCCTCCATTTATGCACTGGATTCTGAGCAAAAAAATAGAAGTGGAAAGAAGGTCGGAAAAATAGGACTAAAGGCATGAAAATCGCCGCGATGACCCAACCATCATTGCCGACCAGTTGCTGGATGAATTCAAAATAAAACAAAGCGGGAATTAAGCCGGAACGATAACAAATTTGTGACGCCGCCATCTCGCGGACTCATCGTAACCTAATCCCTCACAAAAAATTAGCTACTCCGGTACAAAATTAACAAGGAAGGAGCTCAAACTGCTGGAGAAGAGAGTCCGCAGGCCCAAACAACCACTGAGCAAATTATTTGCCTCAAAGTTACGTAAAACCGCGCAATTTGCAACGTAAAGGCTGGCACGCAGTTCGCCTAAAACGCAAGGAAGTTGGTAGAATGATTTAACGTACAAAAAGTTGTTCAATAGCACGCTGGGGCTGAAAGCAGGTCTCAGGCAGCGGTAGAACAAATAAATTAATTAAAATAAACTCAGAAAACAGAGTGGAAAACATCAGTGTTTGCTATCAACAATCAGAGATGGCGCCACTCATCCAAGATGGTACTAAAATTCAAACCCCTAACGAAACTGAAATGGCCCAATACGTAAAACCATGCCACCGATTGCAAAAATCAAAACTGAGTGTCACAACTCCCCCCTTCCTTCCACGGAGGTGAATTCTCTCCAGGAATTCACCGACGAAGAACTCTCCTGCCAAAGTGAATCTCCCTCCAACAATCTCTAGTCCTCCAACAACCGGCGACAACCGACCACCGACGAAAATGAAACAATTAGTGACAACCGACCCCCCATCTCACTACTTAACGTGAAAAGCTGTGCAAAGTTCTACCCCCGGCATCCGAAATCAAAGGAAGGCAGCCGTGGTGAAGCTAGAAGAACATTGCGACCCTGTCGAGCGACAGAGTCCTCGTGTACAAAATCTGGTACAGAGATCGCTCCTGCGACAAAAGAAGAAAGAAATGAAGGAAGAACGAAGGAAGGATAGGTGAAGGGACGGTGCAGTGCTTCCTAGCCGAACGACTAGGTCGTCGTATACACCGTCAGAAGAGAAAGACAAGAAAGAACGCACACCACGGAGCCAAACTCCGCCCCGAACACCGGTGGCAAAACACCGCCCAACCAAAAAAAAAATAAAAGAGCATCTCGCATCTTTAAACAAAAAGGGTACCACCGATCAACAAAAAGAGCAAACGTTAACAAACTACGACCCAGGGCAACACCCACAACCTGGGGTGGTGGTACTGCGGACATCCAAAATTCAAAATTCCCGAAAAGGTTGACAGCAACAAACCATGCGACTGACAACCGAGGTACACAACCTCCAAAATAAACCAACGAACAAACCAAAGGTCACAAAGAACCTGGAGCCTCCGACGCGTTGCGAAGAATTCCGTTCCCTAATCTCCCGACAAGGAGAGATGGTAGATGGAACAAACTGAGTCACAGTTACCGGACTTTTACCGGACGCCGGAAAACGCGGTAGGAGTATACTTCTGCCCCCCCTACAGGGCACGGGTGTTTTACGTCGGCACTTCCTCATCCTGGGCCAACTTGAGATCCTGAACATGCCAAACTCCCTTAGATCGCCCCTCGTCGTCCTCCAACTCGTAAGTCCAATATCCCAGCTTCTTCTTGACTCGATAGGGCCCAACGAACTTGGCCGCTAACTTGGCATTAATATAATTATAACAAGGCATTAATACCTTGTTTCGTCGCCATACGTGTTGACCGACGGTGTACTGTACAGGCCTTCGGCGAAGGTTATAGACTTTTTGGCTGCGTTCTTGAGCAGCCCTAAGCTGCTTCTTGACTCGTTCGAAGAGATTGCGGAATTCCTTGACACGCGTTGGTACATCCAAGGGCTCATCTTCCTGAGTCAGGACCCGCTCAAAAGCACTGCCGCGACCAACATAGTTCCTGCCAAAATTAATGAAGAACGGGGAATAACCGGTCGTTTCGCTCTTGGAGGCACGTATTGCACATCCGATATGGGCAAGATAGTCATCCCATTTCCGTTGATCATTTTTAACGTAACAACCGAGCATGGTCTTCACGACGCGGTTAACCCTTTCGACAGGATCGGCCCTAGGACAATATAAGGGGGTGTAAGAGATCTTGGTACCGTAGGAGTCGCACAAAGTTCTGAAATCCTTACTCCTCATCTGGACTCCGTTGTCGCAAATAAGATACTGCGGAGCGCCGTGCACCAAGAACACGTTTTCCTCTATCACCCTAGCCAAACTCTTAGCTGTCGCCGAACGGAGAGCAAACAGAAGGACGTACTTGCTAAAATAATCGCTTACGACGAGGATAGAGGTGTTTCCTCTTGACGAGCGGGGGAGGGGTCCCACGAAATCCAGGCTTATCATTTGCCAAGGTCGAGTTAGTTCTGGTCGGGAACCCATGAGTCCCGCAGGGGCGCGCTGTTCAGGCTTCTGGGCTGCACACACTCTACACCGTCGCACATATCCCGTGACATCCGCGTGCATCTTCGGCCAAATATATCGCTCCAACAAACGCCAATATACCTTGTAGCCTCCGACATGGCCAGCACGAGGATCGTCATGGTACAACTTCAAGAGCGCGTCCCGACGGTCCTTCGGGACAACCAACTTCCACTCCTCTCCCGAACCAGAAAGAGGCACGTGTCGAGATTTTGCATGCTTGTACAACAATCCCGCCTCGACTCGCCACTGCGGAAATCGATGGAGATTTGCTTGAATTCGTGAAATCATTTTATTATACCAGGGATCCGAAGTATTCGAGAAATCTGGGACGGCGTCTGCAAACTTGACAGCATCAGCCGAGACTGAAACCGATCGAGACAAGCAGTCAGGCACAACCAGTTCACGTCCCTTGCGGTGAACAACATCGTAATCGAACGGCTGCAATCGAACAGCCCACCTAGCCAGGCGGCCCGTAGGGTCCTTTAACTGATTAAGCCATAGCAGAGATGCGTGGTCGGTAATCACCGTGAACTTGGTACCTTCCAGGTAATGTCGCAGCTTTTCGATGGCCCAGATCACCCCAAGGCACTCACGTTCGGTGGTGGAGTAATTTCTCTCCTGGTGCGTCAATGATCGGGACAAAAAGGCAATCACTCGTTCCTCGCCGTCAATCTGTTGAGAGAGAACAACACCGAGGCCGTAGGCAGAGGCATCAGTCTGCAAGCAAAAAGGCTTCTGGAAGTCTGGACATGTCAGGATGGGTGCAGTCACAAGATGCTGCTTGATCGCATTGAAGGCTTGATCACATTCCGGGGGTCCAAACAAATTTTACGCCCTTCTTAGTCAGACGATTCAGAGGTGACATGATCGTGGCAAAGTCAGGCACGAAGCGGCGATACCAACTGGCCATGCCAGCAAACCGACGAATTTCCGAAACGTTCTGAGGTACCGCAATGTTCAGAATTGCACTCACCTTCTCCGGGTCAACTCTGAGGCCGTTCTTGTCAACAATGTAGCCCAGGTACTTCAGTTCGGGCAGGCAAAAGTGACACTTCTCCACACTAACCGTCAGTCCCGCTTCGCGGAGCCTAGTCAAAACCTTCTCCAGAATAACGAGATGAGTGGCAAAATCGGGCGCTATGATCACAATATCGTCAAGATACACCAGTACGTAGGGTTCCAGGTCAGCGCCTAGAATTCTATCTATCAGGCGTTGCCAAGTAGCTGGTGCATTCGTCAGCCCCATCGGCATTCTTCGGAACTGGAACAATCCTCGACCCGGCACAGTAAAAGCGGTATATTCCCTTGACGATTCGGCCACTGGGACCTGAAAATACGCAGACTTGATATCAAGCGAACTCAGATACTTCGCATTTCGCAGGCGATCCAAAATAGCAGAGATGTAGGGAAGGGGGTAGGCGTCCTTTTTAGTGACCTTATTTAAGCGTCGATAGTCTACGCAAAAGCGGTAGCTGCCGTCCTTCTTAGGGACAAGGAGAATAGGTGCAGACCACGCACTCTTGGAGGGTTCTACCATGCCTTGTTCCAATAATTTATTAAGCTCCTCATCAATTATTTTCTGCTTCACAGGAGAGACCGGGTAGTAACGCAGCTTAATCGGAGGGGAGTCGGTTACAATTTCATGTTCGACAGAGGTCACTGTGCCTAAAGCGCCGTCAATGGCCCGAAAGTGCCGGTCAACCAGAGAGTCCAACGCCGCTCGCTGGGTCCGGGTCAACCCGTCGCGAACTTGCAACTCGCAAAGGTCAGCACCCCCGCCACCAAATCTCCATACATCGTTACGAAGGTCAGGAATGATGTCCATGGCCCGCCAGAAATCCATCCCCAAAATCAATGGATGCGGCACTTCGGGAACAACCATAACATTCAAGACGCAAGTCTTATTCAAGAGTGTGAAAGGAACAGCAACAGTACCCAACGAAGAACAGATACTCCCGTTCGCCACAGAGCAATTCCTTCGGGTGGACGAATCCAAGACCAAGCCAAGTGACAATAAAGTCTGGTAGCCGCCACCTCCAACAATGGTATTAGTCGCGCCCGAATCGAGCAATCCCAGCATGTCCAGTCCCAAAACGGTAACGTTCAAGTAGGGACGCGAATCTCCAGAAGCGTGTGAAATTACGTAATCCAAAAGGATGCGGTGAGCACTGTCGGTGGTCTGGTGGAATGAGGGCAGCTGTCGACCATTCAGGCCCTCCGATCGGAGTTTTCCGGCTTCGAACAATTCGGGCAAGTCCTAACGGTTACATCCGGCTGTCGGCACACATAGCACCACATTCGTTCACGGCTCTGACGGCAATCCTTCGCGAGGTGACCAATCTTCCTGCATCGGAAACATCGGCGTGACTCTGAGCTGGATGTCTCAGGGGGCAACGAGATCTCCGCAGCCTCCGCACTGGACGACAAACATGCGAGTCCGGGCTCGACGCAACCCCGACTTCTTCGAGGTGGGGCCTGATAGTGTTCAGCTCGGTACTTCTTGGTCTCCAACAGCAGACACTCAGCCTCCAGTTCTGAGAGAGTTTGGATGGGAGGCAACTGCATTGTGTAAAACGGAGCCAAGTTCCTCCGGACAATATCCAACTGTACCTCCCTGGACAGCTGGCCATAACGAGAGAACAACGCCTGCATACAAGCCAAGTATTCTACAATGGGTTCGTTCAAACCTTGAGTTCGGCTCATCATTTCCTGGAACAGGCGGCTTCGGTAGTCTGGCGGCAAGTAATGCTTCTTCAAAAGCTCGGACAAATCCGTCCATGTCTTACACTTGTGAATGGCTGCTCTATACCACAACAGAGCTTTTCCCTGGAATAAGTCAAGAGATGACCGGAACGCTCACCTTCCGTGTAACCTCGGGCTCTACGCAGCTCAGAGACCCGTTCAAGGAAGTCCATCACAGACAGCGACTGGGGTTCACCAGAGAAGTGAAGGTTCCACTTATAAATTGGAATCAATCGATCACCAGACCTAAAGTTCGCCGACTGGATGGTACTATTGTGAGCTTCATGTGTTGGACCCACCTCATCCTCATCACTCTCCGACTCACTGGGTATCTCGTCATCACCTTCCGCCAAAACACTCCCAGCGAGGTCCACCACGCTCGAAACACGAGGCTTCTTCTGTAAACGAGCCATAAGAGCTGCTATCTTCGCCATCCATTCACCTCGCCTCCTAGACGTATCCGCTGTCTGTCCCTCAGTGGGGATAGCATCCACGCGACCCAACAAATGTACTACTCGAGAACAGCATCGCTGATAACCACTACTAGTTCGATCGGTATCGAAGGTCTTGGCCAGGGCTTCCAGTTCGGAATACTTAGTCTCGATTCCTCCCAAATGTTGTTTCGCATCAAACGGATATGCAGGGTAACGGACGGATCGCTGTGCCTTTTCCAACCGGGTAAGTGATCTCAAACTGGCTCGCATATCGGTAACTGTCATATCCTCGGGGTCGATTCCTCGGTATTGGAGCTCATACTCCAGTTCATCTCTCTTCAAGTGATGTAATACCATTGGTGGAGGCGACATGTTCAAAAGAAGAAGGGAAATTCAAGGCCAACCACACAACACAAAACTGGAAAGCAAAGAGAACTCCTGGTTTGGGGAAGTAAACTGCGAAGGGGGAGCTGTGACAATCGTCTGCAACGCAGACTTCAACAAAAAAAACAAAAAAAAACCTCGATATCTACAGAAGATTAATTAGGGCCAACGACCGAAGGACCAATTAGGGAAGGGCCAATTAGGGAAGGGCCAATTAATGAAGGGCTAATTAAATCGAGCCCCACGTTGGGCGCCAATGTTACACTTTGATTTTCCAAACCAACCAAAGAGAGAGAGTAAAGAAAACAAACTGACGGCTATGTCCAAAATCTTCCGAATTCGCTCCTACCTGTGCGCTTGTGCAATTCTGAGGTCCTCGAGTGCTCCGACTTAGCTCAGGGGATGGCGTGGGTCTCACTCCAACTCCTAATCCAAAGTGTAACAGGGGTTTAAGGGCGCCAGCCACCTTATACTCGATATGGACGTAAACCCGGTGGCAAGGTAGATCGAAGTCAGCCACAATACCGACACAGGATAAGATGAAGTTGTATTCCCCAAATAAAAGAGGTAAAATAAGGACAACATCCGCTTTATTGTTCGTAGTAGACGTAAGTCAAAAGTTCCGTGGATACACACAATTAAATAAATGGTATGCAATGAACTAAATGTAAATATACGTTGTATTGCTTCATAGTGTTTCAGCCTATCCAAAACAAACCAGGTACACAAGTAATATATGCAAGTGATCAACAAGATCAACGTTCAATGCAAATAAAACACAAAATATATAGAGATAAACAAACAAATGCGCACCCCCAATATTATCTGGCCAGACAACCGTGTAAGTCGCAATCTTGGTCAATTCCAAGAAAGATAATTAAATTAGGAAAAATTAAAACCGCATTGAAGTTGTTGATTAACAAAAGAAAGCTTAATTACAGTAGATAAACAAACAAATAAATGCTGAAGGCTGAATTAATTATGTAACCGAAACCAAAGAGAGCTAAACGCTGAAGGCGTCCTTTCCTGCGAAAGGAAGAACAAAATACGTCGTTGATTAATATACAAACACACTAATGAACCACTGAAGGTGGATTCAGAAGTAATACCGGTAAACACTAACCAAAATTCTCGCAAAATATAAAATAAGAACAGTTAAACGCTGAGGGCGACGGTAAACGTGTAAATGGGAACAATCTGACCTTGTCGGTAGCTTAATGCTGGTCTGAGGTCGGGTCCTGTCCTCGGACGATGGAAGATGTACGATCTCCGAGCTTCGAACCTCAACCAATTCGTCAAACTCCAGCAGCTGGTTATTCGAGCCTGTGTCGACCAACAAAGGTTTGCCCTGCCAATAGATCCGCAGAAGGTCCGCCCAAACAAACGACTGGTAAATGATTGTCTCAACCAACAGAACTTTCCAGCCAAAGAAAAGGAACCCTACAACGTCCACTAAATCACAACCGAGCCGTAAGAAAGTGAGTGTCATTACATACCAAAGGTGTTGGGTGGGTTAATTAGATCTCCTCGTTGACTTGTATCAAATCCACAAAAGTGAAAGAAGTCCACCGTTCACAGGGGTGGCTTCCAAAAGGATGAGGCTTCCAGATCCGCAATGCGAAAGGGAGCAATACCTGCCGGCGTCCAATTCAACCGTGTACGCAGAATATGTCCCAGTAGGAGAAGCACAACACCACGCACAAATCAAGAGCGATTTTTCTAGAACTTCGATTATGACCAACTAACACCTTGTTTACAACTCGGCAACATCGAAAAATGCGGGCAAAATGGCAGAGCGCCTCTATTTATGCACTGGATTCTGAGCAAAAAAATAGAAGTGGAAAGAAGGTCGGAAAAATAGGACTAAAGGCATGAAAATCGCCGCGATGACCCAACCATCATTGCCGACCAGTTGCTGGATGAATTCAAAATAAAACAAAGCGGGAATTAAGCCGGAACGATAACAAATTTGTGACGCCGCCATCTCGCGGACTCATCGTAACCTAATCCCTCACAAAAAATTAGCTACTCCGGTACAAAATTAACAAGGAAGGAGCTCAAACTGCTGGAGAAGAGAGTCCGCAGGCCCAAACAACCACTGAGCAAATTATTTGCCTCAAAGTTACGTAAAACCGCGCAACGTTTTGGCTGGCACGCGGTTCGCCTAAAACGCAAGGAAGTTGGTAGAGTGATTTAACGTACAAAAAGTTGTTCAATAGCACGCTGGGGCTGAAAGCAGGTCTCAGGCAGCGGTAGAACAAATAAATTAATTAAAATAACCTCAGAAAACAGAGTGGAAAACATCAGTGTTTGCTATGAACAATCAGAGATGGCGCCACTCATCCAAGATGGTACTAAAATTCAAACCCCTAACGAAACTGAAATGGCCCAATACGTAAAACCATGCCACCGATTGCAAAAATCAAAACTGAGTGTCACAAATTCCTCCCATTCCTTTCTCGTAGTCGCATCCAATTTTGATGTTAGACTTAAATTATGTGTCCCATTTGTCGGTAGGTTGGCCAAGTGTCGCTAACGATCGAAAATTTTTATTGAAATTGTCTACAAACTTTCGCAATAAAACGTGAGATTCGTATTTAATTGGTGCTAGTTCATATATAGCCCGCATATGTGAGGTAACAATTAGTTTTTTATTTTCAAAACGTTCTTTTAGAATCCCCCACGCGATATCGTAATTAGCCTCTGACACCTCCAACGAATCCAACGAAAATTTGTGACGTTTCAGGATTATCATTTATAAAACTTTTGAATGTGTCACGAAATGTGATCCATTGTTGATAATCTCCTTTAAATTCAGGCAAATTTATATTCGGCAATTTAATTTGACTCATCGTTAAACAATTTAGCCCTTCTACTACCGCGCCGATCCTTGCATCGAACCCGTTTGCCCATTACTTGACGTGCCATGGCTACCTAAAATTGTGCGAGCCAAAGCCACCGCCGCGTAATCAGTATTTTCAAAACTTTTCCGCTCTTCGTTTTCAATTTCACCGCCAAGTACCAACTCTAAACTGCATTGAATTTCGTCAAATTTATCGAGCAAACCATCGAGCCGTTGCAACCACGCTTGTAATTCAAAATTATTAGCACCTTTTGCATCTTTCACGAATGTTTGGAATCTGGTCAGCTGTGCTTTCAATGCACCTCTTTTTAATTTTAAAGATGCTACATCTGACATTTTGGCAAATATTCGTTCGTTGTCAGGTTAAAAAACGATATTTTGTTTTGTTTCAATAAAGGATTGTTGTTAGAAAGGATAACGTACTTTTCTTTCCCCTTTGTTCCGTCGCCGCCCAGTCCAAGGTGCGTGGTCACTGCGCAGCCTGTTTTGTTTACGTCGTGTGTGTCACCGCCCCGTCGCCGAACGTCTGGTCACCCTGTCGCCGCTCGGTCGTATCTGCTTCTTCTTTAACGTCGTTGTTGTTCGATGCTTCTTTGTTTATATGCTGTCGATTCTCTGGTTCTCGTTGTTTTCTTTTCGTCTACTTCTATCTTCGGTTTCTTTGTCTGCTACTCTCTTCGGTTTCTTTGTCTACTACTCTCTTCGGTTCACTGTTTCTCGCATCAAACTGTTTCAAATCCGGTTCGTTGGACAGTTCGTTTGGACCAAATGTTGGGGTTGGTTGTACTCCTTTTCATTTAAACAAGTGGACTGTATTTTAATTAACCTTATTTTCAAACGTGCTCGTCACCCCAAGCCAGCACGCTCTACTCGTCATGCACTTCATGTCTCGAAATGGTTGCGTCCCTGGTCTTAGTTACGCTATCCCCACTACAAGAAGCGCGCACACCCCTAGCGTTATATTATTTTATGCAATACTAAACAGTAAGATATATGTGAAGTAATCCAATATTCTGTTTTGACCACACAAGTATCCTCAGCGCAACAATTATCGACAAGCGTACATGTGGTCGCATTTTATTCGCGGAAAGATGTCACGTTGATCTTGAGCACTACTACGCTGGCAAACATTGATATAAATGCATTCCGGATAACCAAGCAAGAGGAGGATGTGCTATTATAATAAAAAAAGGCATCAACCACTATGAGGAATGCCACTACAGCAGCGCAGAAGTGCAAGTAGCCGTCGTTGGTATAAAATCCCGCAAACAAAACTTTAGTGTTGGTGCGATATATTGCCCCCCAAGGTACAATCTCAAAAAAGTAGATTACACTAGATTTTTCGAACATCTTGCTGAACGGTTTATTGTGGGTGGTGACTATAACGCCAAACATATGGACTGGGGATCAAGACTGACTACGACGAAAGGAAGAGAGCTCAGAAAAGCAATCCAAGAAAGGGGATGCCAATTACATTCCACAGCCAAACCAACATATTGGCCGACTGACCAGGACAAAATCCCAGATCTCCTGGACTTAATATAAGAAAAATCTCGCCAAACTTCATGGACATTGAAGAAAACTTTGACGTAGACTTTGATCATTTCGCTATAATAATGACTTTAAGCGAAACAATAATTAAAAAGGAATATAATGCTACATTGACAATCAAAACCACAGACTGGGAAAGTTTTAAAATAGAACTGGAACGCAGCATCCCGCTAAATATCCAGCTTAAAACTACAGACCAGTTAGACGCAGCAGCCGAGAAATTTGTCAACACCACCCAGAAAGCAGCGTGGAACAACACTAAATAAATCTCCCGTAGAACTGTCGGAAATAATTATCCAATGAAGATCAGAGAATTGGTCAAACAACCGACACGAGCTAGAAGAAGATGGCAACAACTACGCGACCCAGCTGTTAAGAAAATACTTAACAATCAATCCCAACAACTGAAACGCAAAATTCAGAAACTAAAAGAGGCATCATTAGATTCTTATTTGGCTAAACTTACTCCTGATAAAGAAACAGACTACTAGCTGTGGAAAGCAGTAAAAAAGTACAACAAACTAGTCACTCATGTTCCACCTATTAGATAGAAAGATGGCAAATGAGCAAGAGAAAATAAGCAAAAATCTGAAAGGTCAGAACATCTAGCTGAAATATTTCAGCCAAACAACGTTGATACAGATACAGTGCTACAAGAAGAACAAGAAACCATCCAACTTACACCAAAGGAAGTTGCGAATGAAATCAAAGCAAACCTAAATCCAAAAAAGCCACCTGGATACGATCTCATCACAGCTAAAGTCCTTAAACAGTTACCAAGGAAAGGTATTATAATGCTTACATACCTAATAAACGCAGCATTCAGATTAAAATATGTCCCAGAGGTTGGAAAGTTGCTGAGGTGATTATGATACCAAAACCAGACAAGCCACCGAACGAAGCCACATCTTATCGGCCAATATCACTGCTACCAATCATATCAAAACTTTTTGAAAAGCTACTCCTAAAAAGAACGAGACCTATAATAGAGAGAAGAAAACCGATCCAAAATCACCGTTTGGTTTTAGACATAAGCACTCTACAATGGATCCATGGGCGCCGACTTTTGAAAATTTCAATGGGTGCACTGTTAGAATGAAAAATATTTAGAAAATATTAAACAATCGAATAAACAGTAACTTTATTCTACGTAGTTAAATACAAAATAATTACCTAACTCTAACACAAAATTTTACATTGGCGTGAGCAGCGTACTATAGCTGATTGAAAGTTCTCCTCCTCAGCGATCTGAAGGAACATGGACCGTATTCCGCCTTACAGATGAATAGGCGATGAACTCGTTCGCAACAATGTCTATATTCAAAGCACCTGTTTCGTCTTTGTGCACATGTACAATTGCTAAATGGTTCAATCCCTCTTGCCCCATGGTCTGTCGAATATAAGTTTTTCGTCTACGCAGACAAGAGAATGAACGCTCAGCTATACAAGTTGATGTAGGAACTGTCGCTAAACAGATTATAAAGCGTTTAAACTCGCTTAACATTTCACGAGTCACCTGACTATCGTTTCGGATTCGAAAGAAGTTTAAAATATCGTTGAAATTCTCAATTTTATAATTTTCCTGCTTAATGATGTCTAGGAACATATCACGGTGTAGCTTAATGCGCCCTTCATCAAAATCGGACAAGTAAAACCTGCTGACGTTTGTCACATCTTCTTCGCCTGTTGCAAACCGCTCCATGGACGTTAAATGATTCATTGTCTCACTGAAATCTTGTATTGAGGCTCATTAGTACCTTATCAATCCCTTCGTAGAATATCTGACGAATTTTTTCTTTAGGCGTGTCAAAGTGATAAGTAGCTGATGATGAATCATCTAGACGGCGAGGAAGTTTTCTTTTTCGAGACAACACTGGTGGCTCGATCTCGAATTCCACACATCTCTTCAAGGTGTCATTCCATAAAAAGTCAAAATCATCGTCTCTCTGTTGTTGAAGTGCCTTTTTAAGGATTTCAATACTCTGAGCAACATTTTACAGGTGGAGTGAGGTTTTTTGAAGATGAAAGTTCAATGTCTCTATCCGAGGAAAACGTTTGATCATCAGATGTAAAAAGAAAACTCAAACTTCAGCGCCTGCTTTAGAAAACCGCTCGCTTTGGCCCCAGAATGTCCTCTTTCTTCGCTCATTTTGTTGAGAAGTATCAACAACACCTCATAATTGGCTTCAACTAGTCGCAATGAGATTATCCGCAGACACACTCTCGTTGTGCAGAATGGGCGCAGCCGGTTTACCTCTGTGAAATTACCGGTTGAATCATCGGAGTCTTTCTGCAGTGTATTGAAGCATGCTAGTCTCTTGGGCGAATTTCTGACAAACCCTATAAGCTCTTTCATGAATCTTAAGAAATCCCTAACTAGGGAAATGCCTTATATAGAGTCTTGCACTACCAATTTCAGTCGATGAGCGGTACAATGCACAAAGATATCACTTTATTCCAAATATCGTGCGATAGCCACTTATATTTGGTTTTACCCAACCAAGACTTCAGAACAGATTTGTCTTCTGCTCTCAAGAAAAGTAATTGCCCGATATTTGACCTTTCGTCAGTGTGTCCTCTAATCGCAAGTCCTTGCTATACCAAAAACCTCACCGAGGTTATAATCGCGAGCAGTGCAGTTCTAGCTTCTTTCATTTCGACCATTTTGGCATCACTTAGCGACTGTGAAACATTTGTGCCTGCGTGTATGGATTTAACAGCCAAGGAACAAGCCAGATGTACCGAACTCTTCTCATGTACTCGAAATCGTTCAAGAGCTTTTAACCAACTATTGAAGCCATCGGTTACGAATGCATCAACTGATTTTTTTTTCGGAAGCAGATAGCTTGGGTAACGGTGCTTTAATTTCCTTGACAGCTTTACAACATATCTTGCAAAAGATTTTTCTATTTTCATGTTGGATGATCCAAGGAAACTGATTCATTATTTCGGATGTTGTTGATGTCGATGCATCACTCAAAATTGAAACAGAACCTGAGATGTCCGCACAATCAGTATCTAACCATTCTTTATTGCCTGGAGTTGATGTTAGTGTCGATGGAACAGGCTGATTATGCCTTTTAGTGTTTTTTATCAAGCACTTGTCCATGTTTCATGAACCTTGAATAAAAACATTAATTGTACACTTTTTGAAAATAAAGCGAATGTGAGCAAAAGATTTATATATCGTCGGTGATGTAATTAAACCTCGTATGTCGATTATGAAATACAAACGATTTTAGTACATTAATGAAGTAAATTAAAATAAAAATATAAATAAAGGTCTAAATCCTTAAATAATGTCATAATAAATAGCAGTACATAATTATAAATGCACGTAATAGAAAATAAAAAGATTTTTATCCGAATTATCACTTACACACTGCACTCGGAATCACTGCTAATGTTGAACTGAGTTACTGAGCAGTACGCACATAAGTGATTATGTCATATGTGTGAAACTAGCACTCCCTGTGCTTGTGGTTCTGCAGTACTTACCACCTAGTACTTACCACCTCAAATATGACAAATTTGATGACACGTCACGCAATAGGGCCGGCGTTTAAACTTTGATCTAATTCAGACTAGCGGAGGCGAAAGCAACACACGGTCAGTAACGGGTAAAGTACGCTCCAAAACTATCGTTTTATTTTTGCCATTCCGATTCGGCCCGACTCATGTCCGATATTCACATGCTAGAAGAGACCGCGGCTGGCGCGGTGGGAGAAGAAAATTATGTATATTTGTTTATGTCTCGGGTTTTGTGCTTGAGGTTGAGTGTACCTTGAGTCTGACTGAATCTATATTGTTGCGTTGCTGACTGTTAGGTCAGCAATATTCAAAGTACTGTGTGGGTGCGCGTAATATATTTTTAAGAAATACAAAAGTAGGTTCTTGTGAGGAAAAGGTTCTCGCAGTATACTTGCACTTGTAGGCTCGCATTATAATTTTCAATGTGTGCTTCGCACCCATTGGAAAGTTTCAATGGGTGCTTGCGCCCCGATGCACCCATGTAGTCGGCGCCCATGGATAGATCAAGTTCATAGAATAACGAATGTGGTAGAAAAGTCATTAGAAGAAAAGCGCTTTTGATACGATTTGGCACGACGGGTTAATCTGGAAATTAAAGCGTATGCTACCTACTGAGTATGTTGAGCTATTAGCGTCATACATAACATACAGACTATTCAGGGTCAAACAGATGGACGAATACTCAGCCTTAAAGCAAGTAAAAGCGGGAGTGTCCCATGGCAGCGTCCTGGGACCAATCCTATGTTTACTGTATACGAGCGACTGGCCACAACTAGAGAACGTAACAGTCGCCACATTTGCAGACGACACGGCAATAACGGCATCAATCGTTGTAGAATCCACAAGAAAGCTTCAGCAGGCATGTTACCAAATGTACCAATGGACGAGAAGATGGAAGACCAAACTGAATGAACCAAAATCAGTCCATATCGACTTCACCAACAAAAGGATAAAGGATATACTTCCCATCATAATAAACAACACCATAGTTCCGTATACAAATACTGCGAAGTATTTGTGTATGACCCTAGAAACAAAACTAAGATGGAATGAACATGTCAAGAAGAAAAGAGTCGAGCTTGCCCTCAAATATAGAGAAATGTATTGCCTCCTGGGACGAAATTCTCAGTTGTCAATAAGGAATAAAGTACTGTTACAAAATTTAGTTTATAATTAGAGAGTAGAAATATTTAAGTTAATAGATTATAAGTTGGTAATACTTACGTTGGCACTGTTCGATAACTTGGCTGGTTTCTTCAATAAAAGATGTTGGTTAATTAATAATCGTATATTAGAAAAATGCGTGTGTGGACTGTATAATACTTTTACGTGTACCTATAACAGCAACGCAGCAGCAACTAAAACATGTTTCCAAAACTATACATCCCCTCTACTACAAGTCAAACGCTGATCAACAGATGTCGCCACGGCAACTAAACAAAGTAATATTTCAAACATTCTCCCCCCTTTGAAAGATACTTTCAAAAATATATCTATAAATTATACAATGCACGTAAGTAAAATGCAAATAATAAAATAAAGGTAAGCAATGCAAATGTACAAAAATTGAATACAAATAATTAAATTAAACGTTTATTCCTTCTTCAGTCTTCAGCTGTATGTTCAGAACTTGGTAAAACACAAATTCTTCCGACAGCTCTTTTCACTACACCTGATAGAGTTGTCAACGATACCACACGGATAATGCCATCACTCCCTGGGTGAACATCATGTATACGTGCCAATTTCCATCTTAGCGGAGGTAAGTTGTCTTCTTTTATTAATACAAGTTGACCAATCTTGTTGCAAAACCGTTGCAAAAAATGTTGTTGAAGCTGTTGTAGGTGTTGATATCTCGACAGACGATTCATTGGTATATCAGTCACATGTGGATCAGGTAATCGCATAGAATTTCGTCCAATAAGGAAATGAAATGGAGTTAAGTCTTCATAATCATTAGGAAGAGGATTCAAAGGACATAAAGGTCTGAAATTGAGGATTGATTCAATTTGAGTAAGTATAGTTAGAAAATCCTCAAATGTTACCAATGTATTTACCAATACTCTCCGTAGATGATGTTTTGACGATTTAATACCGGCCTCCCAAATGCCCCCAAAATGAGGGCTATATGCTGGTATGAAATGCCAACTTACGTTATCTTTACTCGTTTATGTGCTCAAATCTTTGTGATTTTTTTCAAAAAAATTCCTAAGTCATTTAGTTTTGACACAGCACCAACAAAGTTAGAGCCATTATCTGAATATAAATTAGTAGGTTTACCTCTCCTTGCAACGAAACGTCTAAAGGTTGCTATAAAAGCATCTGAAGTTAATTCTGTGACTGGCTCAAGATGAATTGCTTTTGTACTGAGACATATAAATAAACAAATATAAGATTTAAATGTGTTATTACATCTCCCGGAAAATCTTTTAATTTGGAAAGGACCCGCATAGTCAATTCCTACATTATTGAATGGGTAAGTATCTTCTAATCTGTAATTAGGTAAGTTGCCCATAAATGGATCCAAAGATCTCGGTTTCACCCTAAAGCATGTAATACATTTTCTAACAATAGATCTTACTAAATTTCTCCCCCCTATAGGCCAATAATGCGCTCTTATCGATGATAACATAAGCTGAGGTCCACCATGTAACAATCTTAAATGTTCACTTTCAAATAATAATCTAGTAAGACGATGATTTCCAGACAACAACAATGAGTGTTTCTTATCGATTTCAAAATCTGAATTTTTTAATCTTCCTCCCACTCTTATTAATCCTTCTTCATCCAGAAATGATGAAAGTTGCTTAACACTATCCTTAAGATTCAGTTTTTCATTACCTTGCAAGTATAAACTTACATCCCCAAAACTTTCCTTTTGCGCTAATTTAACCAATCTTTTCATAGAATTATTTAGCTCTATTACTGTCAAAACTCCATATTGTCGTTTCTCCCTTGGTTGTTTCATATTATTGATAAATCTGAGGCAATATGCGGTAATATTTTTAAGTTTCATTATTGAATTGGTATAATGAAATGGAAATACTAACTCACTCGTAGCAAGCAATGAAGTTGTTATATTTTTCAACTCTGGTAAATCTTTAGAATTTATATTTTTAATAGTTATTTCAGGCCAACCTTCTTTTGCTGTGCGTAGCCAATGAGGCCCTGACCACCATATTGAATTCGTAAGCTGTTCTGGATAGACACCGCTCGATATTAGATCTGCAGGATTATCTTTTCTTGAAATATAAGACCAATTATCAATATTCGAATTTTCCTGTATCTCAGCAACCCTGTGTGCTACAAAAATTTTCAAATTGTTAGCATACGTGTGCAACCAATTAAGTACTATGGTAGAGTCAGTCCAATAATAAATGTTACTCCCCGTCAAATCAATTCCAGCAAGTACTTTCTTAATTAATCTAGTAGCACAAAGTTCTAGCCTAGGAATAGTTAGTCTTTTTAACGGTGTCACCTTGGACTTGGCACATAATAGGTTACTTATAATTGTATTATTTTTCGTGATAAGTCTAATGTAAACACATGTTCTGTAAGCTGCCGCTGAAGCATCAGAAAATGTATGTAATTCCAATTTTTCAAAGTTAACATTTAGTACATATCGTGGTACTGTAAAGTTATTTACAGAACTTAATTGTTGCCTTAATTTTCTCCATTTTTCAGAAATAGATGTTGGCAATTTATCATCCCAATTTAATTTATTGATCCAAATTTCTTGTAATAAAATTTTAAAAATTATTATACATGGTCCTAATAATCCTAATGGATCGAAAATCTTTGAAATTTGAGATAGAATTGTTCGTTTTGTTTCTGCTTGTTTATCAATAAAATCGCAAACCAATCCCAGTGTTCGCTTGCCGTGATTTAACTCTAAATTTAATATATTATGACGCTCTTGAGCAACCGAATTTAAACTATCTTCCAGCTGCGCATCACTTGCAACCCATTGTCTTAATCTGAAACCCACCGTGATTAATATCGTATTGAGTTCATTATACAACCTGACTGCATCTTCAATTGTATGAGTCCCTGTTAATAGATCATCGACATAAAAATTTTTCAGTATAACTCTACTTGCGTTTTCATATTTATCCCTATGTATGTATGCGGCTTCGTGTAATCCCCTTACTGCTAAGTATGGAGCTGAGTTAGTTCCATATGTAACTGTATTTAAAGTATAGTGTTTTAATGTTGAGTTAGGATCTTCACGCCATAAGATTCTCTGATAATCTCTTTGATCTGTATCTATTAAAACCGGTCGGTACATTTTTTTCTATATCGGCTGACAATACATATTTATGCATACGAAATCTCAAAAGTATATACAATAACTCATCCTGAATGGTAGGTCCCGTGTGTTGTGTATCATTCAATGAAACACCTGCTGATGTTTTACATGACCCATCAAAGACCACACGCAATTTGGTTGTCAGGCTGCTATTCTTAAAAACACGGATGTGGTAAGTAATATGACTGTTGAATATTCTCATACGGTGAACTTAATTCATTCATATGACCTAAGCTTTCATATTCTCTCATAAAGGAAACATATTGCTCTTTAAAATTTTTATTCGACTGTAATTTTTTCTCTAAATATTTAAGTCTAATTAATGCAGTTTCATACGAATCTCCTAATTGTAATTTCTTTTCATTAAATGGTATGTTAACTATTAATCGACCTGAACTATCCCTCTTTGTTGTTGATTTAAAATGTTTTTCGCAATACGAATTGTCCTGAATTTGTAAATTTGAACATTCTTCAATCTCCCGAAATTTCTTTAATTCGTCTTGCAAATTTGTACCGATAACAAGATTGCAGTGTACATTTTTATTCGTTTCATTTGATCTGAATGGTCCAGAAACAATCCGACCCAATCTAGTTTTCTGAACTATTGGATTTCCCTTTCCGAGTTTTAATTTTCCGGACAAATGAGATCCCAAAATATATTAGCTCCAAGCAAAATATCAATTTGTCTTGACTTATTAAAGTCTATGTCACCAAGCTGTAAATCTTCGGGCAGGTTCAAATGTTCAATATTATATGTCCTAACCGGTATATTATCTTACCGGTATTTATCAATAACAAAACAAATGATTGATCTACTAAAGTATGAATTCAAAGACTTTAAAATTAATTGGGTTTTATATTTTATATTAGATTCCTTCTGATTTATTCCTACTACTGATACATCAATAGGTGTTTTCTTTAAATGTAGTTTATTGCAACTATCAAGTGAAATAAAATTACCTTCTGACCCTCAGTCCAGTAAAGCTCTGCATTTTATTGAATTTCCAAAATTTGATTCTAGTTTGACTTCAGCGGTAGACAATAAAACGTTTGAATTTAAAGCATTGTAATGTACTAAAACTTTCTCCGTATTCTCGGTATTCGACAATTCAATTTCTTGTCTCTCTAAATGTAAAATGCTATTGCGTCTTTTGTTACACTTCCTGCAACCTGAATTCTTACAGTTAAAACTCATATGGTTGCCCTTTAAACAATTAAGACATAATTTTTTTGATTTTATTTCAGATATTCTGTCTGGAATATTCAATTTCAGCATATTTTCACAATTATAAACTAAATGATCTCTACCTGAGCAAAATGTACAAGGTTTATTGTTAGTTGTAACTAGAGTATGTGTTTTTATGACAGATTTCTTATGTTGATTTTCTAATGTTTCCAGAATGTCGCACCTATTTTTTATAAATGTCTTCAGTTCATCTAATTGTGGAAATTCAGTGGCTTGCTTAGTTGCTTCCCATTCCCTTTGTGTTTGCATATATAATTTATTTGATACTAAATATATTAAAATAGTACTCCAGTCTTTTACCCTTTGCCCTAGTGCATTTAACGCTAAAGTGTGTTTTGAAAATTCATCCAGTAATTTTCTCAAGTCACTTGCCGAATCGGTTTTAACAGGCAAATTAAGGCAAATTAAACAGTGCCTTTAAGTGGTTATTTACTAATATCTTTTTATTATCATATCGTTCACGTAGAAGTTGCCATGCAACTGCGTAATTAGCCTCAGTCACATCTAAAGATTTTATAAGTTGGGCAGCTTGACCGCTTAAAGTTGATTTTAAATAATGTAATTTTTCACTATTTCCTATATTATTATTTGAGTAAATAATTGATGTAAAAATATCCTTGAACTCAATCCATGTCTCTAAATTTCCTGAAAATGTTGGTAACTGAATAGTTGGAAGTTTGATGTTATTTTGAAAGAAATCGCCAGAACCCGTCACAGAATTTGCCTGAATAATTGATTTAGTTCTTGCAAGAAGTGAGTAATAATCAGTTTCGAAAGCAGTTTTTTCCTTGTATTCTTGCTCTAATTGATCTTCTTCACAATTCTCTTCTATATTATTTTGTATCTCTATAAACTCAATATAATTTTTTTCAATATTACTTAGTCTCTCTTTAATTTCGATAATTGACTTTGACTTTACTTTCGCCACATTTAGAGTATCTAAAAACTCTTTAAAATCTACTAACGCACGTTTTTTTACCCCTACGTCTACGCGATAGTACAGACAAGTCCGCCATCTTACTCAAATTGAATCTTAATATTAGGGAAGATATAGGATAAACAATAAAGTATTGAACTATCTTACGTTCTTTGCTTCCAGATACCAGTGGAGCTGTTTTTCTCCGTTAGTTTTACGTCTGGTTGCGTCTTCAAATATTTCTCGTGGCTTCGTCGCCGACTTGGCTATTCCCCTTTTTCGCTGGATGCAGTTTTCACGCGGTGGAACAGTCGCCCAGGTTGTCGCCCGTCTCGATATTGCCTCGAATGCTAGCAACGGTTAAACCTTGAACTGGTCCGCTGGCTCGATGCTCGATGTCGCCTGCTTCTGGGTTTTTCGTTTACGTAAAATTCGGCTCGTGGGACCAAATGTTCGATAGCTTGGCTGGTTAGTAGTAAAGAATCACGGTTTCTGCGTCAGAGGAGCAGGAGGAGCAGAGGAGCAGAGGAGCAGAGGAGCAGAGGAGCAGAGGAGCAGAGGAGCAGAGGAGCAGAGGAGCAGAGGAGCAGAGGAGCAGAGGAGCAGAGGAGCAGAGGAGCAGAGGAGCAGAGGAGCAGAGGAGCAGAGGAGCAGAGGAGGAGAGGAGTAGAGGAGTAGAGGAGTAGAGGAGTAGAGGAGTAGAGGAGTAGAGGAGCAGAGGAGCAGAGGAGCAGAGGAGTAGAGAGGAGTAGAGAGGAGCAGAGGAGCAGAGGAGTAGAGGAGCAGAGGAGCAGAGGAGCAGAGGAGCAGAGGAGCAGAGGAGTAGAGAGGAGTAGAGGAGCAGAGGAGTAAAATCCTGCAGGCCGTCCGGGCAGGCCTGGGCGTCGCGGCGGACGCGGGGCGGCGCGGGCTGTTTAAAAAAAGTAACGAGGCTCGAGATTTTTTTTTATTGTAAAAACTGTAAAAATATGTTGTACATTTTATTTAATGCGACGTCTCCTGGTGGCGTGGCGGCGGCGATTGGTCCTTCGCAGTCCAAATCCTAGTTTTCGTTTCGCTTTCATGGCCGTTGTTACTAACCAGGCGTTTATTTTTTCACCTGTAGACGACGAGGGGTTCTTAACCCTTTCCCAAGCTGCCTCCTCCAGAACCTTATCTGCTGCATGTCTCTTGTGCAGTTCCTTGTTTTGGGAGTAAGCTAGGTCGTGGAGCTTACATGCCCTGTCGAGTTCATTTATTCCAGGGTCGCCTCGTTGCAGTCTTTCCTGAAGTTTCGTTCCGGGGCCGCAGTACTGGTATCCTCCCGGAAAAATGCAGTTCAACGGGTAGCTTGTTTATGAGGGTATTCAGAAGTCCTCTTCCGGTGATGGTATTCTTTATTACGAGTGGCATTGTACTGATTGAAATTGAGGAGTTGCTGTATTTTTATACAAGGTCTGATTTAGAAATCCAGCTCCGTTCATTAAGGCTTAGCCACTTAACGTACAATTTATTTCCTTTTTTCCTTATGACTTTTTCCACGAGTTGAACGTCGAGGTGTTTGACTTTTTGTAATTCGTGGTCGTAAAAGGATCCCAATATCGGTTCACCCTTAATATCTCGTAACAGGTATGTTGTTGGGTTAGTGTACTGTATCTTATCAACGATAAAAACCTCGTTACTCCAGCTTGGATTGTAACCCTTTGCGAACAGGCTGCGTATTTAGAAATTCTCACGTGGTCATTTCTTTTAAATTTTGTAATTAAATTGCTAATTTTAGTATGATTGTAGACGCTCTTCAGAAACTGTTTTTCATTTTTTTCGGTAACATTTGAAGGTTTCATTTTAATCGTTGAGTGGATCGTATTGTTGTATTTCGAAACAACCTTGGGTAGCAGTTTTAACCAACCGTAGGATCCTTGCATACTAAATTCCTTCCACATCATTGCCTTTAGAGTTCTGGTTAAACGTTCCACTACTGAGGCCTTCATGGTGCTATATGTAGAGCAGTGATTGATATTCATACTTTTCATTAATGCCGAAAAGTCCTTATTGTAGAATTCTTTCCCCATATCGGTTTGTAAGTTGGTCGGTCGGTTTGAAGATAATATTCTTCTCATTGCGTTAGTTACGTCTTTAGCTGACTTCGTTTTAAGCGGAGCGGCCCATGCAAACTTTGAAAATACGTCAATAACGACGAGAATGTATTTGTAACCTCTATTTTGTCGAGCATACGGGATCATCTCTACGATATCCGCTTGAAACAGATCCAACAAACCTTTCGTTATTACTCGCCTTCTTCTGAATGTGTTCCTTGCGGGTTTGTGTAGTTCGTCGACCACTTGTTGCTTTATGCTACTCATTGCTTATTGGATACTTTACAAGTAGTTCTATGTAGAAATGGGAGCTGACTCGCCTGCGAATCCCTGTCGGTGTTGTGGTAAGAGGTGTTGGTATATTAAATGTTAATGTGTCACCCTTTTTAACAACGGTTCCGATCAAGTCGTCTTTTGAAAGATCCTTACGTGAATTTATCTGAGTGGTTAGGTCGTGAGGAAAAACAACCGCATTTTCTATTTCGCCGTTTTCTAATGGGAAACTATAGGTATCGGATCCGTTATCGAGTAGGTAATTGAATTTTGAAGTAGCATAATCAATTGTATACGACCCGCGTATAGGAAAACAAATAAATGCATGCAATCCCTCGTGCGTCTTCTTTTTAGCGGCTAAATGACTACCAAACTTATCGAGAGTCATTGTAACACTAAGCATCGCGCAGTTAACAATAGACATTTTATACAATTATTTTCGCCTCTCGCAGTTCTTCCACGATACTGTTTATTTCATTGTCATGTCCGTCATTTCCGGCATTTTGCGATGAAATCAGTAGACGCAAACGTTCAACCAGTTCGTTGGGGTCATCCCAATATGTATACTCCACCGGTTTGTTATTGTACCTCATTAAGCCTCGTCCAAATTTGCTACTACTACTCAAACTGGTGGTTCTCAGGCGTTGTTGTGGCTGAAACGGGCGGGAAGTTTTAGGTGTTGACGTCTGTTCAAATAGGAGTGGTGCTAGAACATTTCTATACTTGTCACTAGGGTTACCGGCCACTTGTTTCTTTGGGTCATAACCCACCCTTGCTGCATTGGTCATTAGAACAATTTCGCGGTAATTAGACCTATCTTCCCTTTTAATATTCGTTGGATTTCTCTTAAAAAGCAATTCATACAATCCGGGTGTACCTTTGAATTCTCTTCCACCGACGACAATGTTATCGTTGCGATCGTTAAACACCAATTCAGAGGAACCAATATAGAATTTATCCAGTTCGGCGTCATGGCGATCGTAGACATTTTCCGTGTCTCTAATAAAACCCTCAATATACTGCTTAGGCAATGGTGCAAATTGATCAAGGTATTCGCGAAATGAGGCTTCATCTGGGATTTCGGTAATAGAAGTGAATGAAGACGGTGTCGGTGGTTCTTCTGGCTCCGTGTGCCCTTCAAATACTTCGTCGTCACCGTTTGACTCGGGTATCACTTGAAGAAAATCTTCATCTTCCTCCATAGGTAATGATTGTCGACCTCTATGCTTCTTCTTCTTGACTGGTGACGGTTCTTCATTAGGTTTTATTTTGGGCTTTTCCTCTTCTTCTTCTTCCACAAAATCTCTTTTTTCTATTTCTTCCTTTGGTGGTTCTAATTTTATAACTGGAGCCGCTGCAGCAGCGGCGGCCATGCTTCGTATGGACTCCGTAATAGGCTTATACTGACTCCTAAGTAGTTCTTCGGATATCAGTTTATTTTCTTTAAGGGCTGCGAGTTTTTGTTTAATGTTTTTCTTAGCTTTGATTAAGCGGGCGGTGATATTAACGCGCTTCATCGTCGTCGAGCTCATTGGCGTTGTCGTCGTCGTCGTCGTCGGCGTTGTCCGAACGCTTGCGAGGTATTTCTTTTAATGAGTGCTATTGTAGCATTAGGGTAGATTTATATAGCAGTCAAAACCTTTTCTATATCGACCTTTGTTCAATTCATCGTCCTTACTAATTACCAGAAAACTGTACTTATCAGCCCAACATAATCCACACATTTTTTTAAATTCACTAAAAGAAGCAAAATCTATATTAACGACGTCCTGGAAAATGTGTCGCAAATTCAGGTCATCCATAGGAAAAACAATTAAGAAGTTTACATTATCGCGAACAAGATGTTTAGGTACGTGTGTATAAGTTTGACATAAGTAAAAACTGTCTACTGATTTATGTCGCCCCATACTAAAGAAGTCACGAATGCCGACTGTTTTTGACACGCCACGTCATCAAATATAAATATGGAATTCTCTTTTGCCTCGGACGGGTGCATAATTTTATCATCGTCGGTATATTCGTAGTAGCCAACCTGCGGTGCTAACGATTGAAATAAACCTCGTAAATATTGGTACTTGGGTTGAAAGAGCGACTTGGAGTAGACGTACACGTTTTCGAATCTCAAGCCGTTCGGGTCTTCCAGCAAGCTAACCATAACGTTCGTCTTGCCGCAGTTTCAGGGTTCGCAAATTATCGCGCGTATGCTGGACGGGAAAAGGGGACCGTGCCTATCGATATTTTTCTTTTTACTATAAACATCGAGGTTTGTCACTTGAAGGTGACACTTTTGTTTGACAAGCTTCATGGTTGGAGTAGTACTGAGGTAGGTATTTAAGTGAGGACACTTTTTTAGAAAAACACCATTTGTGAGTCAGCGTTCGAAGAGTAAGGAAGCAATGTCTCGACATAGCGGTAAGGGAATAAAATTTCAAGGTGCCGTGGCAAGGAGAAAACGAAGAAGGATTATACCAACGCCTAAGATTGGTGGATTTTTACCTCTTATACCAATTTTCGCGGGCCTGAGCGCTTTAGGGGCTCTGGCATCGGGAGCATCCTCCTTCGCTAAGGCGCGGTCGCAAAGAGGCCGCGCAACAACAGAAGGAGCGCGAACGTCACAATAAAGTTATGGAATCTATCGCTTCGGGAAAGGGTCTACATCTGAAACCCTACAAGCAAGGCAGAGGTTTAAAAAAAAGATCCAGGCGTTAACAAACGTTGAGTTGGAACTGTATGCACAAGGAATTCCACACTTTCGTGGTGTGTTCATGCGCGACTCCTTACCGAAACGCATAAACAAGAACGAGGAGAAAGGTATAATTAATTTAGACGGAATGGAAGGGCCGGGGAGTCACTGGGTTGCATACAAAAAGAGCGGAAGGGTCGTCATTTACTTCGATAGTTATGGAAATTTACGACCGAGCAGAGAAATAGTGCAGTATTTTAATAGCGGTGGGAATGTGATTATAAAATATAACCACCAAGCATATCAAACGTACGACAGCAGCAATTGCTGTGCTTAAAATTCCTCCGAAGCGATTGAACGGCTTCATTTGAAGTCTAGCAGCAGGTCACCAACCATCATGTCAACATACACCTACACCCTTAGCGGCAAATCATCCATATTGCAAGCCCATTATAATCCTCCGATTGCGTTGCGTGCAAACTGCGAATTGGGGTTGGTGAATTTCGAAACCTATAACGCCATTCCGAACGTCGATAGCTACAATAACGCGCTGGAGATCGGTGGTCAGTTAATTGAACTACCGGTTGGTTCCTACGAGCTAACCGACATCAATCGAGAAATTGGCACACAGCTGAGGCGAAAGAAGAAAAACGTTCGCTTCTACATTCGCGCTAACAATAACACCTTGCAATCCACAATACATGTGGATTGCAGTGAAACGGTTAATTTCAAAGTGAAAAATTCAATAAGGCCGCTGCTGGGTTTCGGTAACACGAAAAAATTAACTGTAGCCGACTTACCACACGAGTCTGAGCACGTGGTAGATATTCTCAAAGTTAATACGATTAAGATCGAGTGTAATATAATTCACGGAGCTTACACGAACAACGCTGCGGCCCATACTATCCACGCCTTCTTTCCGGGAGACCCACCTGGTTATAAAATAATTGAAACACCGCAAAACGTTCTGTACATGCCGTTAAATACTAAGACCATTGACAATATTTTCCTTAAAATTGTAGATCAAGACGACAACTTGATCAATTTCAGAGAGGAAGTGGTGACGATAAGACTGCACATACGCGAGCGGGTCTTAATTTTGTTGCCTCATCTAACTTTATAAAACCTAAAACTACAACGAGTCCGTTTAATTATAGCACGACTCTTGACGTGTTAACACCTGAAAATCGGCGTTTCTTGCAAGCACTAGGATTGAAACTGCGACATCGACAACGACTACGACATGGATATTTTAAACGTTACCGAGAAAATTGAGTTTGACAATTCAATTATTAAGGCGGAAGTTCACAACCACTTACCCTACACGACCAATGCGTTCCAGCAGAATGACGAGGTTCGTTTGCCAATTCAGCAACAAGATATAATAACCCTGGTCTCAAGCAGTTGTCTGTTTTTGGAAGGTAAAATCTTAAAAGAGGATGGTACGGTGTCGACGACCGCGCGAATAATCAACAACGGGTTTGCGCACCTATTCGAGGAGATTCGGTATGAGATCGGTGGAAAGGTTGTGGACCGTGAGAGAAATCCGGGTGTGACGACCACCCTCAAGTCCCTGGTGTCGTTCAATAAAAACGAAATGGACGGTGCTGCCTCAGTGGCTGGCTTCAAGTTGAACCTGTACGACGGCTTCGACACCGCAACGGGCTTCTTCAACGTGTGCATACCATTGAAATATTTGCTGGGTTTCGCCGAAGACTACAAGAAAATTCTGCTAAACGTTCACCAAGAATTGGTGCTGATCAGGAGCAACTCGGACATTAATGCCATGTACGACAATAATCCCGACGAGAAAGTGAAGATAACTCTAAGCAAGATAGTATGGCGACTACCGCACATAACGGTCGCCGATGCGGAGCGAATAAGTCTTTTAAATTACATTTCGAGCGGGCGCGAATTAAGCCTCGCCTTTAGAAGTTGGGATCTGTACGAGTATCTGTTACTACCCAAGACCAGGCAGCATACGTGGGCGATAAAGTCGAGTTCGCAATTGGAGAAGCCCCGGTATGCCATTCTAGCATTTCAGACCGATAAGAAAAATAACCTAAATAAAAATATGACCCTGTTCGATCACTGTCACTTAACGAACGTAAAGCTGTTTCTCAATAGCGAGCAATTTCCCTACGAATCGATCAACGCCAACTTCAAGCATAAACAGTTTATACTTTTGTATGAGATGTACGCCAAGTTTCAAGCCTCCTACTACGGCCAGAAGAGCGAACCCCTGCTGACCCCCAACCAGTTTATCGAGGAACACACCATAGTGGTGATTGACTGTTCGCGGCAGAACGAAATCTTAAACGCCGGCGCAGTCGATATTCGTGTGGAATTCGAGACCAGTACGGACATCCCGGACAAAACCTCCCTCTACTGCCTGCTTCTTTACGATCGCGTTTTAAGGTACAGTCCTTTGACTTGTGCGGTTAGATCGTTGTGAGACACCATGCGAAACACTTGGATAGTCGACGTGCAAGGCTTCCAGCTGAAGGATGGTGAATTCGTTTGCAAAGAATTGGCCTTGGTACACGTCCAGTCCGGACATGCACAACTACATACGTTTTTCAAGTTACCCGTAAAATTTGAACAATTGGAAGAGAAGATGCAGAGGCAGGTATGCTACCTCACTTCGCAGATACACGGCCTCAGCTGGGGTCTGCAATATGATAACGTTCACTACATCGGCCAGCGACGATATCAAGAACAACAACCACGACGGCGCCAACGACAACGGCGAGAAGAAGAACCCTACGAAAACTTGTGCGCACTGTTACGTACTGCTGGAGTCGACGAGGGATCGCAGATAATCGTCAAGGGACTGCAAAAGAAGCGATGGCTAGAAGTGCTCCTACCCAACACTCGCGGCATCGTCAACGCGGAAGACATGGGTTGTCCTGCTCTCTCGACGTTGAAGCAGCAGCACGTCGACGAAGAAAAGGTCAAAGGGTACCACTGCCGCAAGCATGCCAACGTCAACAACGATCTCCTGTGCGCCCTACAAAATGCTTACCTCATTCGAGACCGGTTATAAACGTCCTGGTGGTGGACCCCGCCGCCGCCGTCGCCGTTCAGGGAACAATATTTTACAAAAGAAATGTAACTTTGCCCCAATAAACAACTTTGTCCATATTTTTTTTTGCTTTTTTTTTAAAAACAACCCCATTAAAAAAATAAAATAGGAAAACACTTTAAAAAACGTTTATTATACAGAAAAAAATACAAGTTTAAAGTCGTGTAAGAATTTATAATTTTTAGAGTGTCAACATAGTCTTGAAGGTTGGAAGAGGGCCAAACGCCCGTATCGGGTCCCGAGAGCCATCCCACGTGATGACACTGTATCCCCCTTTGCACGTTATCTGTCAGCCATTTTCTAATGTCTTTGTGGGACTGACGGGTAGTCGGTTCGAATCGAAATTCGCTGAACCCCCTCTTCGCTCCAATGTCAAGCAATGTTAGTAAAAAGGTCTTGTCCGCGTTATACAATGCGTCGCAGACATTTTTCTCGTAATAATATCGTACATTTTTATAGTTGTAAATAATGTTGTTGGTGAATGGTGGAGAGTGGCGAGGTCATGAGATCGCCTTCGCCGTACAACAAAGAAAACAGCAAACACTTCTTGCAGTTACTATCCGGATAATGCATACAGTTTATTTTATTAACTATTGTCGACACATAGTCCAAATCTATTACATCGGGGCACTTGTGTTCTAAAACCAATTCTAGGGCGCACTTTACAAAATTATCGGTTTGGTGTTTCGACGCGAACAGAGCTTCAACGATATCCGCGGTCGTACTGCATAAACGTCCGTAGGCCAACAGCTCTTCGGGCGCTTGGATTTTCCCCAATACAAATTTTACCCCGTCTGCATCGTTCGCGCACATAAATTTCTTTAGGTGATCTGTGTACGTGCTCTTTGTGTTATTGAAAACGTCCAATTCCACTTGAAAATAGGTGTACATTTTAACCGATTGACTAGCACACGGCGACTGACAACGCACACTCTAGCTAGCAAAGTACTACAAAGTTTTCCATGTGAAGTTATATAGTGATAGACATTTGTTCTGTTTTTTTAATATTGACTTCAAAAAAATTATTCACAAACATAATAAAGAAATATGCTAAAAAAAACTACAACAAAGCCCAAATTAATATTTCTTTAATTTTTTAAGTTTCTTAGAAGTTAAATTTGTGTCTAATTTAGGTTTCTTCAATTATTTTTTTAAATTGTATATACATTCAATTGTTGTTTTTGCACTTTTCAAACTCTTATACTAAGTATTAAAAAATCTGTGTTCTATATTTATGTAGAATAAACAATAATTATTTAAAATGTGTACGTGTTTAATTACAAAAGCGTTCATCGATATAGTAGACGGTCATTTACCTTTACCCAGTACATGGTTTCCATCGTTTTTTTTTTTAAAGGTTAACACATTTGCTGCCGATACGGTCTAGATGACCGAGAATAATTGTTACTCCTTTCTCAATAGACTTTTAATAAGAGTTGATTTCAAAAACAACACTTGTCATAAAAACCGAATTTAGAGATTAGGGCAGCATTTGGTTCCTATTTATCATACCTATATAATACATGTATTATTTTCAAGAAAAGTACCTACAAGCACAGTAAATTTTGATTTTAAAATATTCTCTATTCCGTAAATACAGCAATACATATTTTGTTTTCTGGTTCTCCTGAGAATTTTGCTTTCTTGACAAATGCTGTTTTTTTGATACGAACTAGTACTAGTGGCTTTATGATGAAGAGTTAATGCGTTTTTCCACATCTCATGATTTAGAAGAGGAAGGACGAATCCATGTAATGTTTCATAGTCTGAAAACCCAATTTTTCTAGTCATATATTAGAAGTTTCTGCTGGTATTTGTTGTGTTGTCATCCCACAGCGTTTTTTACTGTCATCAAGTCTCGTTTTTTTCTAGTCTGTATAGTCCTCCCATACCTAATGGTCAATTATTACTATTATTCCAGTTATTTGCACAAACGTGAACGTATCTGTGCTCGATAGTCCGACACTACACTTCTGTTGACGGTGTCCGCGGCGAGCCAGTTCGAGCTGTTCTCGGAGTCGAGTCGAGGTCGGTTATGTACCGCAGCGCCCTCACTATGCAAACGGGTGCACATGCTGCACTGCACCGGTGATTTAGAACACGTTATCGCTAAGTGTTTGGTGGTCGGTATGATTCGGTTAGCGCCTTGTACCCGGAAGTTCCGGGTACTGTACGAAACGTACAGTGCTACTTTAATTTTTATTATTTATAATTACTGTTTTTATGAGTTCGCTGCTTTTTCTTCATAATAATATTACTAATTTATTTTTTGCATATTTTCAACAACAAAAAATGTGAGTATTTGTTGATATTGTGTTATCCAGTTTTTTTTTCACACTCAAATCCCTTGTGCTGCTGAGATTAACACATTCCATTGGTTGAGGCGGGGCAGAAAGGGTTTAACCTTTACCTAGTAAACATCGAGATAGGAAAATGAGTTTTTGCAGTGGTCAATCGCTCGTATTAGATCTGCGGTAAATAAAAAGGGTCCCAAGTCCGACCCTTGGGATACACCGGAATGCAAGGGCAGTGCGCTGGATTGAGAACGTTTTTAAGGGGTGTCTATGAAAACTTGCTGATTTCGGTTGTTTAAATTGGAGTGCATTCGGTGCACACGGAGTCGAATGCCTTGGACATATCCAATAGACAATAAATTCCGTTGCGTAATCCGTTCGTTTACAACATTGTCGCATGTGCATTCTAATTAGAGTGAAAATACTCTCTAATAGCATTTACCGTGTGAGACTTAATGTTTTTATTATATACAAATGGAGCCGAAAGCGGCCGTGGTATCCGGAGAACAAGAAAATGGTATGGCTTCAAAGATACCACTATGGTGTGAACGTGAGCTGTTCACTCTTTAAAATTATGGGCTGTACTAATATTGTACCAATAGTGTATCGTAATAAAATTATATTTAAGGATTCCGTGTCTCTTTATTTGGAAATAATCGGTATAATGGAAAAAACATAATATAGTGTAGACATATTTATTAAAAACATTTCACAAAAAATATTATACTTAATTATATTTTATTTTCTTTGACTTCTTCTTCTTCTTCTTCTTCGGTTCATTCTTCTCTGGTTCATTCTTCTTTTCTCTGGACATCTCAAAACCAAGCTTTCGTTTAGCTTACATTGTATTGGTGACTAACCAGACACTTATTTTTTCCCTGATGGTGATTTTACACGCTCCCATGCTGCTTCCTCTAAAACTTTATCAGCTTCATCTCTCTTCCCTAGATCACCGACTTTGCAGTACATAATAGGTGAACTTCCAACGTATTTGTAAACTACCGATGATAAGTTGCTCAAAAGAGCGTATACCAGTATGTATCTAATAGTAAACGGCGACAAGTGCTTCGGTAATAATTAAATTCGAATCGAGTTTCTCGCAGATAATTATGTTTCATTGCAGTGCTGTAGCAAGTTGTGAATTGGTGTTCTAAAACAATCCGTCACATATTCGATAAATTAGCGATATGAACCATGTTAGAACCACCACTAATCGTTTAGAAACAATTGTTTTACAATACCTTTGAACTGTTTTCGAACCACTATGAACTGTTTTACAATACATTTTGACTGTTTTAGAACCTCTACGAACTGCTTTACAATACGTTTTGACTACTTTAGAACCTCTGTGAACTGCTTCACAATACATTTGAACTGCTTTTGGGACCACTATGAACTGTTTTACAATACATTTTGACTTTTTTTTAGAACCACTATGAAATGCTACACAATACAAATTGTATGCCAAACTTTGTCTCGATGTTCCCGTATAATAGTTTAGATAGAAATTTTTTGAGGTTAAAATTCAACTGAACAACGACCGATAAATAGGCAGAACGGAATTTTACAGATTTTGTAACTATAATTCACCTGTAGAATAGAAAAACACGTTCGGATAGTGAATAGTTGTTATTTTAACCAAAAAGATGAAAAAAAAACGAGTTCAAATCTAACCTTAAAACGTCGTACTGTGTACAAATAATAAATATAAAATACGGCTGGCCCCATCTTCTGCTCATAGCCTATACAGGTAGGTACCTGTTAACCATGGCTTTCCACCGACCACAACTTTCGTTACGTGCCAACAGATGACACCGTATATCCTCAGATAAACAAAGAAATATGGATACCTAACAAAGGCCGGCGATTTGACGCAAACATATACAATTTGTCCTTGGCTATTTCGATCCTTAAGGAAACGTTCCTGATTGACTGTGTGTGATATCGCGAAGTTTGCGTTTGTAAACAAATAGTGAATCTGAGCGATTTCGAGCAAAATACGACTTATTCGATACAGAAATTGAAAAGCAAATAATATCCGAAGATGGTACAGATTTGTTTTGTGTCTGGGGAAAAGTATTCGCCAGGCGTTACTAGTATTCGCCAGAAAGTGAAACATAACCTCAATCTTCATGGGCGTCTGTAAAGGATAGTTAAGGGTTTAATATAATAATAATCCCTTACTATTATTGTCATATATACAAATATTTGTATTATGAGGCATATTGTGGTATACCCATATTGTTATTGTTAAAACACAAACATTGTACCACACTTAGGTATTGGAAACAAAGTATTGTTGTTCTAATTACATATAAGCCCCTTTGGAAAAACACGCTCTATATTTGTTTTTGTTTTTGATAGCACTATTGGTTAGTCTTCATTACCATGGACCTTCCACGGCCTAGTCCTTGGCCCGAGGAAGGCCACGTAGCGCTTACGGACCAGATGTGCTACGTGGTTCAATGGATTTTGAACAGTTATGATATTTTACTATCCCATGTAAAATGTGTTTTTTACTAATTAAAAAATTATACTTACTTTGTGTTATTTTATGTGTTGAAATGTCGTTATTAAAAGAAACGAGACGCTAAAGCCAATTTTGTAGAAGGTTGTAATTATGATAATTGAGTGCATATTGTTACGAAGCAAGCAGAAGTCGACGAACCTAGCCGAAAATCGAGGACGCCAGACTGCTGCGTCCACTGTATGCTGAGTCGAGACATTCCAACTAGTACACCTACAGTACTACTATGTACACATCGCCCGGACGCTGACTCGACGCCTGCTCACTAGGATGCCGACATAGGTCTCGGTGCGATGACTCGTGGTGACAACAGCGAAAACCTGACCTAAACAGCAATATAAAAACCCACCGAAAACTCTAGGAGGGCAGCATTAGTTTTCTGTACCTAGACAGAGTAACGCTATTGCTCCCCCGCAACTAGCAGTCACCCCTGTCTAGGTAGCAGCAGCCCTTGGAGGACCTTCGCCTACAGCAGCCCACGACGGAGCAACGCCCTTGTCAGTAGCAGCCATCTTCCAGCAGCCATTGGGGAAAGAAGCGGCTCACGCGAAATAGAATCTGGAGTGCAGTCAACCGTACCCGCTGTGCCGTCTTTGTTTATAAATAAAGAGGTATCATGTTTCTCTGCGTTTGCTTCTAGACTTAAAACCCTGACCTACCTGACTGAGCATACTACCTATGAGCTACGTGACATGGTGGAGGCGCCAAACGACCCTATGAAGAACCAAGGATCAATCAGGAGGCAAGGGAATGTCTAAGTACCCAACACGGCTACAGGCGAAGGCATCACGAGAAGAAGCAAGATTCAACCCAAGGCACAGGAGCACGGAAATCCCAGAACAGGGCACAGAAGAGGAGTCGGTGTTCATCCCTAGACGATCATTGGTTAGGTCACCCACAAGAGAGAATACAGCAGCGTCAGAGGCGGTCAAATTTCGTCTTGTGGCTCAGGAAGAAGGAAACGATTCAGAGATCTCCGAGGGCGAAGAGGACGTCTTTACTGAGGACGTTGGCAGTTCAAGGGATCCGGAACCTGCGGAGGAGGCACCTATTTGGAACATTGAGCACCCCCAGGAAGGCCAAGAAAACGTCCCAGAAGAAATAATCCAACAAGGAGGCCGGGATATCGTAGAAGAAACCGCGGCCAACAACGAAGAACAACCAGCCGAGCAACGACCAAACATGGCAAACACGACGATTATCGAGGCACTGGCTACAGAACGGCACCCAGCAAATATAACCAATTTCCTGAGGGGTTATGACCGCGCGGCGATAGCGAACGGATGGACAGACGCAATGAAGATTTATTATCTACCATCATTCCTCGAGGGCGCAGCGAACATATGGTACACCAAGTATACCACGACCGCACAAAATGGACAGAAAACGTGGGCGGAAATGAAGGAAGACTTGTCAAAGGAATTTGGAGGCGAGCAATTAACAAGGGGGTTACTGATGCGACTAAGGAGCAGAAAACAGAGAGACGGGGAAGATATCAAGGCATACTACTACGATCTCATCACCCTCGCCTACGAAGTAGACTCCGAGATGACCGACGCATCGTTCCAGGACTACTTTGAAACCGGATTACATCCCACATACGCAGACAGCTACTACCTCATTAGCGAGATCACAATGGACGCCACCAGATTGAGGAACGCTGTGTTGAAAATTAGCCACCTCAGAGAGCGGGTGCTACAGAACCACGTGACGTCTCTGGTCACCGCATCATTCCCCCGGGCAAGGGAAGCTGGAACTACGGAGTGGCGCACACCTCAAACAAGGACACGGGAGGGAGCTCCTCGATGCTATTACTGCAATCAGCGGGCCACTTCATCCGAAGCTGCCAAATCAGAATGAGGGAGAACCGTAGTCGGCGACCACGGTACGAGCGAAAGTCAGTACCGAAGACCGGAGGTAACGAGATCACGTGAAGATCACCCAAACTATAACGGGCAGCGGAAGGCCCGTCCATTAGCCCCCTGGTCAAGAAAGGGCGTCCGAACATTCTATGTATCCAGGGAAATATAAATCGGAACAGGATAACGGCGGTAATCGACACCGGATCAGGCGCAAACATCATCCAAGAGGATCAAGTGACCACGCCTATCGTCGCATCGCCCCGCTCCCTCGTAACCGCAGGAGGTCACCGAGTACCCGTCCTTGGGGAGTGTGAACTCACCGTTCAAATACAAACAGTCGAATTCCACATTCACGCATTGGTTATCAAGAACCTACCGAAACCATTAGTCCTAGGGGTAGATTTTCTGGAACAGTTTAACGCAAACATATGTGTTGAGTCAGAAGAGGTACACTTAACAAACCAGGAAACCAGCATTGCTGTCCCATTTTCAAGAGGAACAGAAGACGAGTTCTGCGGGCTATGCATAGACCACACCAGGTCAGATGGAAACTACAAAGTCACCGTGGGAGAGGATGTCCGCATAAACCCACAGGACTCCGTACGCATTCCCCTCAACATTCCGGAAGGAGTTCCTATCAAGTACCTCCAGTTTGCGCCAAACGAATTCGTTTTGGTCAAGAAGTCGATCTACTTGGAAGACATCGTACTTGACCAAACCCCGCCCTATGCTCAGCTGAAGTCATGCGCCGCAATACCAACAACACTATTCAAAGGAAGCACTCTGGGATATCTACAGGCACGTCAACCGACTGTTCGACCAAACCAAAGATCCACATCGCAAGGGACACTCCTGGTAACCCAAGAAGATGTACAAATGGATGAGGGGCTAACAGAGACACAGAAACAACAACTGGTGGAATTATTGGGAAGATACCCGGATTGCTTTTCGTCATCAATGGAAGATATGGGATTCACAGACATGGTTCAACACGAGATCGACGTGGAAACAAAGAATCCTATTAAAGTCAAACCATACAGGGTGTCTCATAAGGAACGGCAAATCATCTCTGAACAAATCGAGGAAATGTTGGATCACGGAATTATCCGACCCAGCCACAGCCCTTGGTCTAGTCCGGTAGTACTGGTAAAGAAGAAGGATAACAAAACCAGATTTTGCGTGGACTACCGGAAACTCAACTCAGTCACGAAGAAGTCCACCTATCCTCTGTCCAATATCGACGACATTCTGATGTACCTAGTGTATTACTTGCGTGTAACTTCTCAATAAAACCACTATCACTAGAGTTTGGTATTTATTACTGAACTATCAAAACACTACATAACCTTACATTGTGCGTCGTCTATCTAGCGGTATCTACATGTCGTTACTGTCTATACATATCACGTGACCGTCGAGGCGTTATTCCTAAAGGCTAAATGTCCTACTAGTTAAACGTCATACACACAACATATCATACATCCTCCTTCCTTAAAAACTAGAAATACGTGTACACAGTGATACAACAGAATCAAAACAAATACATTTTTTTTTTTTTTTAATACACTCTAAAACTCTTATAAATCTAATTTTTTTGGTGGTTTCACCATTCGGCCAGACCTTGTTATATATGTCATGTTATCAGAATTTACAGTGTCATTCTCAGGATTTACAACATTCTCAGGGTTATTTACATTATTGGGATTAACAATGTTTTCATCTTCCAAATATGTAGGTGAACTCTGGCTTTTGTTTAGCGATAATCGCAGATCGACTCTATTGCGTCTCACCACCTTTCCTTCTTTATCTCTCACTAAATAGGATCTTGGAGTGCTATGTGTAGTAATAATTTGACCAGGTTCCCAAGTTTTGTTAGTATGATCAAATACAGTCACATCATTTTGTGGAAGCAAAGGCTCAAGGTCTTTGGTAGCTTTATTGTAGTTATGCGAGTATTTTTTAACTTTATTACTTAAACTTGTAACCACATCTTTACATAACTCAGGTTGCAGCAAATTGGATACAATGGGTAGTTTTGTTTTACATACCCTGCTCATTAATAGCTGTGAGGGTGTATATTGCATGTTTTTTAAAGGAGAGTTCCTGTACTGCATTAAAGCTACATAAATATCTGTATCATCTTCTCGTGCTTTTTTAAGAATGGTCTTAGCTATTGATACTCCTTTTTCTGCTAGCCCATTGGACCTTGGATAATTCGGACTTCGTGTGATTATCTCAAAATTCCACTCGTTTGCAAATGACTTGCATAAATATGAATTGAAAGGCACATTGTCACAAGTTAATATATCTGGTGATCCAAATCTGGCAAATAACATCTTCAGTTGGTTCACGACAGACCTAGCTGATTTGTCCTTAATGGGTAAAATTTCTAGCCAGTTAGAGTAAGAATCGTACACAACCAAGTAGCTTTTGTTACCATAACTAAATATGTCCGAACCTAGTCTCTGCCACGGTCTTTCTGTTAATGGATAAGAAATTAAAGATTCTTTGCATTGCTTACGAGCTAATTTTTCGCAAATCTTACAACTCTTGATATAATTTTCTATATCTGTGGACATACCGGGCCAATAAAACAATTGTCTTGCACGTGATTTGCATTTGTCCATGCCAAGATGTCCTTCATGAATAATTTTTAGCATTTCCAATCTCAACGTTTGAGGTACAATTAATTTATTTCCGAAAAATAGCAAATCAGCACCGATAAATATTTGATTTTTTAATTTAAAATATTTCCTCAAGTTTACTGGCAACATTGCGATGTTTTCCGGCCATTCTGTGGTAGCATATTTTAAGATCATGTTTAACTCTGCATCATTTTTTGTTGCTTCTCTGAACAGTTGTTTTTTTGTTTCCGACATAGGTAAGTGACGTGCTACAGAGTGTACCACATAATTTAATTCCTCGTCATCAGTGGTTTTATCTTTCAAAAACGCACGAGAGAGTGCATCCGAAATATACATATATTTTCCAGGTTTAAATGTTACAGTTAAGTCGTATTTTAATAGCTGTAAGATCATACGTTGTAATCTGGGTGTTATGGAATGCAATTGTTTTTTAAAAATGGTCACCAAAGGTGCATGATCTGTTATAATTTGAATATTTTTAGTGCCATAAATAAAATAGTGGAATTTCTTTGTTCCAAACACTATTCCCAATGTTTCTTTTTCAATTTGGGCATATCTTTTTTCTGTTTCGGTTAGGCTACGTGAAGCATATGCTATTGGATGACCATCTTGGATAAGGCAAGCTCCTAGGCCATCTTTTGATGCATCGGTTTCTATTTCTACTGGTAAACTGGGGTTGAAATATGATAAAATTGGCGCTTTTGTTAAGAAATGTTTTAACTTATCTAGTGACTGTTTATGTTCACTTGTCCAAGCAAATTCAGTACCTTGCTTTGTTAAATCTCTTAATGGGCTGGTAATTTTGGACATGTTTGGTACAAATTTGCCCAAAAATTTCGCCATACCTAATAAGCGTAAAATATCGTTCCTGTTTTCTGGTAAGGGCATATCTACAATGGCTTTAATATAATTTTCACACGGTCGTACTCCACTCAAAGAGAATTCTTGTCCCATAAAAATTACTTTCTTCAATTTAAATTGAATTTTGCTTTTATTAAATTTTAAATTATACTTCTCGGCTCTTTCTAGAACTCTTTTCAAATTTTCATCATGCTCCTTTTCTGTTACTCCAGTTATTATTATATCATCAAAATATATTCCCACTCCCTTAAGATCGCCAAATGCTTCGTAACATTTTTTCTGAAAGACTTCTGGTGCCGAACTAATACCAAATGGCAATCTCAAGAATTGGTAACGACCAAAAGGTGTTCCAAATGTACACAAATCAGCACTCGAATCGTCTAACTCTATTTGCCAGTACCCATCCTTCATGTCCAACACACTAAAATATTCTTTACTATGTAACTCACTTGCAATCTCATCAGCTGTCGGAATTAAAAAATGTTCTTTTTTAATTGATTCATTTAATTGTTTAGGGTCGAGACACAGTCTTAAGTCAGAGTTCTTCTTCTCTACAATAACAAGAGGATTGATCCAATCTGTCGGTTTATCAACCTTGCGTATAATCCCTTTCAATTCTAAATCTGCAAGCTTTGATTTTAATTTATTGTGAAGGGTCTGTGGTATACGCCTGAAGGGCTGAATTTTGGGCACTGCGTCACTTTTTAACGTAATATGGTGGCTTGTCGGGAATTTTCCAAGTCCATTAAACACATTATGATATTGTCTAGTTACTTGTTCTAAATTTTCAAATTTAACTGAGATTGAATTTGTTCGTCTAAGGAGATCTAAACCTACACAAGCATCCAATCCTAACAGTGGTGGTTGGTTAGCTACATCAACGATAGTAAATAATATGTCAGCTGTTTGCTTACCTACTGTACAGTTTAAAATTATTTCACCTATAGGTTTTATCTTAAAATCTACATCACCATATGAAATCAGAACTACTTTTGTCTTCTTTACCCGGATGCGGGATCCTAATGTCTTTAATATTTCGAGCGGCAATACACTAACTTCTGCACCAGTGTCCAGTTTAAACATTATCTTCTTGTTTCTTACGACTACATCCTGGGTCCACGTTGAATTTACAGAGTTAATCCTTTTTCTTACGGAATTCACAAAAAAGTGTTCTTCATCCTCTTCTTCATTACTAGCGTCTTCGGAAAGTTCATGTATCTTCTTCTTATTTGGGTTCTGCTGTCGGTTTTGGTCCTCCATTTTAACCTTCGCTTTGCAAACTTTTGCGAAATGGTTTCGGCCTTTGCATTTTGCGCACGTTTTATTATAAGCTGGGCACTTCTTTGGCTCATGTTGGTAGCCACAAAAATTGCATGGTTCTTTTGGTCTTGGTTTTGCTCTAATGGCACTGACGCTGCACTCAGCCTGTAGAGCTTTTGCCTGTGATTTACTAGTTTCTGTGGCTCTACACAAATTTATTGCTTTTACTAATGTCAACTCCGGCTCTCTTAATAACCGTTCTTGTGTGCTTTTGTCTCCTATTCCAATGACTATTCGGTCTCGAATCATCTCATCTTGATGTGTATATCCTGTGGTCTTCACAGCCTTTCTAAGTTCTGTTAAAAACAAATCAAATGACTGACCATCCTAATACTATTGAACACAAAACGTTCAAATGTTATATTTTTCTTTGGTGAACAATAGCTATCGAACTTTGCTTTTACATCTTCGAGCTTCTTCGGGTCTTCTCCTGACTCAAACGTGAATGAATTAAACAAATCCAAACCGTCGTCTCCAATTAGGCTAAGAAACACAGCTACCTTCTTGGATTCTGGCTTCTCACTTAAATCGGCGGCTTTGACAAACAAGTCAAACTTCTGAGAGAAATTCTTCCAATTCTCAGCTACATTTCCATCTACCGAGAGGTTTCTTGGCGGGTTGTATATGGACTCCATGTTTGCATGCTGTGCACTGTTTTCTCCAAAATCATGAATCTTACTGGCGATTCACTGATCCACGGACACACCTGACACCATGTATTACTTGCGTGTAACTTCTCAATAAAACCACTATCACTAGAGTTTGGTATTTATTACTGAACTATCAAAACACTACATAACCTTACATTGTGCGTCGTCTATCTAGCGGTATCTACATGTCGTTACTGTCTATACATATCACGTGACCGTCGAGGCGCTATTCCTAAAGGCTAAATGTCCTACTAGTTAAACGTCATACACACAACATATCATACACCTAGGGGGTGCAAAATACTTTTCAACACTTGACATGTACAGTGGGTATTGGCAGGTCGGCATAAAAGAGAATTCGAAGCAGTACACGGCATTCACCACCCCCGGACACGGCCTCTACGAGTTCAACGTCCTGCCATTCGGATTATGTAATGCCCCGTGCTTATTTCAAAACCTCACGGACTCCATCTTCGGGGATATGAAGTGGAAGGAAGTACTAGTGTACCTGGATGATATCATCATTTTCTCCAATACGTTCGAAGAATATCTACAACGCCTAGAAAAGGTACTGGACAGATTAAGGAAGGCGGGATTAACATTAAAGCCATCCAAGTGTGTCTACGCCAAGAGGGAGGTTCAAGTATTGGGGTTCACAGTTAACGAAAAAGGAGTGCTACCCATGGAAGACCGATTGCAAAGCATCAATGAATTCCCTCAACCGAGAACCCTAAAACAACTGCAAAGTTTCCTGGGATTGTGCAATTTCTACCGAAAATTTATCAAAGACTTTTCGATAATCGCACAGCCACTATACCAGTCGACTAAAAAGAACCAGTTCAAATGGGAAGCAGAACAGGGGGAGGCATTTAAGCAGCTAAAGAATAAACTTGTAAACTCACCCCTGCTGTCGCACTTCGACCCACTCAAACCTTGCGAGCTACACGTAGATGCATGTGGATATGGAATGGGATCAGTGCTTCTACAAGAAACGGACGGAGCAGCACACCCGGTGGCTTACATTAGTCGATCCCTCACCCAAGCGCAGAAAAATTATTCCATTTCTGAGCTGGAAGCCCTCGCCATAATCTGGAGTTTGCGATACCTTCGGCACCTCGTATTCGGTCGCCATATCACCATCGTAACCGATCACCACGCGTTATGCTGGCTCAAGAAGATACAGGATCCCACCGGCAAATTAGCAAGATGGGCAATCGCACTGTCAGAGTATGAATACACCATTGTGTACAAGAGTGGGAAGAAGCATCTGGATGCCGATTGCCTATCTAGGAATCCGGTTCTCCCGGCAACAAAAAAGGACGAAGAGGAGGCAATGGAGATCCCCACCCTAATAATGCAGGACGAGGAGATGAGAACCCACCAAGAAAAAGACCCAAAACTCCGTAAGATCATCCAATTGTTACAAGACCCGGCGGGGGGAGACAACAGCATGTCCGATAGAAGACGCGCAAAAAATTTCCTCTTGGAAAAGGGCGTGCTCTACCTCCTGGCGATCCCACACCACCTCGTCGGGGAGATATTATTCACACACCATACCGAACCATTGGCAGGACATTTGGGAATTACGAAAACATTCCGAAAGGTTCAAGATAGATTTTACTGGGAAGGGCTCCATAAAGATGTCGAGAAATTCGTAAAGGGATGTGCCGATTGCCAGGCTAGAAAAGGATCCAACTTAAAACCCGCAGGACTCCTACAGCCAATAAAGGTGTCAACCCCGTTTGACATGATAGGTATTGACCTTCTGGGACCTTTCCGAAAAAGTCGAACGGGAAAAACCTACATAGTGGTAGCCACGGACTACGCAACACGATGGGTGGAGGCCAAGGCGATCCGCAATGGAAAGGCAGAAGCGGTGGCCGAATTTCTTCTACAGAACATAATCACAAGGCATGGTGCTCCGAGGACTCTCTTAAGTGATCGAGGCTCAGTATTTCGATCAGAGCTCATCCAAGAGTTGCTGAGATGTATGGGCGTCGCCAGTAGTTTCACAACTAGCTACCACCCGATGTGTAATGGTCTCACCGAAAGGTTCAATCACACCCTCGCGGACATGCTGGCGATGTATACCAACACCAATCAAACAGACTGGTCAGAGTACGTCACGCATGCCACATTTGCCTACAATACATCTTGGCAAGAAACGATCCAGACGTCGCCATTTATGCTAGTCTACGGAAGAGAACCAGTCTTACCCACCCAGGTAAATCTATCGCAACCAACTACGCAAAACACCGTCACGGAAATCAGAGAGAAGGCCCTAGCCGTGCGTGCCCTCGCAGTGGAAAAAATTCATCGATGCCAGACAGCCGCCAAAGAAAGATTTGACCATAACCACAGACATGTTGAGTTCAGTCCAGGGGATAAAGTAAAAGTATTTACCCCACCCGGAAAGTAGGAAGAAGCGAAAAGCTAATGCTTCAATGGTACGGACCCTACACGATACTGAAAAGGACCAACGACGTAAACTACGAAATTGACATGAGCAGCGGGAAGAAATCAAAAGTGGACACCATACACGTTAGCCGTATCCTCCCATATCACGACCCCTGGACACATTCGCCCTGTAGCGAACCTAATAAATAAACCCCTAAATGCCAATTTAGGCGAACACATAGTAATTAGGTAATTTTCTTTTTGTTATTATAGTTAAGAGTATAAGCACGCGGGAAATGGATCTTCGAAACTTGATCCTCACCCTATGGCCAGTATTGGCTATGAGCCTCGAACAAGAATTCTCCGTCCACGTTACGGCCGGAATACACTGGAAACCGCTCCCCCAAGCACTGGTATACGAGGCCACAATTCCCATAATTTACCAGGCCAATTGGAGGTCACACCCGTACATACCAACCCTCGTCGAAGACACGAACTGCCGAGAAGAGATCATACCCCTTCCGTGCCAGCTAAGCCAGGAGCTCTACCGCTTGGGAAATACCATCGACGATCAGCTTAAACTAATACAGCAGTCGTGGACAACCGAAGAATACGAGCTGCAATATCCGGATTCCGAAGTGGAAGATCTTACGCGTAATGTGACCAAGCGATCACTCAGTTTCATTGGGGATGCCTTCAACTGGTGCTGTGGAGTTGCAACTCAATACCAACTAGATGACCTCATTGGCCAAGATGACGCGACCAGGAGAACAATCGCACAACTAGCAAGCGACCTGCAGGAAGAATTCCGACAATTTGGGACAAACTCCGAAAAATTCCAGATATACCAGGAACAAACACGCGATAGCTTCACTACACTGGAAGGACGTTTAAAAACCTTGGAACGTCTACATGGTAAACTTCAGAGGATAGAGCATGAAAAATTTAAACACATACAACGCGGTCTGTCCCATACCTACCTCCACGCCCGAAGAATCAAGATTTGGTCAACCAGTTTAAGCACAGTGAAGTCGTTCAAAGTTGCAAAAATCACCACTTGCCGCCAACCATTGTATTACCACCCATTCTGAGAGCCGATCTGGACCAACTCAACAAAAAACTCAGACAACAGAACTATGAACTAGTAGTAACGACAGCCAGGATACACAAATATTACCAACTCCCAATAACGGACTGTACCATAACTGGGGACAACATCACGGTATCAATAAAAGTTCCCATCAGGAAAAAATCAACCACCTGGAACCTGTTCGAGCTGAAGGCAACACCGTTTGCATGGGAGGAAGAAACCTGTGTCATCCAAAATGCTGGAATGTTCCTGGTAGTGGGCCAAAATGGAAAGACCGAAGAACTTCGTCCTATTATGGGACCCGACCTTCACCAGTGTCGACCTTACCACGACAAGCTGTGTTTCTTACCTCGGTTCTCGTCGGATTCATTGGAAGGACCCCAATGTGCAAAGATGCTTCATCGGGGAGCCACCGTCCAAGAAATAGGGCGATACTGCTTGCTACGATGTCACTGGGGGAGCACCATGCTGGTCATCCATCTGGAGGCAAACCGTTACGTCCTCACCCATCCGGAGCAGGAAACAAGCATTATCTGCGGACATAACAGCTCTCCACTAGCCAATCATGCCTACCAACAGGCAGGTGCAATAAGCATTGAGTTGCCCTGTCACTGCCGCCTGGAAACCAACGGGGAAACGATCATCAGCGAGATGTTCCCGTGTCAGCAACGGGGGGAGAAGGCGGTAATCTAACACATGCTCCCCGCAGTATGGTCCAACCTACAGTCATTTGTTATGCATCCCCAGTGGTGGGGACAGACAACCTTCACGAATATGTCAGAGTGCATTAATCCAAACTGGACATTGACGGTACCGCATCTAAACATTACCAACAACCCATTCGACGAAAGGATTTGGACGGGAATCAAAACCATCAGGGAAGAAGTGGTGTCCAAAGGACGAAACAGTTACATCGGGGACACCATATTCTTAGTATGGAATACAGCTCTCAGTGTGATGATTGTCTTGGTGTTCCGTCGACTACCAACAGCGCTGATTGCGGTCCCGACATCGGTCAGAGCATTTGACGCCGCCTACGAAATTACCTTTATAGTTTCCGCAGGGGCCGTGAGTACGATAATGATATTATGGTGTTGCGCAATAGTCGCCCAGAGGATATGGCGACGAAGACGGCTGGAGAGGACAGGACCGCCGGATACTACCGAACCCCCTCGCTCAAAACAGAAAGTTTTGACCAGCCGTCCTGAACCATCACGAGAGATGGAACGTAAGAGGGAAATAAAAAGTGTATCAAGGGAGAAAGAGGAGGCAACACCGCTGAAGAAAGAACGCCGTTCTGGCGTAAGTCCGGGAAAACCCGAGGTGACCCCGCGTCACGGTACACGGCCCAAGTACACTGCAAGGATATATGACGGAGACAGGGTGGCGTCAAGAGTGTCCTTAAATCAGCTATCTATCGAGATTACGGAGAATGACGAGTGATCAGGGACAACAAGGCCATAGAAAGTTGTACAAAGACATTTCTTTTTTCTTTTATATTAGGGTTCCATTAGATATTAGTTGTATGGTTATGGGTTAAATAAAAATATATAAAATCGTGTTTTTCTCCCCCCCCCCCCCGGTTTTTGTGGCTGTTGGAAACCGTACTGCTCAGGGACGAGCAGTCTTCGGCGAGGGGGGTCATGTTACGAAGCAAGCAGAAGTCGACGAACCTAGCCGAAAATCGAGGACGCCAGACTGCTGCGTCCACTGTATGCTGAGTCGAGACATTCCAACTAGTACACCTACAGTACTACTATGTACACATCGCCCGGACGCTGACTCGACGCCTGCTCACTAGGATGCCGACATAGGTCTCGGTGCGATGAGTCGTGGTGACAACAGCGAAAACCTGACCTAAAAAGCAATATAAAAACCCACCGAAAACTCTAGGAGGGCAGCATTAGTTTTCTGTACCTAGACAGAGTAACGCTATTGCTCCCCCGCAACTAGCAGTCACCCCTGTCTAGGTAGCAGCAGCCCTTGGAGGACCTTCGCCTACAGCAGCCCACGACGGAGCAACGTCCTTGTCAGTAGCAGCCATCTTCCAGCAGCCATTGGGGAAAGAAGCGGCTCACGCGAAATAGGATCTGGAGTGCAGTCAACCAAACCCGCTGTGCCGGCTTTGTTTATAAATAAAGAGGTATCATGTTTCTCTGCGTTTGCTTCTAGACTTAAAACCCTGACCTACCTGACTGAGCATACTACCTATGAGCTACGTGACAATATATTAACGCTCGGGTAAACATGCGATGAAATAACCATATCTATTTGTATCCTTTTCACTTTAAGTATACTGAGTGTTCCAGTATACTAGTAAAATAACTATTTTTTTATTTTTCAACAAATTTTTTGAATACACATATTTCTTCATCTTTTTTACATTTTTACAATTAACTCTATTTCACAATAAAAAAGATCTCGAAAAAAAATCTCGAGCCTCGTTACTTTTTTTAAACAGCCCGCGCCGCCCCGCGTCCGCCGCGACGCTCAGGCCTGCCCGGACGGCCTGCAGGATTTTACTCCTCTGCTCCTCTACTCCTCTCTACTCCTCTGCTCCTCTGCTCCTCTGCTCCTCTGCTCCTCTACTCCTCTGCTCCTCTCTACTCCTCTGCTCCTCTGCTCCTCTGCTCCTCTGCTCCTCTGCTCCTCTGCTCCTCTGCTCCTCTGCTCCTCTGCTCCTCTGCTCCTCTGCTCCTCTGCTCCTCTGCTCCTCTGCTCCTCTGCTCCTCTACTCCTCTACTCCTCTACTCCTCTACTCCTCTACTCCTCTACTCCTCTACTCCTCTGCTCCTCTCGACTCCTCTGCTCCTCTGTTCCTCTGCTCCTCTGCTCCTCTGCTCCTCTGCTCCTCTGCTCCTCTGCTCCTCTGCTCCTCTGCTCCTCTGCTCCTCCTGCTCTTCCTGCTCCTCTGACGTAGAAACCGTGATTCTTTACTACTCTGGTTTCTTCAATAAAAGATGTTGGTTAATTAATAATCGTATATTAGAAAAATGCGTGTGTGGACTGTGTAATACTTTTACGTGTACCTATAACAGCAACGCAGCAGCAACTAAAACATGTTTCCAAAACTATACAAAACATCCCCTCTACTACAAGTCAAACGCTGATCAACAGATGTCGCCACGGCACTAAACAAAGTAATATTTCAAACAGGCACCAGTGTAAAAGGACGCGAAAACGGACAGTAATGTACATGCATACAAATCAGAAGTAGAATTATACTGGAAATAAGGCGTTGAAGAGAAAATGGCGTCAGACCCGACGAGAGATGTGACTGTGGACAAATTCGAAGTATTTCAGAGAAATAATGCGGGGGAGCAACCAACAACCGGTATGGTAGATTTAAATACTATGATGACGAGTTAATTGAGAAATTAATAGGCAGAGTCACTGAACAGAGACCTTCGAGTAGCATGTCCAACTCGAACAACGTTATGTTTATGCCAGAAATACTGAAAAATTACGAAAATTTTGATGGAAACTCGAGAAATGCTAAACGTTGGTTGCAAGGGTTGGATAGTGCGCAGATTTTGCATCAATTACCGGACACATTTATGTTAGAGACGGCCAGAACGCGATTAATTGGTGGAGCTCATCACTGGTATTCAGCCAGAAAACACGAAGTCAATTCTTTGAAAGAATTTGCGGACCTATTCACTGCCACATTTCTAGTAGAGGAAAATTTAACCATAAAATGGCGTCGAATGGTAGAACGAAGTCAGAGAAAAGGTGAAGATATCCATTCCTACTTCCATGAAAAGGTTATGCTGTGTAAGGAGCTAGGATTGAGTGATGCAGAGACGAAAGAACAAATTCTTGTTGGCTTATGGGACCGAAATTTATGCTACATCATGAACGGAAAACCCCAAAAGGATATGAATGAACTTCTCCATGACCTGCAGAAATACAGAAACGTTGAAGAGGCTAGAGCGGAAAGAATCCAATCAACCCAAATCCGAGGGAAAGAATCCTGGAGAACTCCAATGAATAGCCCAAAGCCCGATACTGAACACCCGAAACGAGACATGCAACAAAAGGAGGCAAAGTGCTACAATTGCGGCCAAATTAGGATATATTGTGAAGAATTGTAACGTACCAAAAATTCGAAAATGTTATCCATGTCATCGAGAGGGACACTTAATTAAACACTGCACTTACAAACCAGTAATGAGCATTGAAAGCTATGGAAGTACATCAAAGTGTACAAAGGAGGTAACCATTAATACCTTATTCAAAGTAATAGGGCTAGTACATAATGGAGCTAGTGTATGCACCATCAAAAGCGGAATTGTAGACAGGTATTCCCTTCCAAAACAAGACTTATCCGAAACGCTAAGTTTAACAGGATTTGGTGGAATGAAACTAGGCTGCAAAGAGGAGACGGTATTAAACATAAGGATCGATGAGGTAGAAGCGACAATACCAATGGTAATCATGCCAGATAACGCACAGACACCCGATGTACTGATAGGGCGTACATTCACTGATTTACCAAATTTGGCTTATGCAAAGAAAGGTGAAGTATTTAAGTTTGGCTATATTTATGAAGCACCATTCAATCAGATAGACTTGGGACGAACAGTTGAACGAATGAGAGCCACAGAGAAGACTATTGTGGAACTAAATAGTATAAATTATGTAAATGTAACCATAGAGGACAAAATTACCATGCAAGTTCCAATACTGAATACGACGACTGAAGCCATAACCACTGAGAAAGGTGAGAAGATAGGACCAAAGATCGAAATGAAGAAAATGGAAAAAGGCATAGAAGTCCAAGAAGTAACAAGCGAGATGATGAGAACTGAGGAAGACACGAAGAAAGAAGATGTGTAGCAACAAGTGTAAAGGAGTTAGGCTGCACAAATGTGACCGAAATGAAAATTGAAGTTTATGCAGATGCGACACCATTCCGAATGAAGCCTTACTGCACGAACAACCAAGACCGAGAGACGATTGCCAATATTGCAGAAGAATGGAAGAAGTATGGAATTATCCGAGAATCCGAGTCTGAGTACGCCAGCCCAGTAATCCTGGTACCGAAGAAAGATGAGCAAGCCCGACAGGTGTGCGACTACCGACGACTGAACTCCCAAACCAAAAAGATGTCCTTTCCCATTCCACGTCCCGATGATCTCCTGGAAAACCTTTCCCAATGTAACTTGTTTAGCACTATTGATCTCATGCACGGGTACTTACAGGTTCCAATATCAGAAAGCAGTCAGCCAAAAACCGCCTTCATCACTCAGGATGGCACCAACGAGTTCACACGAATGATGTTTGGCCTCACCAACACACCGTTTGAGTTCGTACGACTGATGACGAAGATACTTGGATCCATGAAGGAGTTCGCAAAGTGCTTCGTGGACGACATCATGTTGATCGCAAAGGACTAGGATGACACCATCGAAAAATTGGGAAGAATACTAGAGGCTTTCCGAAAAGCAGGATTGACAATCAACCTCTCGAAGTGCACATTTGGACGAAGAGCAGTAGAATATCTCGGATATGAAATTAGCAAGGATGGAGTAAAACCTGGGCAGAAGAAGACCCAATGCGTCAAGGAGTTTCCCCAACCTCGGAACATACACGAGCTGAGACGATTCCTAGGACTAACGGGTTTCTTTAGAAAATTTATTGAGAAGTATGCATTGATTTCACGACCGCTAAGCGATTTGACCAAAGGCAACTGTCAGTTTGTTTGGGGTGCGGAGCAAAGGGAAGCCTTTAGAAAATTAAAAGAAGTCCTTACGTCGCAGGCAACATTAGCTTTATACGATCCGAAGGCCCCAAAGACGGAATTGCACACAGACGCATCAAGTCACGGGATTGCAAGAGTTCTCCTACAAGGTGCTGAAAAATTTTTACGACCTGTATACTTTGTGACTAAGAAAACAACCGAATCTGAGGCAAAACAGCACTCTAGCAGATTAGAACTGATGGCAATTGTGTGGAGCATAGATTGATTAAGACAATATTTGTTAGGAATTAAGTTTGAGGTGGTGACTGATTGTCAAGCTTTAATCTACTTAAACGCTAACAAGACCATAAATGCTCAAGTAGCCAGATGGGCTATATTACTGGAAGAATATGACTATAGCATAAGATATAGAGCGGGAGAACGCATGAGATACGTTGATGCAATGAGTAGAGCACCGATCGATGAACCAACCCATGACACATACGAGGAAATATCCGAAGCAAGATATTCGATAATGACTCTAATCAGCGAGGAAGACAGAATCCTGATGATTCAAAGAGCAGACCCTGAACTAAGGATAATAATTGAAATGTTGAGTAAACCCCGATCAGAGAGAAATACAGAAGAGAAGAGCAAAACTGACAACTACGAGGTGGAAAATGGATGTCTATACCGCAGAGTTAAAGTAGGAGGTCAGGAAAAATTACTATACGTATTGCCAAAAAGTATTAGAAAGGCTATTGCTAATAGATACCATGATCAGGCAGGACATTTTGCAATTGAAAGAGTGATGAAGAAGATATTAAAAAGCTATTGGTTCCCGAAGATGAGGAGGTATCTAAAAGTACATATAGCAAATTGCTTAGAATGTTTGTTTATAAAAATTCCCTCTGGTAAGATTCCGGGAAAGTTACACCAGATTCCAACAGGAAAACGACCCTTCGAAACGATTCATGTTGATCACTTGGGACCATTTGTCAGAAGCACCAAGGGTAACACACATCTTTTCGTGATAATCGATAACTTAACCAGATTTGTTATATGCAATGAATGGGACAAGACCTACACCAGTAATAAAAGCAATGATAAATATGAAGAACACGTATGGCAACCATCAAAGAATCATTACGGACCAAGGAACATGTTTCACCTCAAAGGATTTTGAAAAATATTTCCAGGAGAATGGTATTACCCATACACTCAACTCGACAGCGCATTCAAGGGCAAACGGCATGGTGGAGCATGCCAATAGAACCATTCTACCACTGATCATGACTTATATGACCGATGATAATAAATGGGACAGAGATTTGCAGATAGTGGAAAGAGACCTAAACAACTCTTGTAATGAAACCATTGGTAAAACACCCTTCGAAATGTTGCATAGCTATGAACCAATTTTTAATGATGGTTTGATACGAAAAATTGCAAATAAAACTTCTGAGTGGCAAAACCCTGAAGAACTACGAGCGAAGACGCACAAGTAATAGAAGAAAATAAGGTGAAAATAGAAGAACGTTTCAACAAAAGGCGTGGCAAGGCAAAGCAGCTACAAAAGGGACAAATAGTGGTAATGCGAAAGAAGAAGACTGCTACGGGAGAATCGACAAAGACACAACTCCGATATAAAGGACCACTTATCGTTAGTAAGGTACTACCAAATGACACTTACCTAGTTACGCAGTTAAATGAAGATGAAGATGGATTGTTTTACATAACAACTGCCCATATCTCTCAATTTAAGGAGTACCATAACCCGGAGAAGGACGAAGAACAGAGTAACGAGGAAGACGAAGAACAGAGCACCGAAGAAGAGGAAGACGAAAATACCTATAGGGAAAACCCAGATGAAGACAAGCTGAATGATAGTGAGGATCCAGAAGACGAAACAAATGAAGAAAGAACTGAACCAACAGAAGACCTCCCGAAGACAGAAGAAAAGAAGGAGGGCAGTGAAATTCGACGATTACGAAGTCGATGACAAGGCCAGTCGGAGGACGGACTGAATGTCAGGAAAGGCCGAGTGTTACAAAATTCGGGAGGCTATATACAGACCTAGCGGGTGAAATATGGGAGTAGTTGTTAAGTTGACGTTGAGTTGGAGAGAAGAAATGTACAGATGTGTAGAGTTGCTTAGTGCAGAATAAAGTGGTGTATTATACTTACCTTGGGCCTATTATTATTTCCGGACAAAAGGAGAAGCCCTCAGTGAAATTAAGATACATACCTGTCAATAAATAGATTTATTATCCTTAACAGTACCTACATATTTACACACAAATGCTAAAATCTATTTGGCTGTACGGCATCCACCTCTGGGGTTGTGCCAAAAAGACAAACATTCAAGGCATCCAATCTTTCCAAAAAAGTGCTAAGGAACATTGTTAACGCCCCTTGGTACATAAGGAACAGGGACCTACACCGCGATCTTGGTGTACCAAACGTCATCGACGAGATAAAAAATTTGCTGCTGAGCACGAATCTCGCCTACACCATCATGTCAACGTAGAGGCCTTGCTACTGGACAACCAGAACCTAGTGAGAAGACGGAAGAACTAAACCCTTCGAACGAGTGTAGTGTATAAAGTTGAGCACAGTGAGTGTAGTGACAGTGCCGTTAGTTTAGGACAAATAAATTAGTAGGACATCGTTGGATAACCTATTATGTTAAAGTACCTAGTTTTAAGAAGTCAGATCCAAATTGATAGTTAATCTGTTAGATTAGTTTCAATAAATAGACCTTATTAATAGAAAATAAAAAAATTATTTTCGTTTTATTTTTCAATTTATTGCCTCAATTGATTTACTAGGCTAGGTTAAGTTTCTTCCGCAATAATTTCAAATAAAAATTCTCAAAAATTGCGATTAATGGTAGAGTTATTTAAGATCATATTAGCCAAAAACCGCAAGAGAATTAGGAAATTTGTCAGGTCGCATTAGTTTTCGGCTAGTCACTGATGATGGTTTGCGTAATCTTGTCGACTCTAAATCAAAAGTAATAAGAAATAAGACAACCAAATAAGACTTTGAAAAAAAAACTATAGAATTGAAATACGCAAAGCAAAAACAGCAGCTAACGACAGCTTATTAACTTCAGTTAACAAACAGCAAACTCTGTGGAAACTCATTCGGGAATCTCTACCTCCAACTGTAAGTAGTCACAATAGTCTGAGTGCATCCGATTTCAATAGTTATTTTATCAACTTACCGACCGAGCTGGATAAATCTCTACCACAAACAAACGTGGACCCTATTAGTTTTTGCTCAAATCACCCCCACCATTTTTAATTTTTATCCAGTAAATATAGGTGACATTGAGTCAATAATAGATTCCATTAGAAATTCTTTTGGGTTAAATGCTAAAATAGTTAAAGCAATTAAGTATGATATTGTTTCCCCGCTTACAGATCTGTTTTATGCATGCATTAACGTGGGATACTTTCCAACCTGTTTTAAAACAGCTGTAGTTATTCCGATACATAAGAAGGGTCCAACTAACAACTGCAATAACTACAGACCTATATCGGTAACACCGATTTTTTCAATAATTTTTGAGTCGGCTTTGAAAAAACAGACAAATCAACATTTTGAATCACAATCTTTATAACCCCCGTCAATTCGGCTTCAGAAATAAGAAATCAACACATCCGCAAACTTATTTGACTAATAACTTTGAAAAGAATAACTATGCAAGTGCTACTTTTTACGACTTAACAAAAGCCTTCGACTGTGTTGACCACGACATATTGAAGAACTGTGAAGTTCATCATACAATATACGCAACGGCAACAAAATACGACATGACTTTCGCCGTCTTCAGAAATCAAGGACAGGTTCCTTAAGGTTCTGCCCATGAAACAGTTTAAGGCTAAAGTTAAGCAGTACTTTGTGGGTAGAGCATGCTATAGCCTGGATAAATTCATTATGAAGTGATTCATTGTTCAGTGCTTTCTTTTCTTTGAGTTGTATTTCTCTGTATTTTTGACTTGTGTAACGTATTTCTTACGATTTAGCACCAATAAGACAATACAATATAATAAAGATGTGGTAAAGTATGTCGATTTTCTACTTTTTTGAAAAACTTGCAATTATCACTCAACTAAGTGATACAGATTTTTTTAATATTTTTGCCAGAAACTGCATAAACAACCCTCTCTCCTGGCATCCGCCGGACGTTGAGTGTCGGGACACCTGTATAACAGTAATTTTCTACAAAAAGTCTATATCTTGTAATTGTCGTTAAAGTTCTAACAGACATTCCATATCAACATAAAAACCTGTTTTACACAGAAACGTTGATTTGTTGACGTTTGCTGACAATATTGTATTCTATGTAGTATTTTTACTAGCCGAGTAGTGCCTAGAAGGAAAGTATTGTAATCGACGGAAACAAATTCGGGATTTCAGCGGAAATACGCGTTTTTGGGGTCCCCTGAATCGATTGCAATGATTTCTGGATTTCTGGATGTCTGTATGTATGTATGTGTGTGGGTATGTATGTATGTCTGTGAACACGATAGCGCCCAAACGGTACAACGGATCGAGCTGAAATTTGGTATACATATTTAGAATTACCGGGAGACGAACTGGATTGTTTATGGCCACAACCTGACAACCGGAAGTGGCAAATGTTAGATCATTTTCTTGAGAAATTATCCGATTTAGACCAAACTGATACATGTTCATCCTCCAGTGACTTATATATGTGCATCTAATTACGGACCAGTGGGATGGACGGTTTCGGCGCTATAATAGTTTATAGAAGCAGATAAGAAGCAGTTTGACAGAAGCCACAGCCTTTGTCGCTGTGTTGCACATTGTCAGATTTTGACAAACATCAGTGCCACTGACATGACATTAAATGTCAGTATGACAATTGTCATTATGTCATAGAAACTGACGTTAGGTAGGGTCCATATTGGCTGTGGTTTTACAAAACTGTGTATTTTACCAACAATGTTGTCGGAAAGTTGGGTGAGGGCCACCCCAGATATTTTTGTTTTGTAATAAAATAAATAATATTCACGTGAAATTTCTGAATTCACGGGGTATGCGACCACTATTACAAGCTAGTATATTTGGTTGCATAATCTATGTTGACAAATTGTAGGTAAGATAGGCTGCATTCTTTTTTCTTTTTTCTTGAATGAACGTATACAATTTCATTAATTTAATTCATATAACTAATTTTGCTACACCTTAAAGGTGCAGTATTGGAATTGGAAGCAAGTCAATTTGTCCAATGCCGGCTTTATTCACCTACCCAGGAAGTCCTAAATAGGCTATGTGTCAGATAAGCTGATCTTGTTGCCTCATTTTTAGAGTTAATAGATACATAAGATGTAGTGATAGCAGTGTGCAGAACCTGAATGAAAAAGTAAGAAGAGAATTTTGTATAGTTCCATCGGAAATATATTGCTTGTACGAGTTGTAATAGGGCACAACATTCGGCATATGTGACACATAGCTATATAGGACTTTACGGGTAGGTGAACAAACCAGTCCTAGGGCTGTTTCTTCAGATACACGAAAAGTCCTGCAAAGCTAATTAAAATCAGATAGGTAAAATTTCAAGTCAAAGGGCGGAGGATTCAACCACGATACCAGTACCCACAACAGCAGTTTAATAGAAGCCCAGGTCAACTTCAAGAACGTCCCTACATACCAACACCTATGGAAGTTACCAGTATTCCAACCCACCAAAGAGAAAATGGGCATCTAATACCATTGTGTAATTATAAGCATATAAAAAACCAAACAGCATTGAGAAACTATTTGAAGAATTCTTTGTGGAGGAACAAAACGTGAATGTAATTCACGAAAACGATGAAGAACAACTATCCAGTTCTCAACAATTTCAAAAGGACAAAATACAAAATCTGCCTACGTAACAATCTCTAACAATGCTTACACCCAAAACCCACTTCCATATATTGAATTTGAAGGTTTGAAGTTTTTAATTGATCCAGGTGCAGAACGTTCCTTAATTAATACGGAAATTATTAATGAAGCAAGTAAAATATTTGTGTAATGGTTATGATGAATTTAATATTAAAACACCTCCACCTCATGACATTGAAAAAACCAGAAATGCTGCCGTTGTACCTTTACCAGAAGTTTTTAATTCACCAGAATTTCATTTATTCCTTTTTGATTTTTCAAAAACATTTGACGGTTTATTTGGATTTAATCTAATTACACAGTTAGGAGCTTCACTGGATGGAGGAGCTAAGAGGCAATTATTGAATACTAATAATGCTGAAATTTCATATAAAATTGACCAACCAGTTAAAATAATTACACCGCAATCAAGTTCAGTAATTGAATGTGAATCTTCAAACATTAGGAACGGTTTCGCTATTCCTTCAAATAAAGGATAATTTAGGAAAAAGATACCGATCTTTTTCCTAAATTATCCTTTATTTGAAGGAATAGCGAAACCGTTCCTAATGTTTGAAGATTCACATTCACCAGAATCACTTGTCGAAATAAAGAATAATAAAACTAAAATCTTGGTAAGGAACTTTGGCCAAATTCCTGTTCGTATACACACAAAGTCTGTAAAATTACAACCAGTACAAGATATAGAAGGAGAAATAAAAATGGGCTACAATATGGTAGAACAGAAAAAAATTGTCAGAAATACAATTAGAAAATATTTATAAAAACTTAAAAACAGATAATTTAAATTTACATGAGGAAAAATCACTTCAAGCGTTATTAATAAAATATAAGCATTTATTTCACATTGATGGACAAAAGCTAACTTTTAAACATAAAATAATGCCATACATGGAGTTTTGTCTTTTGCTTTGGGTTTGCGTAGAATAAACGGTCGCAACAGATGTCAACGAATAGCACAGGGTATTTGTTCAACAAACGTTCTGACCTGATCGGGTTTCGAGTTTGCTTGTGAATTGTGAATAGAGGTTTTTTTCTGGAAGTTTGGGCAACTTTCTGTGACCTGAGGGCGGATGTAACCTTTTTGCTAAAATAACGAACTTTGGTTGTGTATTTGGTGGGAGAAGGCCTTCCTAGTTTTGTATATTTGAAATATCAGTCGAGGTCGTGGTTTAGAAGTCGAAAGATGTAGTCATTCCGTGTTTTAGGGCAATAGGCCCTTATCTTGTGTTTTGTTTCTGTGTGTTCCCGTGATGCCATCTCTGCTGATGTAAATTTGCCAATAACAATTTAGGTAATTTTTATAAAATAATTATGTCTCTGTCATCCGTTTTCTCTCCAATCATCTTCATTATGTCAAGAGTTTCAATGATTATTGTACACTCGATCTGAAGGGTTTTTAATCTTTTTATTCATTTTGTAAATATATTTGTTGTGGTTAGAGTTGACTTTTAATCACCCTAAGGTTATACTTGACATTCATTTACGATTATTTTTGGCTTCTAAAAATCTAGCGATACCAAACCCTCAAGGTTTGAAAGAAAGTTCTCGCGTCCTCCGTTTGAATGAGTTAAAGTAAATTACATTTTTGACCGCTCTGTTTGCTACGCTACCATTAAAAACAGACTCAGGTCCCAACCTCTTACATGGTGTCCAGCGGTGTGGATTTTTGATTAGCTCTTCCATTTATAACAATGGTTGCTATCGGTGTTGAACTTTTGCAAAACTTTTCATAGATAAATTTTAGACAGAGATATTATTAAGTTTTAAGATATGTTCTTGTAGATAGGAGTTTTATAAGTTTTAGGAATAAGGTCAGGGATAGCATCTGTAGAGTGAAGCAATCAAATGCCATTTGATTGAGTAAATGGTTCAATTTAGATTCGTACAAGTCCAGTAAAGTCGACGATTATGTGTTATGTTAGGAAGATAGTTGCTCCGTAGAATGGTTAGACATATTAGAGGTATGTCTGTAAAAACGCAAATCAGCGAGTAAAGGGTAGATAGGTAATCTGTAGCATTATCTGTAGTTTAAACGAAGAAACAAAGTAGGTCTTTTGAAAAGGACATGGGCATCAGGTGAATATGCCATAAGGGTTCTGAAATTGCATAGGGCATTTCAATGTTTATTTAGGACATTTTGTGGAGAATGTCAGAACAATATATACGACTGTACGAATTTGATCGAGACTATGTCACTGGTGGCAGGATAATCTTTAAACAATTGTGACATAGATTTTGATTAGAAAGATGCTTTATAAGGAGAAAAATGTTTTGTAGAAGTACGTTTCTTTTGTTTGTCTTTTAAACTGATCGAGGGCGGTTGAGCTGTACTTGATTTGGATTTGATTTGATATGACAAAAATATTGATATCATTGTGGAATTATGTATATATTACGTTTAATAATGGGTTAGGTAATAAACGGATGAGAAGGCAGGCTTAAAGAATAGGAACATAAAGGCTGGAAATATAGGTACCTGCACTTTGTGACGAAGTGAGGTCGACCGTAAACCTTTTTTTTGGCTGTGGTAAGGGTAAGACATTTCAAGTGAAAAGAGGGTAACATTGAGCGTATTGTGTAAGACACAATAAATAGAAAAAATTAAGGGTATTGAATTATGAGAGAAAACGGACAGAAATAATTATTCAACGTAGGATCAATTAGTTTGTATTATGAATGGCAGAAGAGATGCACACACGGCGGCGCACATGAAGCAAAGCAAAGTAACTTAAATATTAACTTTAATATTAATGGGATTGTTCTTGCAATTAGTTTTTTGTAATAATAGGGGGTTTATATTAGGGGAAATTGCAAGAGCATTTGTTTGTTTTTGTTTACATTTATTTCCGCGAATCTGGGTTGGTTGAGGGCAATACATGCAGCAGAAAAATGGAAATTTTCAAGAATAAAAGTATCCGGCCACGATCGCAAGATGTCTGAAGAAAGTCCGTTGTCCAATCTTATCAAAGGAAGAAGACTGTTTTGATCGACGAGTACGAGATGTTCGCTTATCCAGAACAAACCAAGATTGTCCACCTTGCATCGCATAGCTTCGACGAATTTAAGGTGGAATGGCAATAGTAGAAAGCTGCATTCCAAGAAGTAACGCCAGTAAGCAAAGTTACGCTGGACTACAGCATCGACGAGGGGATCCAGGATAAAGTTCCTGATGACACGGGCGCTACAGAAAGCGTGTAAGTGATGAGCAGCACATACGACAGATACCTGTGGGCTCGTGACGATTATTATGGAACCGACGTAATGCTGAGGAGAAATCAGCTTTGGTTCAAAAGGAAGCAGTAATCAAGCCAGGAGAGCTGATTTACGTTCCTAAATTGGGTGACTGACAGAGATGTACTAAGTAGACGTACTGGTCATATAAGATGCATGCACCGAGCGGAACAATTCGAGGCTAAATTATGGAGATTAGAATATTTACGACCGACGGCTGAACAATGATCTTGAAGAGAGAAGATGGTACACGAGCGACATGGACAAGAGATTTTGCGACCGGCCTTTTTGATGACACAGAATAAAGAGAAAAAGTGAGTTGTATTGTCTTTTTATGACTTTTTTGATACTGCTAATGTGTTTCTCTCTCCACATGTTTTCCATTGCCCGAGAGCCGATGCTAGCGGATGACCTACTAGCTGTACCAGCCGTACCAAAGGGCACCGCGGAATCCGCGACATGGATTTCAATTTTGTTTTGCGTGGATATAAAAAAAAATGTAACCGCTAGATATAGGATTTTTCTTTTGTAAGGAGTTGATATCGGATGACATATGATGAGAAAGATTTTTTTTTATTTGAATAGTTTGATAGTGTTAATTTGAAGAACGATATTTGTAATCATTCCTCAAACTAAAGGTGGGAGGATTGTCATACGTGGGGTTTTGTCTTTTGCTTTGGGTTTGCGTAGAATAAACGGTCGCAACAGATGGCAACGAATAGCACAGGGTATTTGTTCAACAAACGTTCTGACCTGATCGGGTTTCGAGTTTGCTTGTTAATTGTGAATAGAGGTTTTTTTTTTCTGGAAGTTTGGGCAACTTTCTGTGACCTGAGGGCGGATGTAACCTTTTTGCTAAAATAACGAACTTTGGTTGTGTATTTGGTGGGAGAAGGCCTTCCTAGTTTTGTATATTTGAAATATCAGTCGAGGTCGTGGTTTAGAAGTCGAAAGATGTAGTCATTCCGTGTTTTAGGGAAATAGGCCCTTATATTGTGTTTTGTTTCTGTGTGTGCCCGTGATGCCTTCTCTGCTGATGTAAATTTGCCAATAACAATTTAGGTAATTTTTATAAAATAATTATGTCTCTGTCATCCGTTTTCTCTCCAATCATCTTCATTATGTCAAGAGTTTCAATGATTATTGTACACTCGATCTGAAGGGTTTTTAATCTTTTTATTCATTTTGTAAATATATTTGTTGTGGTTAGAGTTGACTTTTAATCACCCTAAGGTTATACTTGACATTCATTTACGATTATTTTTGGCTTCTAAAAATCTAGCGATACCAAACCCTCAAGGTTTGAAAGAAAGTTCTCGCGTCCTCCGTTTGAATTTGAGTTAAAGTAAATTACATTTTTGACCGCTCTGTTTGCTATGCTACCATTAAAAACAGACTCAGGTCCCAACCTATTACAATAAAACGCTCTTTGAATATGAAAAATTATAAACCAATTTGTGTAAGAAAGTTTCGCCAACCTTTGGAAACAAAAAAAATTAAAAAGTATACTTTAGATTTATTAAAACAAGATATAATTAAAGAAAGTATTTCACCATGGAATGCTCCAGTACATTGTAACAACGCATAAAGATGACAAAACTAAACAGAATGCAGGTCGCGCAGTCTTAATTATAAGCATTCAGAAATTTTATCAAACTTATGGCAGGGTACACGGGGATACGCCTTTTGCGAAACCGAACGTAGCCCAGACAATCATCAATATGAAATTGTGAATATTAAGTGAGTGCAATAATTTCTAGGGGTTATAGATCTTGATAATTGGAGTAAAAAATTTAAATACGCTTTTTCTCTAAGTGACACCAGTATTGAGTAATTAATTGTTGAAAGTGCAGAATTTGACGCCGCACGTTTTTAGAAAGGGTAGTAGCGACTTGACCAGGAGCCTGTGGCGAAACAGCTGACAGCTGAGCGAGGGGAAGTCCCGTGCGTGCTTTAGTTTACGCTCTGCAGTTGTTTCTGTTTATCGGGTTTCTTGTTAGTTATTTTGTGGTTTTGTGTTTCAAAATGGACAATTTTAGTAGTGGTGAGTACGTGGACATGTTACTTGTTTATGGTGAATGCAGACAAAATGCAGCAGCCGCTCGAAGACTTTATTCGCAACGATTTAGGAACCGGCACCTTCCTAATAATAGAACTTTTATTTCCGTGGTTCAATGGTTAAGGAATAGTCCTGCTCGGGTATTTTTGCCTAACCATGGAGGCAAAGGCCGTCTACGCGATCGTAATATGATTCTTTAAAATTTGGTAAGTTTACTGTTAAATCATTGAATACATCGTTATTTATACGCATTTCGAGAGCTCAGCGTGCTACAGATAGGTGCGGGCTAGTTTTCGACGGAGTACTACACATTATGAAAACATTTGGGTAGCGGCATTTCAATTTTCAACTGCAAAATTTTGAAAAATTTTATTAAGACTTTTTGTTCCTAATATTGAGTTACAGCACCACTCCAAATTATTGCACTGAATTAATATTCACCCTGTATACAAATCCTCATCGGCCATCTTGGATTGGCGTAAGCAACTTTTTAGTATAAATAGATACATATGCACAATATGCGATATGCCTACTAGAAATGCAGACTTTCAAGGCCTGCTGCCCGTAGCTAGTCTTCCTTAATTATACTAAAGCACAGTTCTTCCACATTCAGCAATTTTCTCAAACTTATAGCGGAGTACACGGGGGAAAACGCCTTTTGCGATTTCGATTTCGACTTTTAAAATCGTTAACGTTAACCGTTATACTGTGCATAGGCTATATTTTTTTAACTGTCTTTTTAAAGAAAATTTCCTCGTAGCACGCCGCAACCGAACGTAGCCCAATCAATAACACAAGGGAACAAATTTCCAACTTTCTGACACAACAAAAAAAAATAATTGTTCCAGATTATTTACTTGACATAACTAGAACCGAAAGTGGATTTATTGCAACAGGTCTAGATTTACAGATACAGCGATACTTACAAAAAAGAAACAAATTATATAAATTCAAAGAATATGCAAAAGTACTGCTTTCAAGCTGTATTTTATCAAATCGATAAAACTCTACCATTCAATTCAGAAGGATGGTGAGGAATATCAAACTCGTTCATATAAGACCCTCAACATCGATAATGAAGTGGATGACGCACTTGGGAAACGATGGTTCCCTCCATGGGGAATGGGTCGCGATGCTGATGGCAAATTTGGATATTTTATTTAATGCTTATCCTTCTTCGAATATCCGGAGACGCTTATCGTGCAAAAATAGTAATCATCTACAATCTACATGATTGGCCACAACATGGGAACTGCAAACGGCATTTTCTTTTGCTTCCCTTTCATTCACTTTACAAATCCGATCTAACAGGAAATACAGCATATTTTCCAGATATCCAATTCTAAATCCAAAATAGCAGTACTAAGCTGCTTTTACCTCCTCCGTATTTTTTCGGATTTGTCACTACAGAACAACCGTACATGTAAAAACTTATTCGGTGAATTTTTACAACATGCTCTTTGATGCACAGAATGTCTGTATAACTTAACTTGATAAAATAACAGAAAAAACGTGTTGATTCGTAATATTTTGAACAATATCTTATGAGAATGTATGCACAGAAGGCTAATTCAAGCGAATTATACGACAACACTTTGATGACTTGATTTCTCACGAAACTTGACCAATTCGTTCGATTTTTTGTTACATTTTTCGATAACTTATGATGTGTAGAATATCGTTCCAATTCGATTTGGTCGATAATGATTGCATAAAAAAAGTTATCGCTTAAGAAAGGAACCCATATTTTTTCACAAAAATTGACTTTGCGCGGTAATGAGAAATATCACATCAATCTTATTGAAATGCGCCATACTGTGGTAAGAATAGTTACCTTAAGCGCCACCAGATATCGCTAGATGCGCCATGGCGTTGAAATAACGGAAACACATGCGTCCAACGCCGGTCCGTTGTGCGGCAAACGATACACACACTCGCTTTTTTTTAAATCATGTTTTTCAAACTGGTCTCCACGATAGCTCAAGAATTGCCCGATGGATTGACTTCAATTTTTTTTTATTTTAAAGTAGATAAAATTTACTATATCCTCAACCTAATATTCGGATGATTTTTGTCCTTCTTTTCATTTTTAGAGCATTTTTAGAGAAAAAACTGGGGAAAAAATGGTACTAAAAATTAACATGTCCGCCATTTGTGTAATTTTCGACTTATTACTTTCCGACTAATACCATAGAAGGAAAGTATTGTAATCGATGGCAAATGACGTTTCGAGATTTTCGCGGAAATACGGGTTTTGAGGTCCTCTGAATCGATTGCGATGATTTCTGGCAAAATATATGTATGTATGTATGTGTGTATATGTGTATGTGTGTATGTATGTCCGTGAACACGATTACGCCCAAAGGCAATAACGAATCGGGCTGAAATTTGGTATACGTGTTTACAATTACCAGGGGACGAACTGGAATGTTTTTGGTGACAATCTGATAACCGGATGTGGCAAATGTTACATGCATCTTCTGAGCAATTTATCCGATTGAGACCAATCTCATACCAACTCATCCTCCAGTAACTTTAAATACGTATACAAATTTGCAGATCAGTGGGATGAACGGTTTAGGCGCCATATGCTTTTATAGAAGCGGTTTGAGAGAATCCACAGCCTTCGTCGCTCTGTTGCGAATTGTTAGATTTTGACAAACGTCAGTGCCATCTCATGAGATGACATTAAATGACATTAAATATCAGGATGATAAATGTCATTATGTCATAGAAACTGACGTTAGTTAGGGTCCAAATTGGCTGTGGTTTTACAAAATTGAATTTCAATTCAATTTCAAAAGTGTTTAGATATTTCATTGTACCAACGATATAATCGGAAAGTAAGGTGAGGGCCACCCCAGATATTTATTGATATTATAGGTTCAAGCTGCAATAAATATCATATAATTTATAAAAAAAAATTTTCTTTTCATTTCAGATGACATGAACGTGCTGTGCTTTGGGGCATTACCTTTTTTTTCAACGTGACATTCGACGGTGTAGTAACACTTCCCATGACACTCATATGCATCAAACAATTTTTTTCTACACTTTAAAAGTCAATAAATAACTGTCAAAACATCAAGATGTTACTTCCTTTTATGAAGAAAACAATCAAGAAAATTGCCGTATTTTTGCACATCCAGATGAGAATCTTTTTGTAGAACCCTTGTTCCCTTGTGTAATCAGCCCTATGATATAAATAAAACGTTATTGATAACTGGTAAACGTTATGTTATTATAACGTAATTAAAGTATAACATAATTAAAGTAGTATGCTGTATCACTTGATAAGGCCACATGTTAATCTTGAAACGTTATGTCAGAAAATAGTTTAGAATTCCGTTGGACACACAACTTGCGCATATGTAGCATGTACTTGGCGAAAAATATTAAGTTGGGTCAAGCAAAAAATATAATAAACAAAATTACAAGATTTGATTATATATCAAATATGAAATCACTGTTATCTCAAATGTGTTCTTTTTACTTTCGTCCGGACAATATTTTAATGAATATGTATATTTTTAATTATAATTAAATAATTGTAACATTTTGTAAATATTGTTTTAAATAGCTGGAGAATCAGCGCTTATAGGAACCATATAAGGATCCGGAAAATATAGTGAGTTAGTTGAATAGCATTAGTCGTAGTTAGTAACATGTAATATTTAGAAAACTTTACTTGATGACACTAAAATATTTACAGGATTAACTGGTCTGAGAGCCAACACATTTGCCCCTCCCCTATGACAAAGTCCCGTTGCAGTACTAACAGAATCTAAGGACGACAATATGGGTGGTAAAGTACCATATTTATCAGAACATCATAAATTGTATTTCTGCTTGTGTTTATATCAAGGACTTGCATGGACTATACATCACTGTTAATACACTGTACATTATAGACACCCAGAGGACAATGGGTATAGTAACGCATTTGATTTATTTCAGATGTCAACAACGCGACCTAGGAAAAAAGTAAACATGAAAGATACATGGACAATTCTGGAGAAAGCTTGTGCTTGTTATGAAGCCTCTAATAAGGCGTCCATGATTAGCATGCAGTAGACGACCGAGGCAATCAAAGTTCTTGTGTCTTCCATATCTAGTCTGGTAGAAAGCCAGGCCAAGATCGCCGCGGCAACTATGTTGCGGGACAGCGCAGAATAGGTATGCTAGGGCAAAAGCGGAATATTATAAAGTTTCTGGAACATATTATTGTGTGTAATTAAATTATAATAATATATAAATAATATTTTTACAAAATGTGTATTATTATTTTATTACAATATAGTTACAATTGTCTACATACTTTATATGATATATTAGTGTTAAGTAAACTGTTGAATAACTCTATTTCTGACTGTTCCAGCAGTAAAAATATATAAGTGCATTAGGTAAGTAGCACACTAGTACTACAATAACTCAATCATAAACCTTCAGTTTCATTTCTATTTGCGTTGGTCTTTGCTGCATTATGTTCTAGTTCAGTTTCATCTATGTCCGCATCTTGCAAAATACGGCAGCAATAAATATTTTTCCTGCTTTTCGAGGATGGCAGTGGAATGCTTTAGTATAGTAGACACCTGAAGCGTTGCTTTAGTACACCAACACCTCTCAATGCATTTTCTGTTCTTTATATGTGCAGTAGTGTACCTAAATTCAGAAGTGCCTTCCGGGGCATCTTCAATTGGAGTAAGCAGCCCTGGTTGTAACGGATAACCTGATTACATTTAGTCACCTAGATTACATTGCAAAAAAAGTAAATTTAGAAAACAATGAAATAAAAAAAGGGAGTAAACTAACTAACCAATTAAACATGAATTTTTCAAATTTCCTATTATATAGGTACTCTTCTTCTAACAATGCTTTTACTCGACTCAGCATCCATATCCCCGAGTCATGTGCTAAGCTTGGAAAGCGGACGTTGCATTTCAGGATACGCAAGTCTGAATCACAAATCTATAATTATTTTAACATCTTCAACTGCATGCCCTTTATTGTTAAATGCTATTTGCATTGTATTTATATAGAACCGTGACATGCCTACTGTGCATTAATACTATGGTAACTTTTCCTATAATAAAATGCATGGCCAGGATGAGTGGAACCCTCATTGGTGGTGCTACGATTGCAATGTGAGTGCAATCAATAGCACCGATTATTCCTGGAAACTAGTATTTTTGGACAAAACTAAACACGAATAATTCAACAAATATAAAGTACCGGGTGGCCAACTAAGAATGGACGCCGGCCATAACTCGGTAGCCGTTAGTCATATAACTTGGAGAAAAAAATATTGCCGGGTAAATCGGCCAAGGGAAACCGCTGGAAATTATTTTCAAGTTTGTAGGATGGCTGCTAGGGGGCGCAAACATATAAATGTAAAGATATACTATATATATTACCATCGTAAAAAATAGAAAATTTGTGCCTTTTTTTGTTAAAAGTATTTTGCTATATCTCATAAAATATAGTGGTGGGGAAACGTCAAACATGTTTTCATTTAAATGGCAATAACTCCGGTATGAGACAATAGAATTGAACAAACTAGCTCTTGTTTAAAAGAGCGTTAGTTACATAATAATGTGCTGCATAAAAATTATCCGAATAGATTTCGCCGTTATCGCTAGAGGGCGCTGAGTATCATTGCAACAGTTATTACGGATTTTCATGAAAATTTCAAATAGTAGGCTATGTCTCTTTTTACATTGTTAAATAAAAGACGAAATACCCTAAAATTCTGCGCAAACCTCAAGTTTCTATGTTTTTTTTAACCGAAGATATCATTAAAACAAATATTAGGTGGCTGGGTTATGCAACGGACCGCAATTTTAAGGGGGATACTCTACCTATATGTAACATAAATAGTTATTGGCCTCAAAGGCATTACTTAAATGAAAAATAGTATTGATAAAAACCTCAGTTTTCCTTAACTGAGAATTTATGCACAAGAAAAAAGCAAAATAGGTAAACATTTCCTTCACCACCAAATTAAAAAAAAAGTAGTAGGCTGTGAAAACAAAAGTGAAAGCAATACGTCAAAGAATTTAAACATTTTAGTTTTATGTCAATGTCATTTAGTTGCTACTTTCGTTCTCGATTTTTCTAATCATATTGATATTATTGCGTGCTATTGTTCAGTTTTTGGTGTTGATTCCGTTTTCTTCTTGTTCGTTTTTTACTTGTTCGTGTTATTGTTGTTTTTCTTCATTTTGGAAAAAATGAAATTAACGCCACACGAACAACAATGAAAACATGAACAAGAAAAACAAACAAACAATTCATTTTGGGAAAAATGAAATTAACGCAACACTAACAACAATGAAAATATGAATAAGAAAATTAAGAAAAACAACAATAACACGAACAAGTAAAATACGAACAACAACGTAATGATATCAATATGATTAGAAAAATCAAGAACAAAAGTAGCAACTAAATGACATTGACATAAAACTAAAATGTTTAAATTCTTTGACGTATTGCTTCCACATTTGTCTTCACTACCAACTACTTTTTTTAATTTGGTGGTGAAGGAAACGATTATTTGCTCTTTTCTTGTACATAAATTCTCAGTGTTAAGGAAAACTGAGGTTTTATCAATATATTGGAACTACTATTTTTCATTTAAGTAACGCCTTTGAAGTCAATAACTATTTATGTTACATATAGGTAGAGATCCCCCTCAAATTGCGGAGCCGTTGCATAACCCAGCCACCTAATGTTTGTTTTAATGATATCTTCGGGTAGAAAAACGATAGAAACTTGAGGTTTGCGCAGAATTTTAGGGTATTTCGTCTTCTATTTAACAATGTAAAAAGAGACATAGCCTACTATTTGAAATTTTTATGAAAATCCGTAATAACTGTTGCAATGACACACAGCGCCCTCTAGCGATAACGGCGAAATCTATTCGGATAATTTTTATACAGCACATTATTAGGCAATAAACGGTCTTTCAAACGAGATCTAGTTCGTTCAATTCTGTTAACTCATACCGTAGTTATTGCCATTTAAATGAAATTCCCCACCACTATATTTTATGAGATAGAGCAAAATACTTTTAACAAATTTTTGACTTTTTACAGTGGTAATAATTATAGTATATCTTTACATTTATATTTTTGGTTTCCAGTTGCGCCCCCTAGCGGCCATCCTACAAACTTGAACATAATTTTCAGCGGTTTCCCTTAGCCGGTTTACCCGACAATATTTTTCTGACAAAATTTTGTGAATGAGCTTTGATCCATAGTGAGTTGGTGGTTACCCTATACAACGCCAGTAACTATCATGACAAAAAAAATACAAGCAAGCAAGTATCTGAGACAGAAATAAATAAAATTTTATCGACAAGGAAACATAAAAAAGAAAAACGTACCTTTAATTTATTGGGTGTTACAGTAATCCTTGAAGCTTTTTTTAAATAAGGTTACAATACTACAATTAAATAATGAGCAATTCTCTTACTTACGCCAGAGTACTTACAAAATGTTGCATTTTGCAAAGAAAAAAGATGGCTACTATCCCGCAACATTCGAAAATTAACAACCTCAACCCGAAAACTTAAAAGTACGAATAAATTTATCAAACCATTAAGTCCACGTAACGCCATAGCGCAAAACGTCAAGAAAAACTTACGGTTTAGTGCACAACCCTCACACGTTATCCGTACACCTCTCATGATGCTTGTTATATTTAAATGTTAAATGAGCTGTCAGAATAACGTAAAGGTTATAATTCGGACGTTATTTTGATAACGTTTTTATATCCATCATGCCAATCCATCAAAAACGTTATGTTATCGTATAATGTCCACTAATCCTCATCGGCCATCTTGGATTGGCGTAAGCACGTTTTTGGTATGTACACATAGACACACACACACACACATACAAGGCGGTCTGCCTACTAGAAATGCAGGCCCTCAAGGCGTCCGATATTCGGTAATCTACTGACTTATGGCGGGTACACGAGAAAACACCTTTTGCTAATTCGATTCCGTCTTTTGAAATCGTTAACGAGTACCGTTCTATAGTGCTGATATAAATTTTCTGTTAAAAATGTGTCGCTTTTAAGTAAACTTCATCGTAAACGAATGTACCCAAAACCGTGGCAGAGACACATTAGGCATGAGGTATGACCATACCGTCTGAAGTGGTGACGTTACGGAGCCAATCGCCTTTTCAAGCCGTCGAGTATTTCAAACCACTAAGAAAAGCTAATGAGAAACAGAAAGAACAAAAGTTGTAACTTAAGTTGTAAATTGTAACTTGGACTATATTTTCTATTTACATTGTAATACGGTTGAAAATATTTGGGGTGGCCCCACCCAACTTTCCGATGACATCGTTTGCACAATAAAGTGTCTGAACACTTTTCACAATTACTCACTTTGTGAAGCCAGAGCCACTCTGGACCAAGGAGCATACATTTACCTGGGGAGTGCAATACTCGACAAGCATGCCCCCCCCCCCTTTTTCCGTCAAATGGTTTTGAAATGACCAAGCCGCCAACCTTGAAAAATATTTTTTTTATTTCTTGTGCATTGGTACTAGTGTTACAGGTTGTCATATTTGATATTGACATTTCGTTAACCTCATTAATGGTGCGTTGTTTAGTAGAATCGTAGTTTTCGTTATATTTTTTAATCGGATCTAATCTATTAAAATCTCTAGTTTACATAGAACATTAGTGTTGTACTTACTGCTGTTATAGGTTAGTTTTATTTACTTTAGTGTTGATATTTACATAACCTCATTTGTCAATTAAGGTACGAGATCTGTTACAAACTAACAGGCTTTTAGAACGCTCGCCAAGAAAATAAGAAAGTTATAAGAAGATGGTATATACAGAGTGATAGAGGGCCAAAAAATAAAAAAAAAATTTCCTATACACTACTGTCCGATTGTTTTTTGTTTTCAAGTTACCGGCTGTTGAAATTATTTAATTTTTCTGTGCCAAACGCCTGTGCCGTCAACAAATGTTCTAACATTAGGAAGTTGCCTTAAGTGGATATTTCTCTTGATAGATACGTTGAGCTTTGGAACAATTTGATCGAGTTTCACGATAACGACCCATACAGAGAGAAGGTTATGAAAGGTACCAATTATTTTACATTACCATTTTAGCAGTAAGGAATTATATTGAAAAACAGCAAAACAATGGTTTTGTGGTTTTAAAAAAATTAAGGATGACCTCATCGCTCCGAAATAGGTGACGTCATAGATAAAACTTTTACGTCATCAGGTGGCTATTTAATAGTTAAAATTGACGTATCTGAGCGTTTTTCTTGAAAACATTAAATAATGATATTTTTGTTCCAAACTCTATCATTACACTGTATTTGAAAGCTCCTTAAAAATACTACTTAAGCTACTTGACTTTAGCTTGCTTTGATAGTACCATAGGTTTAGTTTGATGAAATAAAGCCTGCTACCTCCACTGCCTAATTAAAATAATACTAAATAACATTTATAAAAAACTTCAACAGCCGGTAACTTGAAAACAAAAAGCGATCGGACATTAGTGTATAGGAACTTTTTTTTATTATTTTTCGGTCCTCTATCAAGTGGTGTTATGCATGTAGTTTGTTCTATGTCACCCTGTATATTCTGACCAGGAAACTTACTGATGTCGATTATGCTAAGACATCCGAAGAAGAAATCGGTAACTTAACCGGAACTATCTAGCGGAAGAACATAAAACAGCAGATTTGCTCGTAATGCTCTATCTTCGCATGTCATATTCCAGACTAGATATGAATGTCATACACACATACACACATAATAAATACACACATACATACATTTTCCAAAAATCATTGCAATCGATTCTGGGCACCCCAAAACGCGTATTTTCGGTGAACTCTCAATTTTTTCCGTCGATTACAATACTTTCCTCGTAGGGTACTAGCGGAAAGTAAAAATACGACAGCTGAAAAGTTAATTGGCTTCGACACGTCATCACTTCCGTCGTTATGGCTATGACTCATGTTTTAAACATGGCCCAAACAACGGGCGGGCGTCGGCAACTGTGGGCGTAGGTTAAATGATGAAAACTAGGAAGTTAGGTTAAGTGACTATGAGGTTAGGTTAAGTGACTCGAGCTATGACACAGATCACTAGATAGCGCCATGTGGACTAGATGCAGGCCTTAAAGGTAGATTTATAGTGCCGTAACCGTAACACTAACCGTACCGTAGAAAAGTTGACCTTGCACGCTGCTTCGACGGTGTTTATAGTGACCGTAACGTTTCTACGTTAAGTTCAGGCAAGCGCAATGTTGAAGGCACGGTTGCGGATACGGTTAAGTGTTACGGTTACGGCAGTATATATCAAGCTTTAGGCCTGCTGTCCATGGCTAGTCTGTTTCTATTTGCACCAGTCAGAAAGTTCCGCGTGCAATTGCAATGATTTCTGGAAAATGTCGGTGGACACGACAGCGCCAAAGTAGTGCAACGGATCGGGCAGAAATTTGGTATACGTATTTAAAATTATTACGGACGAACTGGACAACCGAAGTGGCAAACGTTTCAGGCATTATCCGAGGAATTGAACTGATTTTGACCAAACTGATAAATGTTCATCCTCCAGTGACTTTAAATATGTAATTTAAATATATGTTTTCAGATCAATGAGATCGCCGGTTTGGGTGCTATACAAGTTTATAGAGGCTACCTAACAGAATCCACATCCTTAAAGGTACGGACACGTACTGATCATTAGCACATAAGCTGTCAATATTGAGCAATTTGTACTTAACATCGCAAGTAACAAACATGCTTATTTCGAATATGCTCAAAAATCGTTTGCTTTTCAAGCGTGCTTTTTCTGGCGCGGATGGAAGGTGGCGTACTTTGAGTGAATTATTTGCTAGGAGCATGCTAGATTAAATCCCAGGGTTTCTCTTCTATTTATCCAGTTACGGGTTACAAATCGTCCTTTTTGTTTTTTTGCAAGAAATAATATTACTTTATTGAGTTCTATATGGATAGAACTGACACTACTGTATATTTTTATCTGTAGGAAACCACTGCTTTGAATACCGATAAAACTGACTTATTAGGTTATTAGTAGATTGCGGATTGCTAAGCATTTATTTCTTGAAAAGAAGCGATTTAAATAAGTATTTTATTGGAAAAATAAATGCTTGCGATAAGCACATGAAAAAGAAAAAGATCACAAAAAGCACGTTTTACATATTTCCTCACATACTTTTACTTTTAGGCCCATTACTGTGTTTGCGTTGCATTTCCACGACACTGTTGGATTCTTCTGTATAAAAACAATAAAATATTACTCTAAATTGTCTACATTAAAGTTATTCTGTTATTGGGTAATATATCTTTATAATTTGCAGTAGTGATGTAAAGTTTAGTTATTTTCGGGTACCCGTTACTTTCTTTATGATAGTTAACCCCTTTCGCTAGGCAACCAAACATACCCCGTCGTGTTGGTTTATAGGCAAAACCTAGTACTCAAACGGTGAGAAGTACCGGGTATGAAGTAACAGGTACCCGAAAGTAACTAAACTTTACATCACTAATTTGCAGAGCTTCAACTGCTGACAGCTGAACGTCAACTGAAGCATGGATCCAAATTTAAATTTCTTATACGTCACTCTTGATTTCTTCCTGCAAAATGTGGCCCCTGCGGACAGACGCAATTTTGCATAACGTAGTGTAGCCGATGTTCTTTGACAAAACCTGTTGCATTTTGGTTTTGCCTAATTGGGTAACAATCCGGACGGCACCGCTTTGTTGAATTTGACTGACAAACAGGCGCAAACACTGTCAAAAGGCATTTATCTCTTAGCAAAATGTAAATATCGCTATGAAATCTAAGCTGCTTAATGTAAAATTGTAAAAGCAAAATGCTTGGACAATTGCTTGCAATTTTCTTGCAAGCATTCATTTTGGTCGGGACCGTGATGTTAAATAGCGTGTGTTCTATTATCTGCTTTTAGCACGCTTATTTAGGAGTATGATTAAAAGTAGCACACTTTTTCCAGCAGATGTGAACATACTTGAAATAAGTATGTCAAGCATGCTCACAAGCCTGCTTTTTATGAGCATCTGTGTCCGTAGCTTTAGTCGCCGTGGTTCCAAATTGGCAATTTTGATAAACGTCAGTGGCCACTGACATGCCATTTAATGTAGTCAGAAAGTTGGATGGGGGATGGTCGGGGGCACCCCGGATATTAAATAAAATGTTTAATATTACGGCAACAATTGCATGAAACTAAGATACTAAATCTTTAAATTCCGCCTTAAAATTATTCAAGCTCAATAATTTTTGTTCCGTTTGGTTCAGAATATAGATCTGTATGGTAGCAAGAAAGTTATGTTTTATTCTTATCTCGCATACATTGTACATATAATACCACAGAAAATCACTCATTCTCTTCTTTATTCTTATTTTTTTCGTTCTTTTTATTCTTTCTCAATTTTCTTTCTTCTTCTTCGCTTTTCGTCCTTTCCAAAACATTATCTTCTTCATCTTTAAACGCAATTGAAGGCTTCTTCTTGAATTCTTTCTCACTAGATTTACTCTTTGTCGAATTACTGGCAGTAGTATCCATTTTATGTTCAGCTGAACTTGCTATATTATTATCATGGCCAGGTTGTGCTTCAACATCTTTAGGTTGAGCAGGCCCATTCCACCATCTAGAAAGCCAGGATTGCTTAGGTGGAATTGGCGGCGGTGGAGTTGTGATATCAATTTCATGTGGGTCTATGGAATCTTTTCTAGATGTCGACGGCGACGGTTCGTCGTCTTCTTCCAGAGAATTTCTTCCTTTCTTTTGCTTATTCCTTCGACGATGTATCGGCACTTCCAAGTCCGATCTTATTGATCTGTCACTGGACGATCTATCAAGATTGATAGACCTACGTCTTTTTGAGGATGGTTTTCTCTCCACTCTCATAGATATGTCTGATATATCAGACACACGTGACAGAATATCATCGTTAGAAGGAATGTCCTTTTTTGTGTCCTTTTTTGTGTCCTTTTTTGATTGTTTGCTTGTTCGTTTTGGGGATTTACGAGCATCTAAATTCATTAGACTGAATTCGGGCATGTTGTTCAGGGGTACCTGTTTTTGTAAGCTTCCCATTAAACTTTTTGTTAATGATTTTTCGCCGGCTATTTTTCTAATTCCCACAATTTTTATCATTTGCACTTTAAAGTCTGGTGTTAATATTATTCTCATAATTAACGTGAGTGTAAGAAACAACCAGGCAAATATGCACAATGGGGCACATGTTTTAACTATTATCATTGCAGTATATATCGGTATAACTCTATTTCGTATTGGTAATGTGAATTTGTCTATTAAGTGATTGCATCTAAAATGGGCACAGAAAATATTTGGTGTCAGGTAATACACAAGAAAGAAAAAAAATCAATAAAATATGATTACTTGGCATCATCGACGTATGGCTGAAACTCGAGACAGAAGACATCAAAACCATGGGCTGAAAAATAAGCAGCAAAGGCAGCCTGTATCATCATGATTAGGGAGACAAGTAATGCTGGATATATATGTCTCCAAGGTTGGACAAATCTAAAAAGTAAAATCAAGTCACATACGTTAAAACACGTCAAGGTGTCATCAATGTCTTTCAATTGTTAAGTAAGTTTTGCCAAATGAATACATTTTTTTCACAAGTGTGCCATTCTCCATGACAAAATAAATAACTTTTATTTGATTTTTTTTATTTAATCAATATTTACGCATAATAAAATTTCAAAGTGTAACCAGGGAACACCACAGTTAATATCAAGGATAAATATTAAGGCGGCCATATCAACATGGCCTTGACAGGGGGCGCTGTTTTATATAATATATCCTTAATTGTGGTAAAAACATTCGAGAGCTTGCTGGGATAGTGTTGGACAATGCGACAACCATGAGAAAGAAAGGGCTGAAAAAGTTTCTTTAGGTTACCCGTCAACGTTGGCGTCGACATTACCGTGTAGGAAATAGGTTGTTAAATGGGGGATCTAAGATGCTTACGGTTCGGGCATTATTTGGAGTTGTAGAGTACAGAATCTTTTTTACTAACTTGTCGGGGGTAGCCATTGTTTACAAATACCAGATGTGCTCTTCTACATACAAGATAAGTACCTGTCTGTGTTAAACAGACTACACCTGGCATTTCTAAACAATGGCTACCCAAAAGTTAGTAGATTCTGTACTCAACAACTACAGATAACACCTGAACCCACCAACAACATTCAAATCTAATGTTGTATATTCTCAGTCTTAGTATACTACTGTACTACAACATCATGCAATATAAGAGAGACAAACGTACAGGGCATAATGCAACTAATAGTCTTACTGTTTAGTTTTAATTGACTCATTATTTTGAATTGTTGCATCTGCATGTTGGTACTGTATGCCTTCAATACTTTAATTTGTATGTGTTGTAGTGTTGTCATTCTGTTAGTCTGTCCTTGTTTGTCACGCTTGATGCCGCCATTTGCTCAAGACCAAGGCGCACACAGCAGGTGTATGTTTACAACCATTAATTTTTGAATTACGGCCCAAATATAACTCCGGTAAGGCTAAAGGTTTCATGTTAAGGTACGGAAAAAAATTCATAATTGCGTTATTTAATGTTTTCGAGAAAAACGCTCCGACTACATCAAAGCCTTGCTTCCCTTGTGCAGCAGATGTCTACTCGATAGGAGCAGTCTGTCAATAAGGTCTCAGTCAAAATACCACCATTCGGACGTGATCGACCAATACTATGGTTCGCGCAGCTCGAGGAGCAATTTAAACTCGCAAAAATCAGGAACGAAAGTAGCAAATTTTCACATGTGGTTGTAAATTTGGAAGAGGGCTACGCATTCGAAGTTGAGGACATTATCAATAAGCCTCCCGCAGAAAATTCGTACACCTACATTAAGACGGACCTAATTAAATGGATATCGCTGTCCGAGGAGAAGCGAGTTTGGCAGTTAATATTGATCAAAAGCCTTCACAATTTTTAAGGCACCTGCAAGCATTAGCTGGAGGTGCTGCCCAAGAATCATTATTGAAAACTCATTGAGTGCAACCCTTATCTGTCCACGTTCAAGCGATAGTACAGACGCAAGCTGAGCTCAACGCGGAACAACTACCGGCAACGGCTGATAAGATTCTTGAGGTTGAGCCCTCAACGTCTGCGGCATCAAACGTCAACACCATGTCAGGTTATGCATTCAACAGTCTGTAAGGGCAATTACAAGCAATCACCGAACAGTTGAAGAGGTTACATAGCGAGGTAACTAACGAGCACAGCTGATCACGTCGTGATCGTGGTGTTCAATCAACGTTTTGGTGCCGATTCAAGAAAATGTAATGCACCATGCCCTTTCAAGACTCCGACAAACTCGAACGGCAGCTTGTAGAGACGGCTACAAGTTGTCGACGATCACCAAGTCATCTTTATGCCACAGACAAGCATTCTAACACAAGATTCCTCAGTGACACTGGCTCGGATATATGCTGCTACCCACATCGCAACATGCACGCAAATCTAAATTGTTTAAATTTCTTTTAAAATCTTCAGGCAGCCGTCAAGAGCAGTATCCAGACGTACGACAGGCAACCATCCCGCTCAACCTACAGCTCGGCAAGTTTTGTGTGGAATTTTATTGTTGCTGACGTAAGTTGTGCCATAATTAGCTCTGATTTCTTGGCGCACTGTGGTCTTCTTCCAGTCTGCAAAAATTTACGTCTTTTAGACAACACCACCAAACTATCAGTGCAATATCAGCGATATGACCCTTCGCAACTCAGTGTGAAATGTGTCACGTTTGATTTACCTATTATGAATTAATTTCCGTCAATCATCACTTCATCAAAACCACTGACAGACCACCAGTCTTATGACACCTCGGCCGTTGGCCCCAGATCGATTAAGAACCGCCAAAGCTGAATTTGAAACAATGGTGAACGAAGGCTTTGCTCGTGGGTATGATGGTCCCTGGGCATCACCACTTCATATGATGCCCAAAAAAGATAACGACTGGCGTCCATACGGTGACTACCGAGCCCTGAACGCAAGAACCATCCCCGATAGATACCCAGTAAAGCTACGGTCTATCTAGTGCATAATCCGCAACGTGTGAAACATGTATACTGCGCAATACGCAGTATATAGAGCGGTTGCATTTAAAAACACAGTGACATATAGGTTCGCAATACGCTTGCGTCACTTACGCTGCGGATTACGCACTAGATAGACCCCGGCTTAAGACATATGCACGATTTTTCTTACCGGCTGCGAGGCTCCAAATTCTTCTCGACCATTGACGTGGTAAAAGATCATACCCAAATACCAGTAAATCCAAGCGACGCAGAGAAGATTGCCATTTTTGGTTTTAAAAACGGTTAGACATTTCAGCGATTTATCGATGAAGTTATGATTTCTGCTACGCGTACATCGACGACATCTTGGTATTCTCTAAGACGTATGAGGGGGGCTACGAGGTGTCGGCTGCCTGCATCCGACCGCTTCCAAATCGTGCTGCAGCATTTCTTGACTACCCACGTCCAGCAAATGCAAAGCAGCTGCGTCGTTTTCTTGGAATCTTAAACCTTGCAGAATGAAACTACGTTGAAGCTTAAAGAAGTCCCAATTTGTGTCACCAGCATCAACATTTAGTACGACACCTCTTCATACGTCCGTATACTTCCTCACCTACTTCGTCAAGCGGTATTTAATATGGTGAATAATTTAAACCATCCGGGTGCAAGAGCCACTATCAAAGCAACAACACAGCATTTTCTTTGGCCGAGTATCCGCAAAGATTGCCGTGCTTGGACGAAATCCTAGTATTTTTTCTGGGGCATAACCGCTATCCTAAATGCAACCGTATACGCGTGTTTCGTACTTATTAGTCCTCATCAGTACGGTATAGACAAGGAGCAAGGTGGAAGCTCAATGGAGAAGTCAACAAAAGGGACCTTAATCAGGGAGACCAACATCACCAATTGATCAATTGGTCGTTAAGGCTAGCTCCAACTTCTTCTCATGACAAATCGAAAGTAGCATTTGTCTACAAAGACTTGAAAAATTACAAGTTTTTTTAGGGATGATAGGGTAAGAAGACCTCTTGAACCACCTTAGAGTGGCCCTCACGACGTCACTAGGCAACTTCAGGCGTTTTAACCATGTTTGGTAGTGGTGTAATATCATGGATTAGTCAGCGTCAAACCTCAGTTTCGATATCGACAACAGAAGCAGAGATTGTTGCTGCAAGTGAAGCTGCTCGGGAAACAATATCGGTAAAACGCTTGTTAGAAGAAGTTGTAAGTTTTAAAACAATTCCAATTTTAAATGTTGACAATGAATCTGCAATAAAATTGTCCCATAACCCGGAATACCATCGACGAAGAAAACACATCCATACAAGACATTTTTTGTTCGCGAATTGGTTCTAAATGGTACAATTAATATACCGAAGGTTTCGTCAGAAGACCAACTGGCAGACATTATGACGAAGCCCTTATTCCTACCCAGATTAGAAAAACTTAAGACAGCGATGGGTTTAATCAAAACCTTGCAATGAGGAAAGGTGTTGAAGTTACATAGCAAGTTTTGATTATTCTAGATAGCTTTGGAGATTAGTCTATATATTGATTGATTGATTTGTTTAGACATACGAGTTGTATGTTACATCCTATTGAGAATAAAACGTATAATACGCAATGTTCTTCAACTTAGTTTTTACTTTAACAGGGTACAGAGTGGCTCTGGCTTCACAAAACTGAATAATTGCAAAAGTGTTCAGACACTTCATTGTACCAACGGCGTAGTCGGAAAGTTGCCACCCCAGATATTTTGTTATAAATTTATTTATGATTTAATATATCATAAAATGGTTGGTGTTTCCTATTTATATAAAAAATCAGAATAATTATTGCTTATATATTTATTGGTGAAGTAATCCATTATCTGAAGTTATTTCCACAGAGTTTAAGACGAGAGTAGAAATCGGTACAATAATTCCCAGTCGGTTTTTGATTCATGGAAAAATTACCTCATTGTTTTTCTGTAAACCTTCGATACAATGAAATTTAAATAACTACTCTTTCTGAGTACAGTGTGTTGATAAACTTACTGCAGAATACTTAAAATCACGTATTCATAATATGTTCCAGAATGTAACAGAACGAAATAAAATGAATAAACTTGTGATATTTTAGCGTAAAATATTTTTATCAAAGTAGACTAGTCTTGGGCACAATTTGTAGATATTACCATTAGGAGCAACATAGTATCTTTTGTGACTTACGTATCGTACTCCTGTCCTCTTCCACCTTTCTGGTTGTAGATAAAAAATGTGCCAAGCGATACTCCGGATATAAAGCTGATCATCCATATTGATAAGCAATATTGACATTTTAAAACTGGTCCCCAATTTGACTCCCTTATATTTATCGTAACGTTTTTGGGAAGAAAATTGTGACCGATCGAATTTGGTCTAATTAAAGAAAATTCCATGGTTGCGAAGAGTGGACAATGTTTGTTAAAACCATACAGAATTGTTGAGAAATACCACGTGCACATGATACCGGTAGCTGCTGCCATAAATTCAGCACAAACATGCAACACTGAAACATATTATTTGTCAGTAATAATAAAATATTTGAGGATTTTAGAAGTAAAACTCACGTAAAAATGAGTTTTTAAGAAAAATTAGTTATATTATACAACACCACATTAAAAAACAATAATGTAAATTTCATGTCACTTAGCGCCACGGTGGTTGTTAAAATTCTATGAAATATTTACCCACAGTTACAAGAAGATGGAACTACACTTAAACTCTGAAGTTTGGTTGATTTGCTGCTATATTTTGTTACCATGCAATTAAAATAAAAGTTAAGGTGCACTCTTTTCTTCTAGGCTCCTTATAGTGAACACGATACAACCCAAACAAAACAACGGATTAGATTAAATTTGGTATACATATTTAGAATTACCGGGGGACGAAATGGATTGTTTTTGGTGACAATCTGACAAACGGAAGTGGCAAATATCACATACGTTTTCTTAGTGATTCATCCGGTTTTGACCAAAGTGACACCATTTCATCCAGCAGTGATTTTAAATAAGTAAACAAATTTACAGATCAATGGGAAGGGCGGTTTATGTGCTATAAGGGTTTTTATCTATTGGATTGTGACGACGTGTCGTAATTGAGAACTGACGACAACATACCGCTTTAGGCCACACGGTATTGTTTGATTATCGCCTGGACTGCGATTAAGAAAACAAGCAGTAGAGAAATAAATTTTGTAGGAAAACACATGGATAAGTGAGTATATTACAGTTATTTGTATCGAGAAGTGCCTTGTATGAATTGTTATAATCCCGACATAGTATTATTATTATCTCACGGACATTCGCTTTTGGTGTTTCACCCTCTTTAGTCTATGCGTTTAGAGAGTTTATAAATGTATAAACAGTGTGTCAATGCAGTCGGAAAGTTGGGTGGGGGCCACATCAGATATTTTAGATTAATTAACGTCAAAGTGGTCTGGCAATAGTGGCTTGTTTTTTCGTTGCTACATAGAAAATATCGTCCAATGTTTTTTTTAATCATACTTTTATTTGTACTCCTTTACTTTAAAACAACAACTTTAAATTAGTCGTTGCTTTCATCAAAATAAATGCCTTAAAAACAGTGCAAAAACAAATGCAATACAATAGAGGAACGCTAAAGTGCAATGTAGACACCGCTTATTCAATAATTTAGAGTACAGGCGTGGTAAAGGCGTTGAGTCTATTTTATCTGTTGTGGACTAGCCTCCAGGCGCCGAATTGTCGCGACACTGTCCTATGGTTAGCGGAACGGGGCAAGAGGAGAAAATGGTTGCTTTTCGCTCCGAATGTACTCGCAACGAGAAGCACCGCCTTCGCCTGTTCCCCCGGCCACCCGACCCCGTAGCGAAACTATAGGCCGGTGGGTACTGATTCCTCTTAACGACTTCTACCTGAGCATAACAATGTATCAGATAAAGTATAATGATTTAAAATTTCCATAAAATTTCCACGTTTCAATACAACAGTAAAATATAGATTTCGCTATAATAATAATTATGCAGCTATTCAAAGTGGTTTCGCAAAACATAACTTACAAAAGCTATAAGTAAAGAACTGCGAAGAACAAACAGGACTTACTTACTTACTTACTTACAGTGACAGAAGAAATCGCTTAGGTTCTTACTTCGCATTAAATTTTTCGATCCCACTCTTACGACCTGGAGCGACCGTTGCACCGGGCAAATATTATTGGGATCCAATGGCTCTAGATTAAAGGTACTTTTGTTGGCCTTTTTAATAATTTAGTATTTCACCTATATGAAAATATCTGGGGTGGCCCTCACCCTACTTTGCGACTAAATCGTTGGCACAATGAAGTGCCTAAACACTTTTGCAATTATTTAATTTAGTAAAGCTAGAGCCATCTCTGGACGCTACCTAACGTCAGTTTCAGTGACCGCATTACATTTGTCATACTGACATTTAATGTCAAGTAATGTCAGTGGTACTGACGTTTGTCAAAATCTGACAATTTGCAATACAACCACGAAGGCTGTGGATTCTGTCAAACTGCTTCTAGAAACCCTTATAGCGCCAAAACCGTTCATCCCACTGATCTGCAAATTTGTATACATATTTAAAGTCACTGGATGGTGTGCTGATATCACTTTGGCCAAAATCGGATAAATCCCTTAGAAGACGCTTGTAACATTTGCCACTTCCGGTTGTCAGATTGCCACCTAAAACAATCCAGTTCGTCCCCCGGTAATTCTAAATAAGTATACCAAATTTCAGCCCGATCCATTGTTCCGTTTAGACGCTATCGTGTTCACAGATATACATACATACACGGGCGGATTTTGTAACGGACCAGTGGAGTGCAAGTCTGAAAACACTCGCGGGCGGAGCGTGGACGCTCCCGGAGCGAGTGCGAGCGTCCGGTCCGCCAAATTTGGCAACGTCTTTCGTAAGGGTGGAATTTTACCACGCTCGTCTTGGCACATAAAGGTACAACGGATGACAGCAGACCAGTCATATTTTGCTTTATTTCTAACATTATCACTCCTGCATATAAGTGATCCGTTGTAAATTACGTTGTCAAGACGCACGATTTGACCAACCGTGTGCGACCACCTTAGCCACTGTCAGTGTCATTAGAACCACGCCGACTATCATGTAGGCCAAGCGAGCATTCGGTACGGTAGTGTCAAATCGGTGTTCGCTCGGCGAACGAACGATCGCCCGTTGAGCGAACGAAATACAACGACTGGGTATAGGTAGTCGTTGCTGCGAGCGAGTGATCGTCCCCATGACTCAAAGCTGGCTTATGATTGGTCGTATGTTATGTAGAATACACGAGATACGTCATTTTGACAAATGTCAAAACAGTACTTAATGTGTCAGTCTATCAATATATCAAACGATTTTAGGAGTTTGTAATGTTAATTTACAGCTAATTTACTGAATGGTCTATAGTCTGTTATAAATAATGGTTAGTATTTTGCTCATAAAATATTTTTTGTGTCGCATTACTTTACCATTATGAAATTAATTAAAATTTGAAGCCACGTGAGGCTATCAAAACGGAAAGCCATTTATTTTAGAAAAAAGTATTCTCTCACTAGTTTTAGATGTTTACAGTCATCTCAACCTCAAAAATACTTAGGTAATGCTTAAGTTAGGATAGGCTGATGCATACGGTTCATATGAAACCTCATATACGTTAATTTTAAGCTGTTTAGAAGTCGTTCTTAACAAACGGTCTTAAATATACCGTATTATTATAATAATGATACACAATAGATGAGCAAATAGGTACTAAATTTGCATGTTTATTTTATCTTACTATTGTAATAAATTCATACTAAACGGTTACTGAAACAATTATAAAATCACAAATAGAACAACATATACAAAAAAATAAGCTAATCAACTCTAGCCAATACGCCTTCCTCAGCCTATCCTAACGTAAGAATTACCGAAACGTTTTTGAGGTTGAAATGACTCTAAAAACCTAGTACTATTGTGAGAATAATATTTTTTTCTAAGCTTTATGTGGCGGCAAATTTTAATTAATTTCATAACACTAAACAAATAGGACACAAAGAATATTTTATGAACAAAATACAAACCATTATTTATAATAGGCTATTTCAGTACATTAGCTGTAAATTAACAATACACCCCTAAAATCATTTGATAGATTGCTAAAGCGACACATTAAGTACTGTTTTGACATTTGTCAAAAAGACGTATCTTGTATACATTTCTACATAACATTCGGCCAATCACAAGCCAGTTTTGAGCCGAGTGACGATCACTCGCTCGCGACAACGATTACTTATACCCAGTCGTTGTATTTCGATTGAACAACGGGCGATCGTTCGTTCGCCGGACGAACACCGATTTGACACTACCGTAGCGAATACTCTTTACTACCACATGATAGTCGGCGTGGCCTTCATGACACTGACAGTGATTAAGATGTAGTACACGGTTGGTCAAATCGTGCGTCTTGACAACGTAATTTACAGCGGATCACTTATATGCAGGAGTGATAATGTTAAAAATAAATCAAAATATGACTGGTCTGCAGTCATCTGTTGTAGCTCCATGTGCCAAGACGCTTGTCGTAAAACTCCACCCTTATGAAAGACGTTGCCAAATTTGGCAGACCGGACGCTTGCACTCGCACTCGCTCCGGAGCGTGCACGTTCCCGGCGCGTCCACGCTCCGCCCGCGAGTGGTTCCAGACTTGACGGCCCTTGTGGAATTTGGTCCGCGGACCAAGTCCGTCATAAAATCCCTAACAATCAGCCACATTTTTGCTGTACAGCTGACCGAAATGGGTCAGCAGAAATGGGTCAGAAGATTTGGTGGCAGATAATAGATGGCGCTGGTTGTATTGACTGTACTGAAGAACATAGTGTCAGACTGTTCTATTCATGATAATTGAAATATAACTAATTTATCTAAGTGTAGAATCTTATTTATTACAATGAATTTATACATTAATTTTTACTATAAGAAACGTGAACGTAACTCTTTATAAAACACAATATTACAAAAAAAATAATTGGGTACGCAAACATAAATTATGAACAAACTTCCAGAATCGATCTCTGCATATCGTATGTTGAGAAATTAATCCAAAAGTGATAACCAACCGGCTAATCACAGAGTAATCTCCTTGTAATGGAAGATGACCGCATAGCGTGGAAAAATAGAATGTTTAGTAGTATAATTTGCTAACTTATATACTATTATAAAGAAACTCAAGCCCGTTTGCACCGTATTTATTAAGAACGACTTAAATTTAAGAACAGCTTATCTTTATGCCTAACTTAAGTCAGGCATCATTTGCACAGTTCGCATGTCAGCCTTTCCTAACTTAAGCATTACTTAAGGGTTTCTGACGTTGGCAACACTGTAAAGTTCTAGTTATATTTGGAAATACTTGGTTCTAAAATCAACAGTATTGCGTCACTTGTCAAAACTTTCAATAGGTTAATGTGGCGGCAAATTTGAATTACTTTCATAACTACAAAAATTACGGCACAAAAAAAAGAATTTATGATCAAAATGAAACCATTATTTCTAATACACAATAAAACTGTAATTTTACATTACAAACTCCTAAAATCGATTGATAACATGATAAATTGACACATATAGGTACTGTCCTGACATTTCTTAAAACGACATTTCATGTGGAATGTGTGTCTACACCACAATCAACCAATCACAACTAAGCTTATATTTACGCCGGCTTTAAGCCTTCGATTTTCTAGGCTTAAGTTAGGTCGTTCTTAACTGTAGTTAGGTAATGGATATGTGACGGTGCAAGCAAAATCGATGACATAAGTACGATCTCATACTTAAGCCTTTCTTAACACAAACGGTGCAAACGGGCATTAGTCTATTAACTTGCATGTCAAAAAAGCTTATCTGATTAGATAATATGAACATTTTCTGAAAAGTTGTATTTCATCTGAATTTTGTATCCAAGGTAACGTAAGTCCCAAGTCCGCGGACTGAATCCGCTGTTCTTTCAAGCTTTCCTGGCGGACCTCAGTTGTGATGGCGGATTTTTGTGACATACGTCACTGTCGATAGCTTAAATTAAGTGTTCAGTATGCTAATCAATGCTAATTATAAAGCAAATTACAAAGCGGACAGTAGCAATCGTCATGGCGAGTGTTATAGCAATGAACCACCTAGAAGAAGTGGCTAAAGACCTTGCTAACAAAAAACAATTCGTACATATCACATTGCTTAAAATGAAAAAAAGTTGAAGTCGGCGGTGGGTCCAAAAATCGAGAACTGTCACAAAACTTAAAATATACCGAGTGGTTTAGAACTGACAAACACCCAATAATATTAAGCTCATAAAAGAACATTTTATATAGAGTATTCAAAAAAGTTAACCATTTTATTATCAATAACACCCATTTTTATATTTAATGCATGTGGGTAATTTTTTTGTAAATGTACAATTACAATTTATTAAGTAAATTCTCAAATCCCAATTATCTTGAAATTTTTAAATTTAATAATAATTTTTTCAATATTGTATTTTCATGCAAATACATGCAAGAATAGGCGAGACTAGTTTACATAGATGTTTTTACATAAATTGCACCGCACAAATGATGCAAACATTTTTGTATGGTTCTGTTCCTAACACGGTATTTTTACTTTTGGTGTTTGACAATAAAGTACTATTTTATAAATAAAAGATTAAACATTGTAACAACTTGCCCCAATCGTCCGTACATTAGGTTGTCCATTACCTATACCTACCGTAAGCATATCTAATATCTGACGGATATAATCTGTTTTATAAGGCGGTTATTACATTATTACGGTTAATACATTGTTTATTTAGATATATGAAAAAATATCACAATAACGAAAACACAAAATAATTCTCAAGTCCAGGAATCAGTTTAAAAATAATATATATTCTTAATAAATAAACAGTAGGTAACTCAAATAAAATCGGTATCACATTTGTACACTTACAAATCAAAAATAAATATAAATAAAAATAATTTTTCTTACCACGAATTGCAAAATACAGAAGAACTATGTACGTATGCACTGGCAGCATAATACAAACCGAGTTTCTAATTTGTTACTTACTTAGCTTTTAAGAATTGCGCAAATAAGCATGACCCAAAGAATTACCCACTCGTGCATGCAATTAGTATGGATTGGCATTTTTTAGTCTCGTTTTGATAATCTTCCTTATTTTAGTCAGGAGTAGTAATTAAATAAGGTAGTCAGGACTAACGTCACTAAAGGCCCAACACTGAAAACCCAGTGAATAGATTTATTGTGTGGTGATTATGTAGATACTGACAGAATTCCAAATCTGAGGCTCTATTATATTGTAGCATCACTTTAATGCAATATCGAATTGAAATAATTATATCACATTGACCACAGCATGCTGGAAATTATTAATAATAACCGGTTCATGTGATAAATTCTTCACTTTAACTTCGCTACTTGGCTATTATTAATAATAACCGGTAATTATTAATAATAACCTATTTATCACTATGATATATACCCCTACGTCGCCCTTGTGTAATGTCATGACCGTAGTAATTTTTTTCTTTGGAATTGTTATTGGCAGTGTGGGACTTAATAACAAATTAATTTTTTTTCTGCGAACGGCACAATAAAAATATTTTCCATTTGATGCTGATGTTTCAATCATAACTAGTAGTTCAGAATTACAGTTAAAGTTTGTTTCACCCACATTTAAAACAAAGATGTCAGAGAAAGAATAAAAATTATTGGGTACTGGAATTAGGTCACAAACTATAGGGTCTGAGACGTACGGAATATATTTTTGTTGTAGCACTAAGAAAGAAATTTAAACCAAGAAAAGTCTTAAATGTATTATGTAACTGGTCTGTGCCATTTTTTGATCGTTTTAAAATACGGTCTTATGTGTATAGTTCCTTATCATCCTTCTCATATTTTATATTTTATTCTTTAGTCTTTGTACTGTTATTTCTACCTGTTATCTTTTGAACAATCCTATGCAAGTACGTAAACATACGTCTGACATGGCTCAGGGACTGTTTACTTACAATATATAATGCCACGACATCTTACGGTTTGTCTGTCAACATCGTATAAAAGTGATATAGAAATCGTTAAAATAACACCGCAAATACGTCAGTACGTACAACGGACCAAGTCCGCGGACCGAATCCGGGACTTGGTCCGTCACAAAAAAACCTATTTGCCGAACATTGTAACGGATTTTGATCTGTCACGGACCAAGCCCGTTACAAAATCCGTCCGTGTATGGCCGACTATTCGATTCAGGGGCCATCAAAACCCGTATTTCCGTTAAAAACCCGAATTTTTCTTTTCCGTCGATTAAAATACTTTCCTTGTAGGGTACTAGTGGGAAAGTTCGAGAGGCCTAAGGCTTCTTTCAGACGGGACACTCTGTGTCCGGACACTGTGTCTTCAGACACCGTCAAGTGGTAGAAGTAATGGAAGCGTTCAGACGAAATTCAAGTGTCCGGCGACAGTGAATTCTGTGTCTCGGCGGTGTCTGTCGGTGGCCAGTCAAGTCGGTGGCCCAGACACCGACTGGGACTGATTCTCCAAGCCACACTTTTCCCTTCATTCGAATGAGAGCGTTCACACGGGACACACATTAGTATTATATTCTTGACTGTTTTACTATATTTAAATTAATAGTTCATTTAGGAAATTATAAAAAATTCGATTTTTTATCTTGAACACCCTATCGAATTAATTGTATTTTCACGTAATACATTTTCTTCTGTATTATATTATATTTATTATATTATATTATATTATATTATATTATATTATATTATATTATATTATATTATATTATATTATATTATATTATATTATATTATATTATATTATATTATATTATATTATATTATATTATATTATATTATATTATATTATATTATATTATATTATATTATATTATATTATATTATATTATATTATATTATATTATATTATATTATATTATATTATATTATATTATATTATATTATATTGCATAGCGAAAAGGGGCCAGTCGGCAGAGTAAAAATTAGCTTAAAAATAGTCATAAATTACTCCTTTACTAAGAAAAAATAACTCAAATTTGTATTTTTGAGTTATTATTTTTCTTAGTAAAGGAGTAATTTATATTTAAACCAATTTTGGAATTTTTACTCTGCCGACAACGGGTCCCTTTTCGCTTGTTTAACAAATTTTGATCACTGTCAGTGGTTAAGTTAGGATCCAGAGTAACTGTGGCTTCGCGAAATTGAATAATTGCAAGAGGCCACCTTTATATTTATATAGAATGTTTACATTGTCAAAATCGATGCTGTAATTTTTATTGACAAATTGCTGTACTAATATGCTATTTAACATAATCTAGAAAGAATACTATGAGTTTGCGTTTAGAAGAAAATATTTTACATAATATGTAAGAGTAATAGCCTGTATCAGCTTAAATCCAGTGCATAACATCCAATTTGACAATATTTTTCTTCTACAGGGCGACAGAACAAACTGCAATGCATAGCACCACGTGATAGGGGACCCAAAAATAATAAAAAAATCCTATACACTAATGTCCGATCGCTTTTTGTTTTGGAGTTACCGGCTGTTGAAGTTATTTCTTCTACCAAACGGCTATGTACGTCAACAAATGTCCCAAGATTATGAAGTTGCCTTAGTGGATGTCTGTCTTGATAGATACGTTGAGCTTCGGAAAAAATTGATCGAGCTTCACCATAACACAGTCATGTCCCTGTACTCTACAAAAGTATAGCGATCCATATTTGAAAGCTACGTAAAACCACTACTTAAGCACTTGCCTTTGGCAGTACCATATGTATAGTTTCATGAAATCAAAATCTATTAGCTCTACTACCTAAAGGTAATACTAAATAACATTTATAAAAAAAAACTTCAAAAGCCTGTAAATTGAAAACAAAGCGATCGGACATTAGTTTATAGGAATTTTTTTTATTATTTTTGGGCCCTCTATCACGTGGTGCTATGCATTGTAGTTTGTTCTATGTCACCCTGTATAATGGTCCAGCATATAGTCACCAAAGAACAATGACTTTTGAAAAGTCAACATTAAAAACTGACAGTTTATTTGCTGATGTACTTCGTACTATTTTAGCCAATTGTCTCACTATAGGTTATTAAAAGGTCTTTTTGAGCAAAATAAACTCGACAATTGTTTGAATTAATTACACTACCGACAAATAAAGTTCCATGCACTTAGTTTATTATAATATGCCATGTGTGGCGTAAGCGTCCCTCAGTTGGGCTAACATCCGTCAAATTTCTTCCAACAGGGCAAATTTGGTATAGAAAATAGAATATTTCAAAATTTACCTCTCCAAACACCGTTTACATTTTCTGTTGCAGTGGCCACCATCATATAATAAATATCGTAAACGACCATGTTTGTGAGTTTTTGTCGCACAACGAAAGGATCACTCTCTAGGACATTATTTTGGTTGTACTGGCGCCGGGCGCCATACCACGCATAGATGACATAAGTATATACATTATATAGATGGCCGGCTCAAGGCAATCTTTGATGACTTTATTTTTATTTTAACCCAATGGAGGTAGATGGCGCTAGTGGTGCTAAACCCTGTAGCCTCCTCGCTTAGATATAAATTATTCATAATATTACTTTATAAATGTACCTGCCTAATAGGTGGTACACTAAGTATTTTAGTAAAAAAACAAAAATAAAAATATGTGCTTTTCCTTGGACACTAAAAGCAGCACTTTTTTATTAATATAATTTTGAGTGTTACAAGGTATTGTCTGTTATAACTTATAACTCCATCTACAATATAAATGAACATCAGGAAAGGCGTTTGGTTTCAAATGGCCCTTCTTCGGTCGTATCTTTGTAGTCTTTGTTCGCTTGAAAAAATGCATTTCACATATTCTTCGATTAATTAAAGTAAATTTTTAAAAGACTTTCATTTCCACCATCGGCAACCCTTTCCTACTTTCCATCTAAACGTTCTTCATTTCTAATCATAATAAATTGCCAATTAATTTGCATAATCATAAAACTGTACTTACCTACCGATCTTTTGGAAATGTATGTATGCGTCATTATCCTTTCCTATAGATGTACAGTTTAGCACAGCCAGGGCATAAATTTGCAACGTTTTATATTGTATAAATAAAGGAAATCACTTACAATGTTCTTTATCTTGAGGTATTTATTGTATGACTTTGACAAAATTGGCATCGAAATTTTGTCAATTGTACTTATCCTTCGGTAAAGTAGAGTGCATGGTGACAGTGTGCCAGTCAGATCGATCTGCCTTCATCGGGTATAACTAAAATTGCCGTCAAGACTTTTTATGTTGTGTACAATTAAACACCAACTTTTAACTAACTTGTTTATTCACTTAAACTTTTACAGGTTTGTTACATGACGCCGCCTTTACCGTACATCACCTAGTCACCATTCAGTGCGCCGTCCTACCAACCTCGTAATATCTATAGTTCCTAAACACTACATTCCTCCCTTCTAGCTAATAATTTCTTAAAGTATTATTTATTATTAACCATACTAGCTAAGGAACAAGAACCTTACAAATCTAAACGATCGGGTGCTTTAATTTTTCTCTGCGAACGTCTAACTGTAAAGTCACAATCGGGTTTTGTTACATTAATACATACATCATTCGAATCTGTATCATTAGAATTGGTCTCAATAATGGTATCAGGAATTGGATTAGGAATTGATTCCGAATTCTTAGGGTTTTCTTTCAATAAACCTTCCAACATAGTTTCAGTCTCACGATGTAGCATTGGAACTTCTCTTACAGTCGACTTTGGAACACACAAGGATGTAAAGAAGGATCTGAATATTTTCTCTTTAGATCTTCCACGTGAATCAGATTCCTTATACCATTCGTTAAAACAAAGTATGTAAGTTCACTGTTTTTCTCTAAAATCTTTCCTTCTAACCAATTTTCCTCCTCTCCTCTTCTTGTTTTTACATAAACCAATTCTTCAGGACTATATTTCTCAATCGTAGTAGCTTTGAAATTCTTAGTCATTGTTGATTTTTCCTTTATCATAGATAATCTTGTTCTCGGTGCTCTCTTAAGAAAAATCTCGGCTGGTGTTTTTCCGGTTGTGGTTTGCGGAGTATTTCGATATGCAACTAGAATGTTATCTAATTGATGTCGAATATTCTGCTCTGTATTTTCAATTTTAATTTTCCATAGTTGTTTTTTAAATGTTTGCACCGTTCTCTCTGCAGCCCCGTTTGAACGTGCATGGTATGGTGGTGTTCTTATGTGTTTAACTCCATTCTGTCTACAAAATTCTTCGAATTTAGCTGAAATAAGCTGTGATCCATTGTCAGAAACCAATTTTTCTGGCAGTCCATAACTAGCAAAAATCGAGCGTAATTCAGTGGTTGTAGAATTCATTATTTTGATTTCCACCCATTTAGAATATGAATCAATGACTATTAAGAAATCGTTGTTGTTTTTAGTTGCAAAATCAATATGTAGTCTTTCAAATATTCTAGATGTTGTAGGCCAATTAAATTCTAATTCTGGGCTACAATTTTGAGCTTTCTGGCAAACATCACAGTGTTGTGCTAATTTTTCTAAATCAGAATCAATATGTGGCCACCATACAAGACTTCTAGCCAACATTTTAGACCGTACAATTTCCGGATGCTGTTCATGTATCATATCCAATATTCTTGGTCGTAACTTTTCAGGAATAATAACGCGTCTCCCCCAAATCAAACAATTTTTCTCAATAGAAATTTCTGATTGTCGAAGAAAATTCGGTATTAAGTTGTCATTATTAGTATAGTTTTGCCAACCATACAAGGCATTTTCGTGCACTTTTGACAAAATTTCATCCCTAATCGTATTTTTCGCTATTTCCTCTGCTTTTAACGGTAGTTCATCTACGTTAGAAAAATAGTTTAATTCTGCCTCTGATGCAGGTTCTATCTCCGGTAGAGGTAATCTGGAGAGTAAGTCAGCATGAGAAATGTCTTTTCCTTGTTTATATTTTGTCATAATTATAGTTTGACAAAATTAAGGCCCATCTTTGTATTCTTGCTGCTGCCAAACAAGGTATGGCTTTATTTGTATGAAGAATTGTTTGTAATGGCTTGTGATCTGAATTTATAGAAAATTTTCTTCCATATAAATATATGTGAAACTTTTTAATGCCAAAAATTATGGCCAAAGCCTCTTTCTCTAACTGAGAATAATTCTTGTGCCAAGACAGCACCAATACCATATTTTGAAGCATCGCATGTCAAAATTAATGGTTTGTCTGGATCATAAATTGTAAGAACATTACAATTTTGTAACATCTGTTTACATTCATTAAAACATTTTTCACATGTTCTGTACAATTAAACACCAACTTTTAACTAACTTGTTTATTCACTTAAACTTTTACAGGTTTGTTACATGACGCCGCCTTTACCGTACATCACCTAGTCACCATTCGGTGCGCCGTCCTACCAACCTCGTAATATCTATAGTTCCTAAACACTACAATACTATACACCAAATTAAAGATAAAGGATTGTCTCGTGCGGTAGTAGTACCACTTTTTTCACGTTCATTGCTGCTTGTTATAAAAACGTATGGAAAAAGACCTATGTGAAGTTAGCCCCCAGCCCCCCTCTTATGGGAACGTGGATCGAAAAACACTAATTACTCCACTGTCTTAAGAGATACCGCAATGAAACTAACACTTTTCGAAAGAACGTTCTTTGGCCAAACCAAAAGTGGAAATGCCCGGTCTCAAATATGTAAATTAGTATATGTAATTAATAAATACCTTCCGAGATGTCACAAAAAATTCGTAAAAATTGGGATGTTTGAGAGCCTGTATCTCGCTGACCCATTATTCAATATTAACAAGATAAACGCCATTCGATTCCTTATTCTTTTTACTGTTGATAACTGGAAATGCCCGGTCGCAAATTTTAAGGACTGAAGTAGTACAGGTGAGCGACCGTCGCCGTGCTGCGCGATAACCTGTGTTTAACTTCCAGCCCCCCACTTATGGGAACGTTCTTTGGACAAATAAAAAGTGGAAATGCCCAGTCTCAAATATGTAAATTAGTATATGTAAATAAATGCCTTCTGAGATGTCACAAAGATTTCGTAAAAATCGACATTTTTTAGAGTCTGTACATCGTTGACCCATTGTTCGATTTTAACAAAATAAACGTCATTCGATTCCCTAATGCGTCTACTATTGATATCGAAAATGCCGGGTTGCAAATTTGAAGGGCTGAAGTAGTACAGGTGAGCGACCGCCGCCGTGTTGCGAGAGCGCTTGTGCCCCCATACTATGTGAATTTATGTGTATCGGAAAATACTAATTACTCCACTGCCTTAAGAGGTACCTTAATGAAAACAACACTCTTCGAAAGAACGTTTCTTGGTCAAGTTAAAAATAGAAATGCCCTGTCCAAGATATCTAAATTAGTATATTTATTTCCTCCATTATAGAAATTTGGAAATGCCCGGTCGCAAATCTGAAGGGCTGAAGTGGTACAGCTGAGCGACCGTCGTCATGTGTTGAAGCTTCAGTCGCCGTCTTATGGGAATTTACGTATATTGAATAACACTAATTACTCCACTGTAAGGATACTATAATGAAGGTAACACTATCTAAAAGAGTCACAAAAAATCGACGTATTTGATTGGCTGTTTATTTTTTTAACAGTTTCATAAATGGATCTGCTTCTAAACTATAAAAATGTACAACTCAAAGGAAAATAATATGGTTAATAAGAAATTCATTATTTACGAATGCTAATTACGCATTTGAGACCGGGCATTTCCTTTTAATACTCGTTAATACTCGTTCCTTTTAATACTCGTACTGTTATTTTCATTACGGCATCTCTTAACACGTAATTATCGTTTTTCAATTTCAGGCTGAAAGTAAAACGTCAGCGTTCTCGAAACACGGCGACGATCGCTCACCTGTACCACCTCAGCCCTTCAAATTTGCGACCGGGCATTTCCAGATATCAGTAGTAGATGCATTAGGGAATCGAATGGCGTTTACTTTGTTAAAATTGAATAATGGGTCAACGAGATACAGACTCTCAAATATCTTGATTTTTACGAAATCTTTGTGGCATCTCAGAAGGTATTTATTAATCTACCGATACTAATTACGAACTTTCAAGTGTAGGGCGCGTTCAGCGGAATCGCCCATTTTCGCCGACATTTGCGATCGAGTAGCTGCAAAATTGGGCTTTTCGATATTACTTTTGACGCTCGAATTGAAAAAAGGACACAATTCCGCGTGGACTGCGCGATATATTGTAAATTAAATGCGTCAATTTTGAAAAAAAAATCACGATTTTGCACCTCTTCGGGTGAAGGCGAACCTCGAGAAAATGTCACGTGACGTCTAGAAATTCCGACAAGCGGATCGATGAACGTCAAAAATTTACATTTTTTATCCGTTCCTGCCGACCTTATAAAAGCCGCTCGCTCTCATGTCTTACGATAAGATCCCTCTAAATACCCTTCGTAAAGAGTTTTGAGCAAAAAAACGGCCTTAAAAACAATTTTCGATCCAAAAAATCGATTTTTGTCGACCCGTGTTTTGTTGCTATTACCACCGTAACGTCAAACCAGAAACGCCCCCTGCCGGACATTCGTAACAACAGTAAGGCCCTTCGCACACGGTGAAACTTTTTTTAGTCGTATGGGAAACTCAAGTATCCCGCGACTCGAGTAGCGGGTAGACAAAGTTTCCGAGGATACTTTTTATCGCACATTGTTGCGACTGAAATCTCGTTGATAAAAGGATTGTGAAATTCCAAATCAGTCTGACAAAAGCTGGGTAGGTAACTACTTACTTACATATTTCGAGTTTTTGTGAATATGCTCAGTGACGAATCCAGTGACGAAGAAATGACCTTATTCAAAATAAAGCCGTTAATCTGTTATTCTATTGTATTTGTTTTTTTCAAACACCTACATTTGAAATCTTATTTTTCCAAGTTAACCCTTTCATAGCACAGGCAGTAACGCATAATGCAAGGCAAAGTGTCACAGGCGAGAGGATTAATTAGAACATGATAACAGGTAGGCAATAAATAGAAGAAAGTGCTTTCCCATCGTCACGACATATGAAACTAAAATCGCGTACGACGCGGCTGCCGGGTTGCATCCGATTTCAATCTCACGACCGAAATCTCCTTGAGACTCTGGTAGCTCCGTTAGCGGAGCCCAACTCTACTACATAGGAAGTGTTTGGGTCGCGTCGTGCTGACTACTCCAGTCTCGCACAGGACTAAATAAAGTTTCACCGTGTGCGAAGGGCCTAACACGTAACAGATAACCTAAAATGTTTAATATACCGGAAATGTCAACACATCGCTCCGAGCTACATATTTACGCTCTCCGGCTAAAAAAGAAGACGGCCCAACAAAGTGAAGTGTTTTAGGTATGTACATACGTCCGATGAATATCTGCTTAATTTATATTCGCGAAAAAGGTGCGAAAAAAGCGATTTTCCGAAGAGATGCACCGGGCCGATCGATCTGTGACGGTGCGGACGAAATTTCCATCTGTCAAAAATGGGTGCTTTTTGCACGTTCCTGCTGGGCCGAAAAAGGCATGCGGAGGGTGAATTATACAACGGGTCGTAAGTTTAGACCTTCCTCTGTGTCTTTGGACCGAAAACAGGGCCTCAAAAAGCCAATTTGCAGAGACTCCATCCAAAGGGGCCAGTCGTGCTCAGCGACAACTGATTTTTTTCAGATCTGTCAAAAAATTTGCCTTTTTTGATCGTCGCTCGAGAGACGAAAATTGGTCGCAGACTGCAAATTATACCACCCATCGTTAGGTTGAACCTTCTTCTGTGTCAATCAACAGAAAACGGCGCCCCAAAACGCATATTTGCGGAGCCCCGAGCCGTAGACTTGAGCCCTGCACGACCACATTTCGCGCGCGAACGCGATTTTAAAACGCCCATGCCCGGTCCACCCACATCTGATGATGGCGCGCGACACGACGGCGAGTCAGTTTGGACCTTCGCCAGTGAAAATCGAGCGAAAACGCGGCCCCAAAGTATATATTGTCAGAGACCCCAATCAAAGTGAGTACCTCTACAAATGCGTCGTTTTTTGCGATTTCTTAAAAAATTGCGAGTACAAAATCGACCGCGGAGACCAAAAAATATCACCGTTCGATAGACTGGCCCTTGCTCGACCAAATTCCGTCGAGAAGGGGGCCCCAAAGCGCGTACATTTGGAGCCCCGAGCCGTAGCGTGAAGGCTTGCGTCGCGATATATCGCACAAGTATCACTTTTAAACGCACGCGAGACGTTTAAAAATGCGCATAGGACGTTCAAATTGCCAGCTGACGATAGCCTGGCTCCGGGTAACGTGCTCGCGTTGAAAAAAATCGGTTAGGCCCCACGATGGGGCCGTCATCTGCCTCCAAAGTTACGTTAAATTGCAACTTTCAGCACGACTTTTAAACGCGTGCTCACACGTAAATCCTTGGTTTGGTTTGGGCCCAAAAATAGGGCCTTTATCGACCTCCAAATATATTTTAAAGTGCACATTTCTGGCATTCGCTGTCGGTTACCGGGCGCGTATGGCAGCCGAGGAACGTGCGTAACTCGATAAACCCCGGGTGGGCCTCACATTGGGGCACAACTGGTATCGTATACAGGCTGTTTTTTCCGAACATTATATTTTTTTGCTCTTTTCAGAATGTTTTATAATTTTACAAATACAAGCTATCTCTTTACTCATATACAGGTGTTCGGAATAGACCGTATACAGGATGTTTTTTTAGCAGCTACAAAATATTTTTATCCTATACAGGCGACTTTTCCGAACACTTTATTTATTTCATTTTTTTGCTATTTCTAGAATGTTATAATTTTACATATACAAGCTATCTCTTTTAGAATATACAAGGTGTTCGCAATGAACCGTATACAGGATGTTTCTTTATCACCTACAAAATATTTTTATAGTATACAGGTGTTTTTTCCGAACATTTTATTTATTTTTTTGCTCTTTCCTCAACGCACCCACTAAGCGGTGCGTGCGCCTAGGCGTTCTATGGGCCTAGGAGTTCTATGCGCCTAGGGGTTCTATGGGCCTAGGCGGTCTATGGGCCTAGGCGGTCTACCTACTAGGTGGTGCGTGCACCTATGCGGTCCACCTACACTAGTTGCATATACTAATTGACATATTTGAGAACGGACATTTCCACTTTTAATTTGGCCAAAGAACGTTATTTCGAATAATGCTATTTTCACTGCGATATCTCTTAAGACAGTGAAGTAATTAGTGTTTTTCGATACACGTAAGTTCCCATAAGAGGGGCGCTGGAAATTAAACACAGGCTCTCGCGCAGCACGGCGACCGACGGTTCATCACCTGTACTACCTCAGTCCTTCAAATTTGCGACCGGGCATTTCCAGTTATCAACAGTAAAAAGAATAAGGAATCGAATGGCGTTTATTTTGTTAAGGTGGGGTTCAAATTGATCGCAAGTAGACTAAAAAGTAGTCGACAATATTCCTAAGAATCCGTCCGTAGACTGAGGAGAACTAAGTAGGGTATTTTTTTATTATTAGGAATGCTTCAAATATATGCATAAAGGCTATCTTGAATGCAAATATCTTAATATTCAGTTGTAACAGATTATTAAAATACGACAATTTCAATGATTTTTACCAGCTAATTACGTCGCTGTTCTTGCGAATGAAGACAAGATGGTTGTCTTATGCAATACATCGAGACGCACTGATTCAATTCCGATTTAATGTTCGATTGAAAAGGGCCTAGAAGTTGAGATTTCAAGGAAAATAAAAACGCTTGTTTTCGGGCTGCCACCTGCTGAACTGTACGAGTAAACACGTTGATTAGTTCAGCTATTCCCCGTTCCTTGCCAGAGCGTTGTATCGGTTCGGTTTAACACATGGCTATTTAAGTAGATACTAGTGTTGGGAATTCTCGAGCTACAATAATTGAATTAGTCGATTATTGAAATATCTCGAGATAATCGATTATGTATATTAGTACTAGTAATTTCGCTAGTACTACTAATTTCGTTAGTACTACTAATTTCGTTAGTACTACTAATTTCTTCAGTACTACTAATATTGTTAGTATGGGTTGTCCCACGATTGGTGACAATTACTGATCGATTTCAGCTGTTATTTTGCGTATACGTTGCAAGCCATCCTGGCGCGCTAGAACGAGACATAACGCTTTTTCATGCGTCTGTTCTTACGATTTTAAAATCCGATCGAACATATTCGCCGATGTCGATGCCATTACTAGATGCAGAATTTCATGTACATTCTGAATTTGTTATCCCCGATCATCTACATTCTACGGCACCGGCTGACAGCGTTATTTGCAATTCTATTTAAGGACACCTGCGCTGTTTTCGATGACGCACTGATAATTAAATATTTTTTTTTGCTTAACCGTTCGATACTTTTTGTGGGTAAAACTCTAGGAGGGTATACTACTTGAATAGCTCTATCGATTGACATATGTTTCATTAATAAAATCGAACAAAAAAAGTTATAGATATCTTTTATGGTTATGTTCTCACCGGTAATGAATTAGTACTACTAATTTTAACTACTAAATTAGTACCTACTACTAATTTTAGCTACTAAATTAGTACTACTAATTTTAATAACCAAATTAGTAGTACTAATTTTAACAACCAAATTAGTAGTACTAATTTTAACAACTAAATTAGCACTACTAATTTTAACTACTGATATAATCGATTATTAATATATCTCGATTGAAAAGAATCGATTATTAAAATATCTCTACTATGCCCATCACTAGTAGATACGGTGGTCTCATTCCTCACTGACCAATAGTAAGCGGTGTACGGATGACGTTCCGCCGTAGGCGTGTTCTTGTGGTTATATGGTGGTTATACCCAAACTCGTAAAAGTAGCGATGACGCGGCGGTCTACGCCGACGTCACAATATGCCTACTAGTCTGTGTATCAATATGCCCCTCTCACCGAACTCATACCTCGCCACCAAGCTGGGTTATGAGGCAACCGTATAAATATCATGGATCGTGGGGTTAACACATTTGAATATTTACAAATAACGTGACATAAAATTTCATCGTTTTCAACCATTTGATGAACATAAAGCCTCAGTTTAAATGTATAGGAAGTAATGTATAGGAAAAAACGCAGTGTGCAATATATAATCTGGATACTTTTATTGAGTTGTGTATGAAGAAAGAAATTGCACGAAAAGTACAAGCGGTTCCGTAAACTAAACTAACTATGATGTCCAACACTGTCAATCAAGAAAATGCATGATAAACTATCGAGTCTATAAAATAAGCGAACTAAACTAACAAAATGATGTCCAACACTGTCAATCAACAAAACCACAGCAGATACTACTGGCAAACACTTGCTAAACTTACGGCTGGAGAATACAGAATCATCCAACAGATTGAATGAACACTTTTTGCGTTGAAAATATCCGAGACGAATTACCCCTCCCACTTCGGCTGTCTACGTTCAGGACGTATTGCAATGGAGCTGACAAATTGAAATGCACAAATTGAAATTCTAATATATGTATTTGTTTTTTATTTATATGATATTAGACTATTGTAGTACCTGATGAGAATTTCTTTACATTGTAGAACTTTTTTAAAATTAATATGTTATTTTCTCAGTTCTTCGCACAACTTTTTATGAAAATCGTCACATGAAATACTTTAGGTGAACTCTTCCATAAGTTTAGTTTATTTCATAGTTGCCATGATTTTACTAGTCAAAATGTAAAAGCTGTGTATAAGAAAAAACGGTTTTTTTTTCACAGAAACACATTTAACATTTAGTTTAATGATTTTTTTAATTTACTAAAAAAACTTATGCAAAAATATTTGTTTTTAAACATATTACTATTAACTTTTATTTCTTTTGACAATAAACGGCTGATAAATGAATTTTAATTTAATTATAAATATTATAATTTAATATAAATTGTAAATTTGTATATTTAATATACCTAAATTCTGTTTTTTTAATACATCTAAAATTATAGCGCTGATATATCTGGTCCATCCATGGTCCATCACATGGAAGGATGTGGTTTTGAAATTTATTTTAAGGCACCTTCAAATTTGTTTATATAAAAAAGTGCATTAGAAGCGTTAGTGTCCAGTGAATCTAAATAATTAAATGTATGTGTGTAAATATTCCACACACCAAACCTTGAATCCTGTATTAGTAATACCAAATTGTGTCAATTGGTATGTAAAAACATTTTATTGCCTTGCCTGGCGAGACCCTAGAAGGCGAAAAAACGCGCTTCAGAGCTAATGCACGGGTCACGTGCACACTCCACGTGAAACCGTCAGCTTCGCCCAAATATAATCTCAAAGGTGAATTTAACCGCCCTCTAGGAACAAGATTCCGAAAGATCCGTATATTTGGTTGCATATTATGTATATCATCTCTATTTTGGCTTTCAACTCCCATCTTAAAATTGAACAATGGGTAAACGAGATACAGGTTCTCAAACATCCAGATTTTTACGAAATTTTTGTGACATCTCGGAAGGTATTTATTAATTGCATATACTTATTGACATATTTGAGACCGGGCATTTCCACTTTTAATTTGGCAAAAGAACGTTATTTCGAATAATGCTATTTTCACTGCGATATCTCTTAAGACAGTGAAGTACGTAGTGTTTTTCGATACACGCAAGTTCCCATAAGAGGGGGCTGGAAGTCAAACACAGGCTTTCTCGCAGCACGGCGACGGTCACTCACCTGTACTAACTCAGCGCTTGAAATTTGCGACCGGGCATTTCCAGATATCAACAGCAAAAAGAAAGGGGACTCGAATGGTGTTTATTTTGTTAAAATTGAACAATGGATCACCGAGATACAGACTCTTAAAAATCTCGATTTTTACGACATTTTTGTGACGTCTGAGAAGGTATCTATTAATTACATATACAAATTTACATATTTGAGACCGGGCATTTCCATTTGACCAAAGAACGTTCTTTCGAACAGTGGCAGTTTCATTGCGACGGTTCTGAAGACGGTTGAGTAATTAGTGTTTTTCGATACACGTAAGTTCCCTTAAGAGGGGGGCTGGGGGCTAACTTCACATAGGTTGGAAAAAGGCGTAAAATGACTCATTTTGGGATTTTTTTCTGGAATATCAGAAAAAAAAAACAAAAAATTGATACTAACAACGTACGTACAGAACCCTTAAGAAGATATATAAAAAAATCTCAACAAAGTTTCAACGTTTGTTGTTGTTATTTTGTATTTTCTAAACACTTGATAAACGCGTTTTTTTATTTGAACATTATGCAACGAACAGTACACCTTCTCCCTCCCGTTTCCTTGGGCCAATGAATTTATCTCATATTCAAACTGTACAGTCCAAGGCAGCATGAATGTTAACAATAAACTGTGTGGTGTTGAGAGAACCTAGATTTAGAATGTGCTGTGTTTCTTTCTGATGCACGCAATTTCTCGACCAAAGTGGTTGGTGTTTGCGCTTTTAACCGCTGCTAGACTGCTAGACTGCTTGGCACTTGGTGTTCGAATGCAACTGGGAATCACAAACACAATACACGCGAAATAAATTAATGAATTTCAGCCACTTTTTTCGACCTACTGTTGGTACCTAACCAGTAAATGGTTTTGTGTATTTTTTTCCGAGATATCATATCAATATATACATCAAAAAGTAGCTACGACTTTCACCTAGCTACCTTAGTTATTGCAGCGCAAATTTATAATAAAAAAGAATTTTATGCACTTTTTCGATCGGCTATTGGTCGACTGCGAACAGTGTTAAACAGAGTAGGGTAAGTAGTACGTGATCGACAAAATCACCAAACTGAAGATGTGTTTTTTCATAAGTTGCTGTCTGTCGTATTCGAAAACATCCGGTACGTGCAACACTATTGTGTGTATGTGCGGCAGCAGGAGAAATAAAAAAGATGCATAAATGTATGTAGAACACACTAGATATGATTGAGGCGGACACGTGTATATTGCAAAAAAATATCTGTACGTAGTCCCTCACCGTATGATCAATACGAAAACTTAGTAAAGTTTTCAGAAATGCGATTTTTATTGTAATACATAATTGAAACTATGAAAAGTAAAAAAAATATTGTCAGAACTCGAACTGACGATATGATTTAATTTCGGAAAAAAATGCACAAAAGGATTTATGTACATAGCACTGTTCGCCGTCGACCAATAGCCCATGGAAAAAGTGCCTGGAATTCATTAATTTATTTCACCCACTAATTGTTATTTTTTTGCTCTGCAATAACTATGGTAGGTTGGGCAGTTCTCAGCCATTTTTTTGTGTATTTATCGATATGATCACTGATCACACAAAGGGAATGCGCTTGTTTAACTTATTTTGGGTTGTACTGCTTATGGTGCGTAGAGGATGTCGAAAATACTCATATTTGATTAATTTATTTGAGGCACTAATTAGCAAAATTTTAGGCCGCAATAACCAGGGTAGTATAACCGAAGCGTTCTTTTTCAATTGGTGTTTGAATTGAGTTATTAGCGAAGATATGCGGTTCAAAATATGTATATGAAAATTCATTAATTTTTTTTAGCTAGTAATTATTAGTTGGTCTCTCTGCTATAACTATGGTAGACTCGGGTCATCACGGGCTTTCCAACGATGTATATTTCATTGCAATCGGATTAAAAAAAAAACTGTTGCTCGCTTTTTTACCAAATTGTTCTATTATTATTATTAATGATATACTAGAAAAATTCAAAATGTATGGTTTGGTATTGGTAACGAAAGAGGTTTCGTATTGACCGAAAATTAATCCGAAAGTCAAGAAAAAGTCTCGCCTCGGTCGAAGAAAATATAAAATGTATACACGAATCCTCCCGAATCACTAGTGTTATTTAATACTTAGGTATCTATACTACTTATTTATCAGACATTCTGAAATTGGAAATTTTAATGGAAACGCTATAATGCACTAATAAATATTTATTAATAAATAACAAAATAACAAACCTAATAATAAAATATATATGTATACAGTGTGTCCAGGAAAGTCCGCATCATATCCATTTCTTAGAAAATTTTATTCTTTATAAAGTTGGCGGTAGGTCTGAAATCCTACCACTATCATAAGATCTTACAATATCGCACCGTATACAGGCCGTTTAAAAGAATGTGAAACGCGCATAAGAGTAAAGTACCAAGAATATTAATATTATCGAAAAATTTTATTTGGGAATGTTGCTTAGAATTAATAATTACGCTTCTCATATATTACTGTGATAATATTCTCACTCTCCTGTGTGGTTTATGATTTGATGAGTATTTGCTTTTCTTGCTTGTACAGCTGTCAGATTGCCAAATTTCGAAATATTTTCATTTTAATTACTAGTTTAATAATCTGCTTTCCATGGTCCAAACAATTCTGATTTTCATGTTTCCCTAGCAACTCTTCCATTATTACAGTTTCTATTTTCTTTACAATACATTCAGACAGATATTTTACATACAATATATTAAATTTATTTAGAAGCCACGCGGTGGTATTAATAAAGCTCTCAGCAGGTCTCTTCAAAAACTTTATGTTGCTGGAACAACCGTATTCTTTATTCTAAATAAATAATTCATTTTCTGCAATAACTTCATCAGAAGCTTTCAGTAAATCGGATTTACATTGTTCACACTTGGTTTTCTGCAAAATTTTGAGAATGGCTAGCTCTACAATTTGAAGTATGGCTCAAAATTATGCAAGAACATTTACAGTTATTAATGTTTTTATCAGTGTGGCGGTGGCTTCTTTGTTGTGCAGTAGGTCCACATTATGATCATTTAAGGTGTGTTATCGAGTGAGCACAGCTTCGAGCTTTCGAGGGTAGCTACCTCTATTAATTACCTACAATTTGACGTGTGAATCAAAGTTATGCAAGAATATTTACAAAAGTTATTAATTATTTTATCTGTTTGCCGTCGTATACACTGTTATGGGGTAGGTCAACATTATTTTCATTGAAGGGGTGTTATTGAATGGGTAAAACTCCGACCTTTTCAGGGTAGTTACCTCTATTAATTACCTACAATTTGACGCATTAATCAAAGTTATGCATCAACTTTTGCAATTGTTATAAACATTTATATAACCCACTTGATAAGCCGCACACCACTTTAACGCTTTACTTATATAAGAGGGGTTGTAATCATAAGGGTAGTGTCGTATTGATACCACTACTAGATGCAGAATTTCATGTAGATTGTCGGGCAGAATTTCATGTCGTATTCGTTGTTATGGGGTAGGTGAACATTATTTTCATTTAAGGGGTGTTATTGAGTTGGTAAAACTCCGACCTTTTCAGGGTAGTTACCCCTATTAATTACCTACAATTTGACGTATTAATCAAAGTTATCCATCAACTTTCGCAATTGTTATAAACATTTATATAACCCATTTGATAAGCCGTACACCAATTTAACGCTTTACTTATGTAAGAGGGGTTGTAACCATAAGGCCGCGTTCGGTTAGTCTCCCCGGGTACGGGGAAGGTACTCGCTGAGTAACACTCCGACCTACGTTACTGAGCGTTGCTATGAGTTCAACAGAAAAACAGTCTACGAAGGCTGTCTGAGTATTACCCTCCCCGTACCCTGGAAGATTAACCGAACGCGGCCTAAGGGTAGTGTCGTATTGATACCACTACTAGATGCAGAATTTCATGTAGATGGCGAATTTGTTATCCCCGATGTTCTACGGTATCGGCGGATGGCGTTATTTGCAATTCTATTTGAGGACACCATGAGCTGTTTTAGATGACGCGCTGGTAATTAAATCATTTTTTTCTTCTAAACCGTTCGATATTTTTTGTGTGCAAAACTCTGGGGTATACCACTTGAATAGCTCTATCGATTGACATATGTTTCATTATGACATTTGAACAAAAAAATATGGATTTATTTTATGGCTATCTTCTCCCAGGTATAAAAATCAGAATTTAAAAAGCGTCTTTCACAAAGTTTTATTTCTTTCAATGTATCCACGTCCATCAAAGCAATTCGAATATTTACACATTGTTTTTGCTACTCGAGTGTTTTATTCTTTATAGAAAATCTCAAATAACTCATTCCAGGATCCTTAAATCTGTGTTTGCCGCAATTAGTATAATAGCACACATTTGTATTTAACAACAGCATTCTGTTAACAGTAATTTACCGGCCACCGGGCTTTCATTAATCTGCTCAAACGCACTTTCCGTGCACAAATAACGGTGAGACGACAGTCCTCACTCAACCGCAGTAAGAATTAAACTATGAATCTGCAACGCCGAGTGCAGAGGCACTCATTTATCGCATAAACGTTTGTTTCAGCCAATAGGAACATTAAACGTCATTGAAATTAGTTCAACGCGTTAAAATTAGGTTGGCGCAACGTGATTTAATTTTAATTCTAATTACAGATTACTTAACGTAATTTAGAAAATTTCATTCGAGGTGCAATACTACGCATGTTTGTATCGTGAAATATTAATCCAATGTTTCATTTTCGTGCAGCTTAAAAAATGATGAAATTGACATTACGAAGCAATTAAAAAAATAATTAATTAAGGCCTGGTTTATTCACCTTCGCGTAAAGTACTGTATAGCTATGTATTAGGTAAGTCAATTTTGTTGATTTATTTATTGTCATTAACACAGAAATATGTTAGTAGCAGTGTTAGCAGTGTGTAGAACGTAAATAAAAGAATCAACGACGATTTCTATACACCACGATTAATAATCTATTACTTGAATGAGTTGTAACACACCAACAAAATTTGACCTATCTGACACATAGCTATACAGGACTTTACGTGTAGGTGAATAAATCAGCCCTTGTAATTAAAAAAGCCCGTTTTCAAGCCTACTTCATATAATTGGATGTACCCGTAATTTTGTTGTGTGTATTATTCACACATAAAACTGCGACCAACTCTTCTCGTTCAAACATATTAATTGATAATAGCAGAGCAATGTTGGAAAAGGATCAGGACACATGATGACTCTGGAGCCTTATTCTGCAGCATTTAGCGATATCGCAATACGTCATATCGAACAGTTAGCGACATCGATAGCGGTATTCTACGGTTTTAGTCTATATCGACTGACGTCATCACTTCTCGACATGTCGATATATTTAGCGAGTGCTTTGGAGGTGTCGCTAAGTTGATTCGATGTCGATACGCGTACATAACCTCACTTTTTATAGTTTTTATGAACAATTTAGCCTGTTGTATCGTGGTTTCTTTAGTATAGTGAAGTAGTGCATTAGTAAGCGTATTGAGTATAGTGAAAACTACCCTTAAATAAAAAAGATCTTCATAAAATTTACCCTTCTAATTATTTCATTATCTTTTTTCCCAGAGAAATCATTACATACTATAAGTGTAGTATTTATAAAAATTTGTCAATTAATTTCCATTTGTTTAAAGAAATTCTATTTGTTTAAATAAATAGTTTTTATCGAAAATCCATATGAATGCTGTTTTCTGAGTTCAAAATGGCAGTTCATTATCTTAGAGTGACATTATTCATTAAACAATCTCTCCCTATTGCTTAAATAACAAACTATTATTCATTTTCACCTTTTTTGTAATTATCGTAGAAAAAGCTTTTTTTGTGAAATTGACTTATAAATTACATGTTCGATATATCTTAATTTATCTTAAATATAAATTCCATTTGTCTAAACATTTTTTTTGCAATTTACCTAAAATTATTTTTTTAGATCGGTCTTTTAGATCGGACAATTCTAAACTTGAATTGACACTTACACCACCGCCGGTAATGTAATATTCTTTATACGCAGCGATATAAACGCCACGATGTATCGACATCGCAATAAATTGCGATATCGAGAATCTTAAACCTATAGCGATATCGAAATATGACGTCATGTCGAATCGAAACCGTATTGCGATAGCGACAGTCGCTATAATCGTAGAATAAGGCTCCAGAAGTGTCTCGTCTGAAATGTCTACACTTCACGCCGTTCGGCTTCTTTCAGACCGGACACCGGTGTCTCAGCCACTGGACGCTAGATTTCGGCGTGAACTGTAGACATTTCAGACGAGACACTTCAGAGCCACCATGTGCCTCTGATCCTTTTCCAACATTGCCCTGTCATCAATCACTATGTTTCACTATGTTAAAACAAAATTATGGGTACATCCAATTATTTCAAGTAAGCTGAAAACGGACATTTTTTAATTACTTCGGGCTGATTTATTCACCTACAAGTAGTGATGTTCCGATACAAGTAAAAACAAGCAAAGTATCGATACTTTTGTTTTGATACCGAGTACATTTAGCATCGATACTTTTCTTTCAATAGATACTTGGTATCGAAAGAAAAGTACTTGTATCGAATCAAACCCAGTTTTATCTTTAAAAGGCACTCTATCCGTGTTTATACAAATACGTGCAATAATATCTCATCATAGTTGCAATGTCTGTGCCCTGTGAATGTTTATTTTCAAAGGCTGGTGGAACTATCAGCCATAAGAGAAATAAGTTCTGACCTAAATATTTAGAAAAACCGCCCTTTTTTGGCAAATATTCAAAAGAAAGACTTTTGTTTAAATATAACCATTAATAAAAATATAAAATATTTAACGCGTTTTATTCAACTACTTAAAATGGCCATTCAAGTAAAAGGTATCAATATGGATATGAGTAGGTATCGATACTTTTGGGGTACTCATATGTGTAGTATCGCAAAACCGATTTAAGTACTACTCATTTGAGTAGGTATCGATACTTTGATGGTATCGGAACATCACTACCTACAAGTCCTGTATAGCTATGGGTCAAATAGGTCAAACTGGATTAACATTTCAAGATACAAACATGCGTAGTGCGCAGTCAGACGGGACACTCTGTGTCCGGACACCGGTGTCTCAGCCACTGGACGCTACATTTCGCCATAAAGAAGTGTCGCCTGACACTTGAATTTCGTCTGAACGCTTCCGTTAACTTCTAGCACTCGACGGTATCTGAAGACACCGGTGTCCGGACACAGAGTGTCCCGTCTGAAAGAGGCCTTAAACACTCAAGAATAGAATACTGATGTGTGTCCCGTGTGAACGCCCTCATTCGAAACAAGAGAAAAGTGTGGCTTGGAGAATCAGTCGGTGTCTGGGCCACCGACTTGACTGGCCATCGACAGACACCGCCGGGACACAGAATTCAGTGTCGCCGGACACTTGAATTTCGTCTGAACGCTTCTACCACTCGACGGTGTCTGAAGACACAGTATCCGGACACAGAGTGTCCCGTCTGAAAGAGGCCGAACTCTAGCGTCCAGTGGCTGAGACACTGGTGTCCGGACACAGTGTCCCGTCACCAGTGTCCCAGACCTCTGTGTCCGGACACTGTGTCTTCAGACACCGTCAAGTGGTAGAAGTAATGGAAGCGTTCAGACGAAATTCAAGTGTTGGGCGACACTGAATTCTGTGTCCCGGCGGTGTCTGTCGGTGGCCCAGACACCGACTGATTCTCCAAGGCACTCTTTTCCCTTCATTCGAATGAGAGTTCGAATTAATAGTTCTTTTAAGAAATTATCAAAAAAATGTCGAATTTTGATCTTGAACAGCCTATCGAACTAATTACAGAAAATACCTCCGCTTTGTATAACAAGTCAGCCAAATACAGTCATAAATTAATTAAGCAACGATACTGGCTGGAGGTTCAACGAAATAGAAGAAAACTGATACATGCTGGGATACATTTATGACCGGTTGCACCGACGTTTTTAACTATTGATTAGTTAATTCAGATTACTTAATTTCAGATTTTGCACAAACATCGTTGCACCGACCATATTTTTCACTAATCTAAATTAGTTTACTTTTGTTAGTAAATCAGTAAATTTTTGCAAATTAGCGCTATGGCATATGTCACTATCAAAGAAACTTAAAAGAACTGGCCACCATTCAATATATGGCATAAACGTTTCTTTCAGCCAATAGAAACATTAAACGTCATTGAAATTAGTTAAACGCGTTAAATCCATTTAAAATTGCAACGTGATTTAATTTCAGTTTTAATTACAGATTACTTAACGTAATTTAACAAATTTAATTTGAGGTGCAACTGGGCACTACGCATGTTTGTATCTTGAAATATTAATTCAACTTTTCAGTTCACGTACAGCTTAAAAAATGACGAAATTGACATTACGAAGCAATTAAATAATTAATTAATTAAGGGCTGGTTAATTCACCTACACGTAAAGTGCTGTAGAGCTATGTATCAGAAATGTCGATTTTGTTGATTAATTTTTTTGTCATTAACCCAGTAGCCGTGTGTGGAACGTAAATAAAAGAATCAAGTGACAATTTCTGTACACCACGATTAATAATATAATCTATTACTTGAATCAGTTGTAACACACCAACAAAATTTGACCTATCTGACACACAGCTATACAGGACTTTACGTGTAGGTGAATAAACCAGCCCTTGTAATTAAAAAAAGCCCGTTTTCAATCGTACTTGATATAATTGGACGTACTCATAATTTTGTTTTACGTACTCTTTTCTTTTAATGTATTATTAACACTCAAAACTGCTACCAGCTCTTCTGGTTCAAACATAGTGACTGATAACAGAGCAATGTTTGAAAAGGTTAAGTATATAGATAGGCAACCCAATGCACATAGATAACTAAAAGTCATATATACATATAACACAGGGGCACATGGTGGCTCTGAAGTGTTTGACAAAAGTCAGTGCCACTGACCTGACATGACATTAAATGTCAGTATGAGAAATGTCATTATATCATAGAAACTGACGTTAGATAGGTGGCTGTTTTTAACAAAATAGAATAATTGCAAAAGTGGACAGCCACTTTATTGTGCCAATAATGTAGTCTGAAAGTTGGGTGAGGGCCACCCCAGATATTGTCAATATAGCGGCGCAAGCGGAAAGAGCTCATCAAAATCTATAAAATCGCCAATTTTCAAAACTCCCGAAAAACTTTACAGGTAACTTCTTTTTTGAGCACTGAATATGTGAACTAAAGGTTTTGAACTTGAGTCAGTATTCGCCAGGCGCCTCATAGGGATTTTGGAACAATGTGGTACTCTCAGCGCAAGCCAATTGGATTCAGAGAGGAGGAAAACGACAGCGCCCAACCGGTATAACGGACCGGGTAATATGTATACAAATTTGCAGATCAATGTTTAGGCGCTATAAGAGTTTATATGTAGAAGCAGCCTGACAGAATCCACAGCCTTCCTCACTGTGATTTCGAATTGACCGATTTTGATAATCAAAATGAGTCCTTTTTTTGTTGGCTCATCATGTTCTTCAGAATTTTCTTTAGATCCGTTGGTGTGGTCTGCGGAGGTTCGTATATTACGGTGATGTTCTGGTTCTCAGTTTTCAAGTAGATGGTAATTATTTCTATATTTGTACAAGTAGATGTTTGTTTTACTGTATATTTGACGTCTTATCTGATGTAAGCCGATAGGCCTTCTGTGGGGGTTATTTCGAATAAGAATTCTGCGTTGTAGTTTTTAATGTTACATGTATGTTCTTCGCAATGTGCTAAGTTTTAGCAAGGTTTTGTTGAATTCCATGATTTCGGAATTTTTGTGGAGTCGAGGAATTGCTAGAATTTCATGGAATTTATTCCTTAGGGTTCTTATGTTTTGGTTCCGATTTGCTCTGTTTTGTTTGCAGTATATTATGTCTTCCTTATCTATTTTAACGTGTATTGACTTTATTATCTCCTTAGAGTTGTTTATATTTTTTACTGCTTGGCATTCTACTTCATGTACCTATAGTGTTATTATTTTTATTTTTTTTTCCTTTTCAGTGGTTTTCATTGTTTCTTCCAGTATACTGAATCTCATCCTTGTCCTGCTTATCTGCTTTGCTTTTTTTTTCAATTCCAAGTGTCTGATTTGTACCTAAACAGGGCTACGTACGAGGCTGGGATACCCTTCACACACCGGGGGTCTGTCGGGGTGACTGACGATACAGTCAAACAGAAAGGACCACAGGAAACAGTGAGCAAAAATTGGTCTAATTACGTTGATATTTTATTTCTTCACTTTTATACTCGATTTCCAGACAGGATATAAAAAGTGGCAAGTGAGGTGTGTAGATAGAGTACTTATGGTTTGGTGTTTTAGTGTACTTCTGCCTATTTCTCCCACTGTTCAGGCTACAGCAAGTTTGTATCTATTTCATTTGATTGTGATTTTAATTACTCAATAATCTTGGAGCGCATGCAGTGTCGGTCGATCCGTAGCATGCAGGAACTTTTGGAACTTTAATATTACCAAAAATACATAGTTATAAATATTTAAGAAATAAAACATAATACGGCAGCTATTGTTTGGACTATTATTAGTTTAATTCGTTTATTTTTGAAATAACTAAAATTGAATAATGTAAACTTATCATTTTCCTTGTGGATTACATTATTATGTACTAAAAAAAGTGTAATGCAACTGTAGTCATGTGTAAATACAATATAACTAGATATAGTTTTTGTCATTTGCAATTCAAACCCAGATGAAAAAAGAAAATACAGTTGACCAGTGTTCTTAACAATGATCCCACTGTGTGACCCTGCTGCCAGGACAAACTCGTTGCGCAGGATACATACCGATCCTGCACAACGCAGGCGTATCGTGGCATAGGAACTGGCCATGCGCTATTAAACAGATTGCCGTGTGTTTTCACACAGCTAAAAACAGTAGAAACATGTATGGCGAACAGGCCGGTCGTTTAAAACAGACTTTATAGAATAAGCGATAAACAGAACTTCTAGATCGTGTAGAATTGCAGACAAATTTACTAGTAACCCCAGGGTACTTTGTGTTTACTTTGACTGAAGGTGTTTTGATTTCAAATTTTTGGGTGTTAGATGTGCAAATACGTTTTTAAAACTATGGTTAGGAATTATTAAATTAAATTTAATAGAGTATGTGTTGACGACTGAAATTTGAAAGAAGTGGATCAGTCATGTTAAGCAGTAATATAACTGGTAAGTTTTTTAAATTAGGTATTGCATTTTTTTGGGTATAATTTAATTGCATATACTGCTTTAAATAGTTTTGAAAAGATTAGTTGTGATCCGTAAAGAAATGTATCACAAAAGTAGCTTTACAGAATAGAAAACAAGTAGTAGCTTTACAGAATAGAAACCCTTTGCTGCATTTCGATAAACGTTGCATCTTGAAACTAGGTCACAGAAATGGGTTAAATTTGCCCCCAACGACACGAAAACAACCAGACAACTAGCAGTAGATAACTCAAATTTTCCAATCACTCTACAAAACTCTTGTCACATGTTTAATGATTTTATTCTTATCCTATTTTCCGTCAATCACGATTTATGTTTTACTATTTAACGATACCTTCTTATCGACTCAATTTGCAATGTGTAGGTTTAATATTTCTTCCTAAACGTTGTAGAATTATTTTACGATCCTCTCGATACCCATTTCTATTCTATTTGTTTTATTGAATATCTTGAGTGTGGGGGTAGTGCAGCCTTCTTTGATTCATAGGTAGCTTGAGACGTAGCCGAATCTGCGCTGTATATAAATTTAAATGCGTATGTGTATGTACATGTACATAATATGTATATGGTTTTGGTTATATTACATTTCATCAAATTTTATTTTAATGATTCATTTTAAAATGTTAGTGTAACAATAGTTTCTATATCATGACCAAAGATGGGCACATTTGATCAATGATAACTTCATATATTTGTTACGTACACTTTGTTACCCGGTAATCGACAAATTGCCGAAATCGGTAACGCAAGTTAAAGTTAATCTGTAAATAATTTACGAACTTTTAGATGTTTTTAAAAATATTTCTTCATTAGCAGATATAGTATATGCAGCGCAAAAACAAAACGCAGACTAAAAAATTTAACAAATTTTGATCTTCACTTTGGTAATCTTTTTACCTTGACTAGACGCTTATCTGTTAAAGACAAATTAGCAAGGTTCATATTAGCATTTGTTCCATTTCGATAAGTTGCTTTTCAAAGATATTACAGTGTCTTTGCTCGCACAGTGTTTATTTAACTTGTAAGTACTTAAATTTTGTATATATAAAAAATACGTGGTATTTTGCTGGATGTTAAGAAACTGTGAAAGCCTTGTAATTCCCAAATAAGTTATTCCTGAAACATTATTAGACAACTGTATTCGTTTAGGTACTCTCTTTTGTTAGCACTAAATACCAAAGAGTCACTACATTATATAAACACATTGCGATGTTAATACCAACAAATACAACATTCTCTGAATAAATCATAAAAAGTTGCTTAGGGCTAGTTTTTCAGTACTGGTTTATTTCTACATATGTTCTACTAAACTCCCCGGTAACCGTGGTAACTGTCAGATTAGAGAAGATTGATTGGTTATTAGACAGTAAAAGACAGTACTGAACTTCGGTCATGGTTTTAACCAGTATTGACAAACTAACCCTTAGATTAACGATGATTTTTTTGTCCTCGAACAATATTTTATACATCGTCAAACAGCACGGTGACCCTCAAAATTTTCCTTTTTTTTTCGGAATGTTGCTAGTGCTGTGCGTTTCGTTCTAACTAGATTAAATACGGCAAAATATGAGAAAATGTTTTACAAAATAATAAAATCTTGAAATTGTAAAAGTTTCTATGACTATCACATATAAGTAGTAATTTATCATACATTCCTGTATGCAAAATATGTATGCAGACATAAAGAAGACAGATAAAGAAGATTTGTTACTCCAAAACGCCGTCACATTTTTTTCCAAAAACATGACAGATTTTTCGCTAGAATCGAATTCAATCGACATAAATCTATCGAAACCCCCTTTAAAAAGTTAAAAGTAGAGTATCTTTTACATGTAGATTCATATGTAAAGGATCTACCTCGGCCACCACAGTACCGACCGCGCTTACCTACCGCGTACTAACTGGGAATGAACCGGTTTCTCCGTAGGTATCATAACGTAACGTTCAATGTCGTCCGTGGCATAATTTTTAAGTTAATTAATGCTATATTGCTGTATTCCGTATCTATAATGTTAAGTAAACGGACATTTAAGACTTGATGTAACGACACAGTTTCCGACTAGTCCCTAGAAAATGTATGTGTGTGGGTATGTGTGTGTGTATGTGTGTGCGTATGTCTGTGAACACGATAGCGTCTGGTAAAACGGATCGGGCTGAACTTTTGCGTACATATTTAGAATTGCCAGGGGACGTACTGGATTGTTTTTTATGACAATCTGGCAGCCGGAAGTAGCAAATGTTCATAGGGCTTCATCCGATTGAGATTAAACTCATATCAGCTCATCCTCCAGTGCGTTTAAATATGTATACAAATTTGCAGATCATTGGGATGAACGGTTTAGGGGCTATAAGAGTTTATAAAAGCGGTTTGACAGAATCCACAGCATTCCTCGGTGTGTTGCAAATTGTCAGATTTTGACAACTTTTTTCCTGTAAATGCTTTGCAAATAAGTGTACATAGAAGTGTAAATAGAAATTCAGTATACTAGTTTAAATATCTGGGGTAAGTTTACCAACTTTCGATTACATCGTTTGCACAATGAAGTGTCTAAAGACTTAAGCAATTATTCAATTTTGTGAAACCATCGCCACTCTGGACCCTACCTAGCGTCAGTTTCTATGACATGATGACATTTATTTAACTATATTTATTTAACTATATTGACATTTGTAATACTGACATTTAATGTCATGTCATGTCAGTGGCACTGACGTCTCAAAATCTGACAATTTTCAACACGGCGACGAAGGCTGTAGATTCTATCAACCCGCATTTATAAACTCTATATAGAGTCTAAACCGTTCATCCCACTGACATACAAATTTGTATACATGTTTAAAGGCTCTGGAGCTGTTATGAGTTTGATCTCAATCGGATGAAGTCCTAAGAAAACGCACGTAACTTTCGGTTGTCAGATTATCACAAAAAAAACAATCTAGTTCGTCCCCTGGCAAATCTAAATACGTATGCAAAATTTCAGCCCGATCCGTTGTATCATTTGGACGCTATCGTGTTCACAGACATACACACACACACATACACACACACACATACATACACACACACACACATACCCACACACACACATACATTTTCCAGAAATCATTGCGATCGATTCACGGGATCCTAAAACGCATTAGTTTCTATTTTTCTTTTCACTGCTGGTTAGTCAGTTTCATCTAGCATGCACGAAATGAAAGAAAATAGTCCGTACCGAGTTCTAATGAGTACGCCTGCCTTCATATAAATGCTGATATCATTGGACTGGCAGACTAAATTCCGGCCTTCTGTGGGTGATCTTTCGATATTGACTTGGAGTATAAAGTTGCCCTTGAACTCGCTTTTTCTACCGAGGCTAGAGGTGCGTCGCAATAAGGGTTGCGAGAGGTCTGGCTTTAAGGTTGATTGTCACTATACGTTCCGTCTCCGTTCCATATCTCTTACATATACGCTCTGTTACATTGGAAACGGTATGTAAACGGAATGGTGGGTGTGCATGCAGCCATTCATTTATATCTCATAATATGGTGCATAAACGGAACGGAAAGGATATAGAACGGAAACGGAACGTATAGTGAAAATCGACCATTACATATACGGTCTGTTACATTGGAAACGGTATGTAAACGGAACAGAAAGCATTGTGCATACGTCCATTCAATTATAGCTAATGATAGCTTTGTTTGCGGTAACAGTTTCCAACCAACGGTTGGGAGTCAGATTTATATTGGACCAGACGTAGTAGTGCGAGGAGAGTAGGGGAATAGCATAGCAAGACATCGCATTGGCCAAGCCTGCAAACCGTTTGCAAACCGGTAGAAACTGTTACCGCAAACAGACCTAATATGTTACATAAACGGAACGGAAAGGATATGGAACGGAGACGGAACGTATAGTGAGACTCTAGCTTTAATGTAGATTCTCCCTATACGTTCTGTCTCCGTTTTGCATGCTATTTTTTGTTTTATTGTTAAACTTTTGAGAAAAATATATTATGTCCGGCTTTTAGGCCCAAATGCTAATAAACCTTTAGAAGGAAAGCATTGTAATCGACGGGAAAAATGTCGGGATTTAGTGGAAATACGCGTGTTGGGATCCTCTAAATCGATGGGGGACGAACTGGATTGTTTTTGACCACAATATGATAACCGGAAGTATCAAATGTTACATGCGTCTTCTTCGAGATTTATCCGATTTTGGCCAAACTAATATCAGCTCACTTTCCAGTGATTCTAAATAAGTATACTAATTTACAGAACAATGGGATGAACGGTTTAGACTCTATTACCTTTTATAGAAGCGGCTTGACAGAATCCACAGCCTTCGTTGCAAATTGTCAGGTTTTGACAAACGTCAGTGCCACTGACATGACATCACATTAAATGTCAATATAACAAATGCTATTATGTCACAGAGACCGGCATAGTTGAAAAGTTGGGTAAGGGCCACCCCAGATATTTTATCCTGGCAACCCTAGTCGCACTGATCGGTTTCTTTCTGCTGATGTTAGCCTTTCATTTAGTAGATTAGTTGTGTTTGGTGTGTAAATGTAAATGAGGCAGCTGTCTGATTAACCTTTCATGTAGGCAAGTTTATTAACCTGCCGCCGCAATATCCTCAATAAATGCGAATCAATAGGGTTTTATTTAATGGTTTTTAAGTTCTCGTAGTCGAAAATAAATAATGTGATATATCAAGTTTAACATAAAATAACAGAATTTTATATACGTAGGTAATTCAGTCTTGGCATGTTCACTAAACAATAATTATATAATATAGTATATAATATAGTAAAGTACACTGAATCACTATATTCACATAAGATTTCGTCAGGACAGCACCTTTGATGCTTTTCACAATAATCATGGTTAAAGGCAAAAACATATATATTGCACCACCTATAAATATATCTTAGGGAGCTTAAAAATGAAATTACCGTATATATTCAATTGCAAAAAAAAACTTAAAATGTTGTATGGTACACCACACATTTAATTATTATTCTATCAGATACAGAATTTAATTGTCTACAAATGTGTATGCCAAAATCATACGGAAAATGGTAGAATGTTTATTTTTATTAGAAACCTACAACATTTTATCACTATAAAATTTAAAGCTGCTATTGTTATTATTTGTACATTTAACTTGATACATATAAGATTATTATCATAACGAATTGTACAAACACGGATATTGTAAATTTATTTTACATTCACGACAAATGTAATATAGTAGATATTACTAATTGTAAAATATTTAACGAGAGATACCCTCATAAAATCCATCCCAAAAAAAGCAATTTAAAAAAATTTAAAAAAAAATCTTGCTTTTGGACAAGTTGAAACGAAAAGAAATGTAAATGTCCGATTACATATTATTCGGATAATGAACTTAACGTTACAGCAGCACATTTTCGTGTATATCGCCTACAAAACGAAACAAAATGGGTTTCCAGCCAGTTTTTTTTTAAATAAATTTAAAAATAAATGTACAATATCAACCAATCCAACTTGGTATCAATTAATCCAAGTCAACATATTTTTGTATGGCGAATTAGAATATGTATTAACAGATTTATAATTACATTTAAAATAAAAACGTTTTAGTTTACTACCGGGAGACTTTCAAAGAGAGGAGAACTGGAACTCAAAAAAATCTAACGAACCTGTGACTTGGAGGACTGTGGTGTATTATTGTTATACAGTCGAATCCTCTAACAGGTGTTACTGGCTTTTCTTTGAGTAAATATATTGAAATAGTTGTATGTACCAGTCGTAGGACCACCAGAACACTCAAAAACATTATTTTATAGGTGTATCATTTCACCGATAAGTAACATTTCTTGTTATTTAAGCCAGTTCAATGGCCAACCATGTGTTCCACTGCACTGCCTAACCGGAAACATTTTATAACGTTATTGTAATATGTAATACAAATTACATTGTATCTAAATCTATATTATACAGCACAGATAATTGATAAATATTTTAACAGCGTATTGTTAAATCATGAATTTGCTAAATAGAAATACGTTGAGTAAATTATTCGGAGATGTGCTTGGATCCTTTAGAAAACTCAACCGAAGGGATGTGCGGAAGATCTCCGGCGAAGTCAACTGGCTGAACTTACGTGAATCATTTTTAGTCACCATAATGTCACAGTTGCTAAACGTTTTCTCCTCTACTTTTATATTATTATTATTATTATTATTATTACATAGACCCTTATGATACGAGAGTTAATTTTACACAAACTACGTATAATAACTATAATTTATAAATAACTGTAATAGAATTAGGTTGATTTTATGTTATTGAATGATTATCGTGAACCAGATAAGTACCTACAAAAAAATCAAGAAAAGTAAATACACGGACCTCGCCTAGTATATGTGTTATAATGTTATAAATGGCATACATACAATGAAATTATTAATATTACAGGGCTTGTCATTGAATCTAGTAAGCTAATTGAATCCACTTTGAACTCATGAATGAAGTACCTAAAGGGCAAAGGTGCCATTTCATTAAACAGCGCACTCTGTGAGAAAATCGATGTAAGTGAGGACTCAATTTAATTTTAGAGCTATTTTAAAGTATTTTTCCTTGAGCTTTTAAGCAGCATTAACCCTATACCACTCGTGCTTGAATGGGGACCAACTAAGGGATCTCGTTTCCTACCTTTTTCAATCCCGGTATTCGGAATTGTCAATTGCTCAATCCCAGGAAAGAATCGAGGATTTTTTAATCATTATTACAACTTTTTAATTTTTTGGTAAAAAAAAATAAGAAAACACCAATCGACAATAACAAATAAATGTATTACAGTATAACTTCGCTAATCCGGACATATATCGTTCCAGACCATGTCCGGACTATTGAGGTATCCGGATCACTGGAGGTTTTTTTCTTTTGTTGGAAAGGGTCATTTTTTATGATGAAGATGAAAACAACTGAGAATATTTGAATATATGTGAGCCCGGATGCAAAAAGGGACCTGTCGTAACGTTATCTTACACAATATTTTCGCACGTAAGGTCTCTTCCGATATGTACCGTTATGCTGCACGTTATTTTCGCACGATAGGTCCCTTTTCGCATCCGAGGTCACATATAACCAAAACATAAAATTAAAAACTAAATTCTGAACATAAATGGATAAAATAAGCAAAAGATTTCAGTTATTTTTTAAAAATATATCAGTCTTTGTTTATATTCTTTTGGATACAGCTACATCAGTAAATTTTTCTCTGGGCCTTTTGAGAAGCAGGATTTCCATGGGAAAATTGTTTTCTGCAGACCACCTGATGCCCAAAGAAAACGCGTTGGTAGCATCGACATTAGAGCTTTTTGGGGCCTGTTAACCCCTGTTAAAAATGTCTTAACCTCAGGCTTAAAATATTTTTCGAAACATTCAGTAAGCAATGTTCTACTCATCCGTCCTTTATCAGACGCCCTGTACACAACTGGTATTGAGCTCATTCTGTATTTAAAAGCATCTAGATTTGCCGCTATTGCTAATATTAAGTGGTAATTTATGTGATCCGGTTGCTTCACAGTAAGACATTAATGTTAAACAATACTTTGGTATTTTCTACCTGGTTTTAACTGCAAATTATATTTTGTGTCCGAACTAGGGAGGTAAAATTTCTAAAATGTCCGGTTGACAAGAGCGTTCGGATTACTGTGTCCGTACTAGAGAGTGTCCGATCTATCGAAGTTGTACTGTATTTATATAAAATAAAACAAGCATTTATATTAATCGTAATAAATATGTATATAGTTTCAAGAATAAATCAATGCTTATATAAAATGAGATGTAGGTAGTATTAGGTACATATGACTAGTCCTTGACCTTAGTCCTCTTGTTGATTCTGAAAATATATTTTAATTATACAGCGACGGAATGATTCGAAAGACCAACGCACTTTTTTGCAAATGTCCCTAAAAATTGAAAAGAATCGGAACGAATTCTTTAGATATTGACTTATTTGCTAAATGAATCATAATTCAGCAATTCTCTTCCATTCATCAATTCTTCATTACACAACGAAAAAACGGTCAACATCATCACAGGTGGCTAAGGGTGGTGAGAGGTGGAAGAGTCGGAGTGCGCGATGCAGATGTTCAATGGGTGCCAGTGGAAGGGGCTGGTGGTCGACCTGGTTGATCGATACTCAGTTCGCGGAAGCAGTGGGGATGGGGATGAGGCTTGGATGGTGCCACTTTTTCGTGGGGGGAACTAGGGATAGGTCTACCCTAGGGGTTGCTATGGGGTGGGGGTTAGAAACGACCTCCGTGAGAGACGATTCCAGCAAGTGGTCGTCCTCGAAAACTGACCTGAAATATCCAAGGTGGAAATGGATCTAGTATGTATTAGCGGTCGGTAAAAACGCAAAATAAGCTGTCAATTTTTGCTCAACTCTCAAGTTTTAATGTTAATATTTATCTATATTTAATTAAAATCAGTTAAAAAATACATTATCATGTGTTTCAAATATTAGGTGCGTTCAGATTCCTATTATTTACACTGTATTAATAATACAAAAAGTGACCAGGTTGCACTCATATGTAGTCCAATACAATTCATAGCTGCTTGGTTCAAAGTTCAAACTATTCACCAAACCACCTTTAAATCAATTAGATGCACTTTTAATGGCCCAATACTCTACATAATTGTTACAACTGGTCTATAAAACAGGAAGTACTTATTAATTTCGTAATATCTAACACGGATATCAGCTATCACAGTTTCTACGGATAAAGAATATCGCGGTAAATGTGTTTTTGCTTCAATATTGCGTAATGTTGATAGCATATAAATATTTCTACACTAGGTTTAGTCGCCCTAGATGAGTGACATCGTTAACGTCAGTTTGTTAGAAAAAGGTCGCCTGATGCCCCCTGCGAGAATTAAACAAGCGCTGTCTCCTTAATTGTTAAATAACCCCCGATGCGATATGATTTTGCTTGATGGGATTTTGTAATTGGATAGTCCATAATTATGGATAGTTGGATGTTAACGATCAAAGTTTTCTTACAAGAGATTATATAATGGGAAGCCAGAAGTTTCTATTTCACTAAAATTTATAATTAGCAAAAATAAGAAAATTGACGTTTTGTTTTCAGTATTCAATATTAACATTGTTATTCATAATATAAAGTTAGTTTAATATTATTTCACATTGTATCTTGTATATGTAAGCAATGCCGTAAGTAATATAAAATATTGCGTATGTTTTGCCCTAGACGAGAATGTCATAATTATAGGAGACTTTAACCCGAATGATAGAAAGCAAAATAACGTAGGTATCTCTGTTCTTAGCACATTCCAATTGTAAACAAATACATTTCGAACAAGTCCCACTTTTATCATGGCAAATAATCCCAGCTCTACTCCCGATCTCCTTCTCTGTTCTCCAAATATGCTATGTCAAATATATTCTACTGTATCCAAATCATCCCAGAGCTATGATCTCGCAATTGATTTTCAAATACGTGTCTTCATGTCCTAAAATCCATTGCAAATCCTTCCTCAATACATCACCAATTTCAACCGGTGTGACTTCAAAAAAGTTAACCTAAGAAATTATTCTGTTTATTAGTAGACACCCAACAATAAACCCAGCATCCTTTAACGAGTTCACCAAAACGCTCACAACATCCGTCACCTAGACCAGGCAAGGCAATAAAATGTTTTTACATACCAATTGACACAATTTGGTATTACTAATACAGGATTCAAGGTTTCTCACTAAACACAATACCACTGGACACCAATTGCGAATATTTACACACAAAAACAGAATTTAGGTATATTAAATATACAAACTTACACTTACAATTTATATTAAATTATAATATTTATAATTAAATTAAAATTCATTTATCAGACGTTTATTGACAAAAGAAATAATAGTTAATAGTAATATGTTTAAAAACAAATATTTTTGCGTTTTCTTAGTAAATTAAAATAATCATTAAAGTAAATGTTAAATGTGTTTCTGTGAAAAAAAAAACGGTTTTTTCTTATACACAGCTTTTAAATTTTGACTAGTGAAATCATGGCAACTATGAAATAAACTAAACTTATGGAAGAGTGCACCTAAAGTATTTCATGTGATGATTTTGATAAAAAGTTGTGCGAAGAACTGAGAAAATAACATATTAATTTTAAAAAAGTTCTACAATGTAAAGAAATTCTCATCAGGTACTACAATAGTCTAATATCCTATAAATAAAAAACAAATATATATATTAGAATTTTAATTTGTGCATTTCAATTTGTCAGCTCCATTGCAATACGGACTGAACGTAGACAGAAAGTGTTTATTCAATCTGTTGGATGATTCTGCATTCTCCAGCCGTAGGTTTAGCAAGTGTTTGCGAGTAGTATCTGCTGTGGTTTTGTTGATTGACAGTGTTGGACATCATTTTGTTAGTTTAGTTCGCTTATTTTATAGACTCGATAGTTTATAGTGCGTTTTCTTGATTGACAGTGTTGGACATCATAGTTAGTTTAGAGAACCGCTTGTACTTTTCGTGCAATTTCTTTCTTCATAGACAACTCAATAAAAGTAATTCCAGATTATATATTGCACACTGCGTTTTTTTTTGCAACTTCCTATACATTTAAACTGAGGCTTTATGTTCATCAAATGATTGAAAACGATGAAATTTTATGTCACGTTATTTGTAAATATTCAAATGTGTTAACCCCACGATCCATGATATTTATACGGTTGCCTCATAACCCAGCTTGGTGGCGAGTTATGAGTTCGGTGAGAGGGGCATATTGATACACAGACTAGATAGTAGTGATGTAAAGTTTAGTTACTTTCAGGTACCCGTTCCTTCATACCCGGTACTTTTCACCGTTTGAGTACTAGGTTTTGCCTATAAAGCAACACACGACGGGGTATGTTTGGTTGCCTAGCGAAAGGGGTTAATGATCATAAAGTAACTAAACTTTACATCACTGCTAGATAGGCATATTGTGACGTCGGCGTAGACCGCCGCGTCATCGCTACTTTTACGAGTTCGAGAGAGTATAACAGTGGTATAACCACTATACAACCACAAGAACACGCCTACGGCAGAACGTATTCCGTACACCGCTTACTATTGGTCAGTGATGAATGAGACCACCGTATCTACTAGTGATGAGCATAGTCGAGATATTTTAATAATCGATTATTTTCAATCGAGATGTATTAATAATCGATTATATTAGTAGTTAAAATTAGTCGTACATACTAATTTAGTTGTTAAAATTAGTAGTGCTAATTTAGTTGTTAAAATTAATACTACTAATTTGGTTGTTAAAATTAGTAGTACTAATTTAGTAGCTAAAATTAGTAGTAGGTACTAATTTAGTAGTTAAAATTAGTAGTACTAATTTATTACCGGAGAGACGATAGCCATAAAAGATATCTATAACTTTTTTGTTCGAATTTATTAATGAAACATATGTCAATCGATAGAGCTATTCAAGTAGAATACTCCAGCGTTTTGCCCACAAAAAGTATCGAACGGTTAAGCAAAAAAAAAATTATTTAATTACCTAGAATTGCAAATAACGCTATCCGCCGATACCGTAGATCATCGGGGATAACAAATTCGGAATCTACATGAAATTCTGGCATCTAGTAATGGCATCGGCATCGGCGAATATGTTTGATCGGATTTTAAAATCGTAAGAACCAGTGGCGTAGCAAGGAGCGAATGGGCCCGTGTGCCGACAGTGAGGATGGGCCCCCGGACTCAAATGTCCACAAAAAGTTTACAAATAAGCAAATTCATAAAATCATTGTATACAGTTAACGGGACAAAGGAGAAACAATACACAAATTCCACCAGCATATTGACATCATTAATATCCTCAAAAAGTAAAATACTAGCACAAATTAAAAAAAAAAACGAATGGATTTATTAGAAAATGAAGTTCAAAAAGTATTTTCGATGAAGTGCCATTCTCTTTTCAATTATTCTTAACAGCACCCGAGATATTGCCAAAATCGATCAACAAAGTTACAAAATGTTGAACTATACTGAGAGAACCCAAAATCAGAAGCGCTAAAAATATTGTCACACAAACTTCTCTAAACAAAAAATTGCGATACCAAGCATACACTTGTGTTGCAAATATGAAGGAGGTATATAATTGTTTGCAAACAAAAACATTATCAATAGCTTCAAACGCACATTATGTTAACTGTAACACACACAATTTAAATCCAATTATTAATGATTAATTACGCCGTTATAAGAATGTTCAAAGATAAGAAAAGATGACTTTATAGAGACAATTTATGCTTATTTTGCAATAGTATACACGGATGGTATTTCATACTATCTGTTTCTGAAAACTCTAACTCTAACTCTAAAAATTGAATTTTACAGGAAATGGTGTTTTTAATTTGTTTTATTTCTTAATGATATTAATGTAGTATAAACCCAATTTTTGCCAAATTTGGAGATAGGGTAGTTCTGTTCTGAAGCGACGAAATACACAAACTAAATAATTAAACTCGACTCGTTGGCCCTGTAGGAATGATGCTTTGCTAGCTTTAGGATTTTATTATGGAGACACAATTAAAACATTATCAAATATTATGTTAACCAATGAATATGTCCACGAGCAAAGGTTTTAACGACAATAAACGGAGCAAACAATGAATTATAATCTTCAAACGGCGTCTGAAACATTTAGCAGTTTTGATAAACTAACCGCCAAATTTAAATTTATTTTTCCAGAAAATTTATTATTTTGTGCACATGTCCAGAAGATTTATCTGTAAATTTTCACACACAATTACTTTCTTTTATAAAAATTTAGCTCTGTTATGTGTTGAAAGCGAAAGAGTTTATAAATTAAATTAAGAAGAGTTTTGGATGTGTGCGGCCTGCCTCCAGCGTCGGTGATTGGCCAAAGTTGCGGAAATAGGCCGACGTAAAATAATCGAGATTAAAAAAAGAAGAGTTAATTAACATAGTTGTCCTTAGAAGTGAGAAACTTAAATTTATCTTGCTTTTTGTTTATTTTATTTAAAATATATTTTTATATTACTTTCCTTGCTTATAATGATACATTCGTCTTTAATATTATTAAATAATTGTCGAAAACGATTGTGTTTATATACTTTCTGATAATATCTGATTATTTTTAATACTCTTGGCTGGGATAGCTCAAGAGGCCCCTAAATACAAAAATTTTAGTATCACTAATAACAGTCTGTTATAACAACAAACGTATAACCTGTTCCATAAAAATTAACAACTGCGAACATTGCCCGAATACCACCCAAGTTACTCGAAAGAATAAACTAAAGATTCACTTTTGGCAACTAAACTTGGTGCAAATAGTTTCAAGGTTCTCTTACGTGCATATTGCACTCATCGAAAAAGATCGTCTATCAGCGATGATATTCTTAGATCCTAGAGAGACCATTGGACATGGCGCGATGTACATCGCCGCTATGTCCAATGGGCCCTCATGCCCCCCCCTCGATGGGCCCCCTTTGCCCATGGGCCCGTGTGCGCCGCACACCTTGCACACCCTATTGCTACGCCACTGGTAAGAACAGACGCATGAAAAAGCGTGATGTCCCGTTCTAGCACGCCAGGATGGCTTGCAACGTATACGCAAAATAGCAGCTGAAAGCGATCAGTAATTGTCATCAATCGTGGGATAACCCATACTAGGCAACAATACTAATATTAGTAGTACTGACGAAATTAGTAATACTAATGAAATTAGTAGTACTAACGAAATTACTAGTACTAATATACATAATCGATTATCTCGAGATATTTCAATAATCGACTAATTCAATTATTGTATCTCGATTATTCCCATCACTAGTATCTACTTAAACAGCCATGTGAACCCAACCGATACAACGCTCTGGCAAGGAACGGAGAATAGCTGAACTAATCAACGTGTTTACTCGTACAGTTCAGCAGGTGGCAGCCCTAAAACAAGCGTTTTTATTTTCCTTGAAATCTCAATTTCTGGGCACTTTTCAATCGAACATTAAATCGGAATTGAATCAGTGCGTCTCGATGTATTGCATAAGACAACCATCTTGTCTTCATTCGCAAGAACAGCGACGTAATTAGCTGGTAAAAATCATTGAAATTGTAGTATTTTAATAATCTGTTACAACTGAATATTAAGATATTTGCATTCAAGATAGACTTTATGCATATGTTTAAAGCATTCCTAATAATAAAAAAAAATACCCTACTTATTTCTCCTCAGTCTACGGACGGATTCTTAGGAATATTGTCGACTACTTTTTAGTCTACTTGCGATCAATTTGAACCCCACCTGGGCTTCAAAAATAATTAGAATATTAGTCGGGTATACGGTCACGAAAGAAAACTCTGTTCTTAAATTTGCAATATTTCATTGGACGTGGTCAGTTTGTTTACTAATATTCCTTGGACTTTGGTCGCGTCTACTATCAGGGATAACTGGGAGCTTATTGGGATTAACTGCAAATTCACCCTTGACTCCTGGAAGTTTGCAAATTTGTTTTTGACAATACTTTCTTTACATTTCAAAACAGAACATACCGTCAGAGATTTGGCACGCCCATGGGTGATCCCATAAGTCCCATTTTGGCCACTATAGTCATGGATTTGGTACTTGACAGTGTTATTCCCTTGTTACCGTTTCCACTGCCCTTCATTTGCAAGTTTGTGGACGATCTCTTCACCGTTGTGCCGTGGGATGGGGTTGAGACAACGTTGAACATTTTTAATGGTTTCAATCCCCATGTCCAATTTACTGTTGAGGTTGAGGATAATAATAATATCTCTTTCCTTGATTGTATGGTGATACGCAGCGAGGGTGACAAATTGTTGACGGACTGGTACACTTAGCCGACTTTTTCGGGTAGGTACATTAATTTTTTCTCAAACCATACGTTCAGTCATAAAGTTAATACCATTACGGGAATGAAGCACAGGATTAAAAGAATTTGCAGCCCAGAATTTGATGGTTCATCTTTGGCCAAGTTAAAGTCAATTTTTATTAATAACAGTTTCCCCATGAAATTAGTAAACAAGCTTCTGTTCTCTGCTAACAGTGACAATAATTATATCGTGAGCATGTTTGATGTACCTATGGAGGACAAACCCACTCCCACCTATTTGAAGTTAACTTCAGTCCCAGTAATCAGCAACAAATTAAAGCAAATGTTTACCAGTGTATTGCCTGACAATAAAAAGATCGTTTTTCATTACCCTGACAAAATAAAGAAAGTTTTCAGTAATATTAAAGACCGTGATCCTTTACCATACCTGTTATGTATTGTAAAGTTGATGTCTGGGGATCTCTATTATCGACAGTACTTAGGTTAGAGACACTGAGGATAGGGGGCGTTGGAAGGACACAGCAGTGGCGTACGCACCTAATAAGACGTACACAGACATTAAAGAACTGTAATAGTAAGAAGTTAAAATAAAAGATAATTAATACTATAAGTGTGTTTATTTAATATACAAGAAGATATGCAACATGGCGCAGTAGAGAAACAATTAAGAAATAGTGAGTAAATACCAGTAAATACCAGAAATTACATAGAAGAAAGCGTCACTCCGTACAACTTAACAAAATGGAGGCGAGAATTCCAGAGCCGTTGCAGTTCTGTGGAAAGAAGAAGAGAGAATTACCGAAAATTTAAGCAAGCTTTTGAAATACATCTACTTGCTACAGAAAAAGCTGAGAAGAGTGATGAAATTAAAAATGCATTGTTCCTGAATATCATTGGTCAAGAGGCAGTGGACATCTATAATAATTTTGCGCTGACAGCTGCGGAGAGAAAAGTGTACACGCGAGTAATCAGAGAGTTTGATGAATATATGATACTAAAGAAAAATGTACTGTACGAGAGATATGTATTCTACAACCGCAAACATGAGTCTGGTGAACCATTTGATGTCTTCCTGAATGATGTGAAGAAAATGGCATCCAACTGTGAATTTTCAAACGTAGATGAGATAAGGGATCGATTGGTACTGGGAATCAGCGAGAACAGCTTCCAAGAAAAGTTAATCGGATTGGAAAACCTAACCTTAACAAAATGTATCGAGGTATGCAGAACATATGAAAAGACGAAGGAGCAGATAAAAGAGCTACAACAAGCTGAGAAAACCTTAGTGGACGAAGTGAAGAAGAACAGTCAGAGAAGAAAAAATGAAAAAGTAGTCGAGAAGAAAGAATTCGAATGTAAAAGATGCAAGACCAAGCATGGAGTCAGAAATTGCCCGGCATATGGAAGAAGATGCAAGAAATGTGGCAAGTACAACCACTTTGCAGTGGCATGCAGAGTCAGAGTACAAGAATTAAAGGATACCGGAGAAGACAATGAAACATCCGAAGAAGAGGACGTCTTTATAGAAAGCGTTACCGTCAATGAAATAAAACAAAGGCAAGAATGGACAACAAAATTGAAAATTGAAGGCCAACAAATCACAGTCAAGTTAGATACAGGAGCAGAGGTGAATGTATTGAAAAGAGAAGATTATGAAAGGCTGAAGAATAAGAATCCAGCAAAAATTACAAGAGACGAAGACGATCCTTGAAGCATTTGGAGGGAGTAAGATTAAACCATTTGCAAAAATAGATTTAAATTTTAAGGTTAATAATAAAAAGCATAGTGCTACATTTTTCGTAGTTAATGATAGCTGCGGTAAGTCATTATTAGGATTAAATGAAATTAAAAAATTAGAGTTAATTAAAACTATAGATGCAGTTGCCGTTGGCTATGAAAATGTTGAGCGATTTGTACAGGAAAACAAGCAAATATTTGAAGGAGTGGGTCAATTTACAGATAAATGCACCATCAAAATAAAAAAAGGATGTAAGCTAGTTGCTGTTGCATGTCGCAGGGTGCCTTTATCTATAAAAGATAGATTAAAAAAGAAATTAGATGACTTAGTGAAGAGAAAAATAATTTCAGAAGTAAATGAGCCTGCGGAATGGGTCAGCAACCTGGTAATAATAGAAAAGAAAGATGGTAGTCTGAGATTGTGTTTAGATCTACAGGAGTTAAATAAGGCGATAGATAGAGAGTACTATATGATACCGAAATTAGAGGATATAGCAATGAATTTAAAAGGAAAAAAGATATTTACGGTTCTTGACTTGAAGGAAGGGTTTTATCAAGTTCCGTTAGATGAAGATAGCAGTAAGCTTTGTACTTTTAGTACACCATTTGGGTGTTATAAATTTAACAGGTTAGCTTTTGGGCTAAAATTAGCACCAGAGTGGTTTCAAAAAATAAATGAGAAATACTTTGCAGACATCCCAGGTGTGACCGTGTATATTGATGATTTAATTATTGCAGCAAATAATGAAAGAGAGCATAACCAAATAATCGAATCAATAGTTGAAAGAGCTATGAAATATGTCAAATTTAATAAATCAAAGATTCAGTTTAAGCAAACGCAGGTTAAATATTTGGGACAAATTTTTGATGAGATTGGAATGCATTGTGACCTATATTTGAGACCTTATATTCCTAATTTATCAAAATACACTGAACCGTTAAGAGAACTATTAAAAAAGATAATTATTTTCAATGGACATCGAATGATACAAAAACACTAGAAAGTATCAAGTCAGTAATTTGTAGAGCTCCAGTGCTAGCACCGTTTGATAGTAAGATGGAATCGGTGATACAGACTGATGCTTCAAAAGGAGGTATAGGATCAGTATTGCTTCAGCAGGGTAGGCCTGTGGCCTATTCATCCCGGTCTTTAACAACTACAGAAAAAGAATATGCACAAATAGAAAAAGAGATGCTGGCAGTAGTTCATGCTATAAAAAAAGTTTCATTTATTTATCTATGGTAGACCGTTTGTAGTCATTACAGACCATAAACCATTAATATCCATCATGCAGAAACCAATATCAAAAATGTACAATAGTAAATTACAGAGATTAAAATTAAAAATCATTAAATACGACTTTCAAATCAGACATAGTCCTGGCAAGGCTATGCATATAGCAGATTTACTATCAAGAAATTGTATCAATAGTAATGAACCTGACGAGGTTCATTACTAATGATGAGATGGTAGAGATGATTTCAACTAAGAACGTCACTCCCCCACCAGTACATCTGCGCGGCGGGAAAATAACGACGTTGATAAATAGCTCCATATATCTACACTGCTAAATGGAAAGTGGTCTACTGCGCACTTAGCGGGAAGTCACGTGACGTGACGTTCTTAGTTGAAATCATCTCTACATTCCGTATCAGTCCATCTTAGAATGAGTGAGCAACGTAAAGAGCAATTTCAAAATGCTACAAAACAGGACCAAGAACTACGTCAAATTATGAAATATTGTCAAACCCAATGGTCAAACTGTAAAAAGAATTTAAATACAACTTTGTATCATTATTGGGACATGAAAGATGATCTTTGCGTGGCAGACAATTTACTTTTTTATCAAGACCGATTAGTCGTTCCGAAAGTGCTTCAACAAGACATGCTAAAATTGCTACATGAAAGCCATCAAGGCATAGTTAAGACTAAATTATCAGCAAATAATACATTCTACTGGCATGGAATGAGTAAAGAAATAGAAACAAATAAAAAATTGTTCAATTTGTGAAAAATTCAGACCAAAAAATGCTAATAACAAATTAAAACCACATCAAATTCCAAGGTTACCGTTTCAGAAAGTTGCTGCTGATATTTTAGAGTTTGATGGTAAAGATTACATGGTAGTAATGGACTATTATTCAAAATGGCTAGAAATAAAGCAATTAAGAGGAAAGTCATCTGGTGATGTAATAAAAGCTTTAAAGTCACTGTCAATGTTAAAGTCCTGTCATGGACTTCCTAGTGTGTTGATAGCAGATAATATGCCGTTTAATTCTTATGAATGTTAAAAATTTGCTAACAGTTGGGAATTTAGAATAATTACGACCAGTCCTCATTTGAGCAGATCTAACGGTCAGACAGAAAGTGGTGTAAAAATAGCAAAAATGCTTCTTAGAAAAGTAATGATATACACTTAGCTTTACTAAATTACAGAAACTCACCATTACCTAACTTGGATGTATCACCTGCCCAACTATTATTCAGTCGAAGATTAAAAACAAAATTGCCAATTCATGAAAACTTATTAAGACCTAATTTACAGAACAATGAGGAAATTGGTGAAAAACTAAGGAAAAAACAAGAACTTTATAAACAATACTTTGATAGGAGAGCAAAACAATTAAAAGAATATAATAAAGGGAATTATGTGATGGTTAAAAAATGTAGTGGATGTTGCAGACACTCCTCGATCATACTGGGTAAATATCAATAATAAAGTAGTCAGGCGTAGTAGCCAACACTTAAGAGAGACTAATAATACTTATGTTGATCGTGAGCCCGAGATTGTTGTTGCGAACGATAGGGATGAAAGTGTAACTGCATCGCAATTACCTAGTGATGTCGCTCCAAATGTAACCGAACGTAGTAATCGCCCGAAGAGAATATGTAAACCGCCCATTAGATTTAAGGAGTACGTTTTGAATTAAATGTTTAATAGTTAGTAGGGGACTGTTTTGTTTAGTTTCAGTTTAACTTGGATTTGTAATATTAATAGAGTCTCCTTTATTTTGTAAATTTATAATGTTAGTGAATTCTCTTTTATTTTGTAAAAAAAGGAAGGTGTTATCATAGTTTATATATGTATATAGTTATTCAACGGATGGTTAGTACTAGGGGGCCGCCGCCAGTTGGCACAGCGAGCGTTTAAGGGCCGAGTTACTTACGCTTTCAGTCATAAGAGGGCGCCATATACCACTGTATATTTGGTTGCCTGACATGAAAAATATGACATAAAAACAACACCGATGCACAGAATAGTAAACAACCAGAACGATATCTTGTGTTGGCGGGAAAGTTTGCGCAGATCCTCTCGCGTTTCGTGCGGCCATTTTAAAAATAGGACAAATTACAACCAATCAGTTGCAAGTAAACACCGCGCATAGGCTGTGCCATTTAGGTTGACAGAATTTGCAACGGTCCACATACTTATCACCTATCGCCTCAACGTCGACGATTAGTATGTGAAATGTGCACGCCTACCGGTTCGTCATTTATAGTTTGTTTGCATGGAAAGTGCAGGACCGTATTGAGCCTGTGTATTACTTGATTTCGCACATTATTGTTCGTGATTGATTTTAAGTTATCTTACCGTTATCTGAGTGTAGTGTGTTAATACTGTTATTAAGAATTAGTGATATAAGTTTAGTTTTACATAGAATTTAGTTAGGAACTATAAGAGAGTGCAAAAGATAAAAACTACAACTTTCCTCGCATTTCCAAAGGACATCGGTTATAACAAATTAATGCTTATACATTCTTCATTCAGACACGTGTTATGTATATAACTTCCATTGAAGAAGATGGGGTGATGTTATGTGGTCGAGACGATTTGCCACGACTCGAAACTGTCCATATCAACCACAGATCAAGTATAGGACATTTTGAACTGCTTATGTTTCCCAACTACCTGAAAATTAGATTAGAGCTTGACGCTCTACCTACGATTTTTCCTAGTCTTGAAGGGTCAGTTTCAGGGAATACTTTATTAAATTGTATAAAACTATAAATTTTGTACATGCGTGTTCATCGTATACATATATTTATACATGTATCCTTTGTACATGTATTTTTTGCATCTTTATTCACGTATGCGATTATTTTTCACATTAAAATTTCGCAATTTTAATTTGAAAAACAAATGAGCAAGAAGGCAAATTATTATTTGGAAAACGAATAAATCGTAAATAGTACGATAGCCTTTGGTTTCCTATAATTTTCAATTTTAATAATTTATAATTATAAAATAAATTCACTTTTGTCTTAAACATAACCACACGACAAGTATTAAAAACACAAGCAACATTCTTAGGCTCTTCACAAAAAGTACATGCCGGCCCTGAGTTAAGTACGAAACAACATGGCGCGAGGTCATGAAATCTAGCCGATAAAAATCAAAGGTACCGCCGAGAGATATTCTTCTGGTTGTTTACTATTCTGTGACCGATGTCTGGCGGTCGCGACTTGTAGTCTAGGGGGGTGGAGCCAACAGTAGGTTGGAACTGGGTTGGAACTCGCATTGGAAATATTCCTCTTTTTCGATGATATTTCTCGAAATGTATTCCCTTTGTTTGAACATATTTATATATATGTTAGCGGCAATGTGTATAATTCCGCATTGTATACAATGCCTAGGCATTCTATACAATACCGCAAGGAATTTGGCAAAGTATAAAATGTTTACGGTTTTGCATAGATTGCCTATGTGATGATTGGCATTGTGTAGAATGCCTAGGCATTTTATACAATGAGTTGTGAGAACTAGGCAGAGTATATAATAAATAGCTTTTCAAAACTTGAAAAAGACATAAAGGTATACACTGAGAGAAAAGAAATGTAAAATCAAATAAATGTATTTCTTGAACATATTTCTTTCGAGGAAAAAATGTATGTTTGAAACATATAAGTATTTTTAAATTTAAAAAAGTGAGCTGCATGGGCTGAGAGAAATATTTTATTTGAAGTATGTAAAAAGAAATCCGTGATTTCCGTAATGTAGAAATTGTTTGGGTTTAATTGCAGAAATACGTTTGAATGAAATCTGGTTTTATTTGAAATAAAAGGTCGGCCTTAAAGTAAGTAAATATTCTATTTGGAAAAAAAAGATAATATATTTGAGTAAGAAGATTGTGTTTGAATAAAAAAAAAGAAATATTGCAATTATTTATTGGTGTATGTTTTATTTCAAAAATGCCAATTAGTCATTTTTTTCTCGTGTATTTGATATTTTGAAGAAAATAATAATGCAAAAACATCGGTTTAAATGAATTTATCCATTACGATTTAACAGCAAACCCGAAGAAAAACAAAATAAAAAAACACCATATTAAAATCGAACATTTATTTCTACAAATTCACATCAGATGTTCAAAATGCCGTCCATTTTCTCGAATGCATCTGTTTACTCTGAAAGTAAATTGTCGATAAACATTTTGTAAGATTTCGGGTGTCATTAAATGTATGGCGTCTGTAATGCGAACTTTCAACTCTTCTGTGTTATTTGGCGGATGAATGTTGCCATACACCTTTTCTTTTATAAAGGGCCAAACAAAAAAGTCCAAGGAAGTGAGATCTGGCGACCTTGCAGGCCACCTAATTGGTCCATTTGTGCCAATCAATCGGTCTGGAAATGTTTGGTCCAAATATTGAGCCATTCTTCTATTGGTAGTTCTGCCAAAGAATTCTGAATTTCATTGTTTAAAAAATTTAGATAACGTTGTGTAGTAAATGTTCCTTTAAATAAAATAGGTCCAATTATTTTATGCCGAATAATCCCCAACCATAACCCCAAATCGGTTTTGAAAATTTCCCTCCCGGAAGTTATGTAAATTTTCTTTAGCCCAATAATGGGTGTTATTTCTGTTAAACATCCCATTATTAGTGAAGCGACTTTCGTCGGAAAATAAAATGTTTCGGTATACTTCAGGGTGTTGATTATTGAACCATGTACAAAATTGTAGTCTACGTTTACTATCGTCTCCATACAAATGTTGGTTGATGGCATATTTATAGGATTTATATCCATGCTTTTTCAACACTCGCCGTGCAGTTCCTCGTGGCACACCAACTTGGATTTCAATATCTCGTAACGATGCTGTAGAGTCAGCTTCTACGTATGCTAATGTAGTTATTTCTACCTCTTCGTTAACTTGTTGATCATCTGTGATAACTTCTTTCCGGAATTGGACCTCCAATCTTTTAAAATAGTTTTTGGATGGCTGACGACGGTCGGGATAACGGGTGCGATATAATTGTGCTGCCACAACGGGATTCTTTCGACACTCGCCAAATATCAATAACATATCAATTCACAGCCACCAAGATTGTCAAACAAAAAAGTTATTTTTGCGTTGCCTAGGTGATAAAAATTGACGTTCAATACGTTTTTGAATTCAGAATAACATCCTGAATCCAAAAATACTGCAAAAACTACAGGTTTCCATTTAAAATTCCAAAGATGATATCACTTCCAGAAAAACCGGAAATCACACTAACATCAGCAATACGTCACAAAATGGCAATTTTTGTCTAATATAACTTCTCCAAATTACATTCGATTATCTTTATAAATAAAAATATTAAAGGCCGGTACCTATGCCGTGGGTCACCCGGTATATATATATATATTAAAACACGAACAATTTAGTTTAAAAATTGTTTATTTGGGTATTAGAGGCTGTTTACATTTATACACGTACACTTAAAAACTGACGTATTACAAAGTACATATTAAAATCTGACGTTTCGACGCGAACTGCGTCTTGATCACAGATAGACTAACAATATCAGAGAATTGTATTACAAACTTCAATACTGGATCCAACACAAAAGAACATTTACTATATGTGCATTAAACTGGTTTCTATTATTATATTCACACTTTACTACGGGTTCGTATCTAAAATCAGTTTATGACCACTTAACAAGCTTACATCGGACCTATCATTAACAGCTTCTTTCTGTTTTAAAATTGATATTGCTTCTAGTACATTTCTAGTTTTTAAATTGTTTTCCTTTTTTAGCACTTTTACGTTTTTAAAGTTAAATTGATGACCTGTCTCATCTTGGTGTTTTTTTAATGCGATTACATTTTTTGCATATTTATGTCCCTTCAAACGTTGTTCTAGAAGTTGTTCAGTCTGCCCGATATACACTTTTTTACATTCACACGGAATTTCATACACACAATAAGACGTCTTCATTAGTGGTGTGGGGGCTTTAAGTTTGGTAAACATTGTGGATAAGTTGTTAGAGTTTTTATGGGCGATTTTTATTTCAAATGGTTTCATTACGTAACCCATCTTTTCCGACAAAGTTTTTACGTACGGTAGTGCGATGTATTTGGTTGTTTTGTTCTTGTCTGTTTCTTGTGTTCGTGGAATGGCTTGTATGTTGTTATTTTTCCTTATTCTGTTGTTTATTATTTTTTGGACAAGTTTTGCAGGGTAGTTGTTTTTATGCATTATTTCTCTGATTTTATTTAATGTTTCGTTGCGGTATTGTGGACTAGTCAATTTTATTGCTCTGTCCGCTAGACCCCGTATAACGCTTATTTTGTAGGCTTGTGGTTGGCATGAATTATAATTTAGGTAACGATGCCATGACGTGGGTTTTGTATACCATTTTGTATATATTCTGTTGTTGGTATGTATTAGTGTCATATCGAGAAAGTTTATCGTGTTGTTTGTATTCGTTTCCATAGTAGATTGAAGCTTGTTGTTGTATTTGTTGAATTCACTCAATACGTTGCTTTCTTCTCCTTTCGGCACCGCGACCATACAGTCATCCACATATCTTTTGAACAATGGTATATCTACAGTTATTGATGATAGAATTGCAGTTTCTAGATCTTCCATCACTAATTCAGCGGCAATGCTTGAGACTGAACAACTGAACAAATTTTTGGCTGTGCGATGGGCCTTCCAGTCTCAAGCATTGCCGCTGAATTAGTGATGGAAGATCTAGAAACTGCAATTCTATCATCAATAACTATAGATATACCATTGTTCAAAAGATATGTGGATGACTGTATGGTCGCGGTGCCGAAAGGAGAAGTAGCTGTGGCTTCACGAAACTGCATAATAGTAAATGTGTTTAGACACTTGTCTCAACAATTTAGTCGGAAAGTTGGGACCACCCTGCATTTTTTTGTCGTTTACAATAATTTTCTGCTAACGTACTAGTCGGAAAGTAAGATGATCGCAATACATTAACGGGACCTCAAAACGCGTATTTCCGCTGAAATCCCGAAAAGTCTTTTTTGTCGATTACAATATTTTCCTCCTAGGTTACTAGTGGAAAAGTAAAAATACAGGTTTCATCTAGGTAGTGCATAATGAATTTTTCCTTGATTAAAAGTATTATTTATTTACAAACAGTAAAATAAGGGCAAAGCGGACTAATGATGAGGAAACAATAATAAACCTAAAGAAAATAAGGGCGTATTTTTTACCAGATGGTTAGAACCAGGATGACGCCACCCACCATCACTGTTCAATGCCTTGACGAGGTCGGGTTTTTGGGCCAAGGAGTTGTAGTGCTGAACAGCATCAGCTGGCGCTTGCCTCGCGTCAATGAAAACTGTGCGTGGGCGCGACCACTTGTTACAGATTTATCTCAAATTCACCCCTTGCTGAAGTTTCCAGCATTGTATCCTAGTAAAGCCCCTGTCGACAACGTACGTAGTTGGTACGTAAATAAACAGTTTTTTTTGCGATTAGTTCAGTTAATTTGTCAACAGAACTCGCGAATTAATGCGCTTTTAGGCATCAGTCGGAGACGAGACAACACGTCTATAAAGTTACAATAAAATAACTTAAAATTGACCAACACATATGAAATAACGTGAAGGCGCAACTCGTGTCGGCATTTTGATCTTGTTTCAGGTTTCTTGCAACGATAGTGGGTAGATGGTGTTGATAAAACAAGCAAACATTTGAAATATTTTTAAATCAAATTAATTAACACTAATGCTTTTTTTATTAATTCAAAAAATATTTTTAAATTCCAATTTTTGGATTCGAAACTTCGTTCCAAATTATACTATAAATTAAATTTTTTGGTGGAAGTTTCTATGTTTTGTAAGGTTGCAGTTTGCAGTGTGTAACCCATATTCTAACAAAGTACAATTTCTTGGATGCATATTGTGATTGGAGATTAGTTCTCACAGTATATTAAGAATTCTCATTATAACAACTCGTCTGTTGTATTTGAAGTATAGTTTTTATTTTGATGACCGTAATTAGCGTATTGAAGGTTGCTTAGTTGTTCAGGCTGAACGGCAAGGATATTACCACGATACACTTATACATATCGTGGATATTACTTAGTGTACAACAAGAAATAATGGTATGAATTCAAATTGTTCTATTTCTCATTAGCCACATATGCATCAACTTAAAAAGTGGCTAAATATAGCCAACACTTGCTAATCCGACTATGGTCTATGGAAGAGGATGAGGTTGAACCTGTTTTCCAGTGTTTTTCATGGCAAGATAGATTTTCTATTAAACATTTTACACAATAATGAACGAATTACAATACATAACACACAAAATGAACAAACTAAACCTAATACAATTAGTAATATAGAATAATACAAAAAATAATTGCAGTATTTCTGTTTGAAATATGTGCCAGATCTAATATTTGACGTTGTACAGCACTTAAGGGACAGCCCTGTTAGAATATCTTTGTCTAGCCAGTAGCCATAGAGGAAGAGGTCATCCAAGAAATAAAAAACATTTTATGATTTTTGTGAATGATCAAGTAGGTATTGGGGTGATTTGGCTAACCTCATTTGACCCCTTGTTTGACCTTGAACCGGTTGACCCCTTGTTTGACCTTGAAGCAGTCTATAAGCGGGTTTCTCGTGGTTTTAGCGATTCCCAATCGGTTTTAGCGCTTCCAAATCAGTTTTAGAGCTGTTTTAGCGGTTCCAAATCGGTTTTTAGTGGTTCCAAACCAGTTTTAGAGCGGTTTGTGTTGTTCAACATCGGTTGTTAGAGCGGTTATAGTGGTTCCAAATCGGTTTTAGCGGTTCAAGGTCAAACAAAGGGTCAACCGGTTCAAGGTCAAACAAGGGGTCAAATGAGGTCAGCCAAATCACCCCAATACCTACTTGAGCAAATTTTTTATATGGTCCAGGAGAATGATCGACGCAATATCAGAGTGCGTCATAGGAAAGAGAACCAAACACAACAGAAGGAAACTTCAGGTGTATAAAATCCTTGATCAAGACTTACTTCCATAGAATCATCTGTCAAGAGTTGTGTACGTAGTGTGATCAAAAAGTTCCGGGACTAGTACTATAAAAAACAACAGAGAGCAGCACGTGCATTCCTTTGCAGCCGCAGCTACCAGTGATCTTGATGACTCAGTGCATGAGATTTCATCATTCTGCATTGAACGGTGAGTTACACATATTTTTGTGAGCCCGTGCTAGTGCGCCCTTGCGACTTCGCAATGTACCGCAACTTTGAGTAGTTAACAAACATCAAATTATGTGTCAAATTCGGGAAATCCACGACGGAGATCTTCGATATAATCCGGCATACATATGGGAATGATTCAATGAGCCAGGCGAGGGTTTTGAGTGGCCTTCGCGCTTCAAGAATGGCAGAACGTCAGTGGAGGACGACGCGAGGTCCGAGCGGTGGTCGCCCCTCGTAAGGACACATCATCATAATAGCAATTAATTAGCAAAAAGGAATTTTACTGTCTATTGTAGATATCTCATGGAGTTAGGACCTACAAATAACATAGGTTGATACCTAAGGCAGTTTTGAGAAATTGCTTTTTTGATCGGCTAGATCAATCAAATACCGCTCTGTGCGTCGTCATCGTGAGCACAACTCCCGAAAAAGAGGATGAAATTAAGCATTTGATGTATGGGGATTGTCGCATTTCCATAAGAAGGAGGACATTATACGCAAACAACCTCAACTTTGGAGTGAAGGCAGTTGGATGCTCCATCACGACAATGCTCCCGTACGCACGACTTTCAAAACACGTGAGTTTCTGGGGTATTCACTGGATTTGGCACCTTGCTACTTCTTTCTCGGTTCGAAAAAGCTTTTCTAAACTTTCCGGGCCGTTCTGACCATAGTAGACCATAATAATGATAAAATTATTGTCAAAGTTATATATAGTGTGTTCAGAAAAGTCTTAACCATATGCAAATGTTTCGGTTCCGTCTTGTAATGTAAGCGTTCGTCGTTGAATTGAACGGGTCGATGGGAAGGGTTCATTTTAATGGGCCGGTTCAACCGAGAACAAGAATTCCATCCCAATATTTACTAGCGATGGGAGTTCTCGTTTATTTTCGAATTATTTCTTTTATTTCAGCTACAGAGCATTCTTGACCCTTGTGCTACGCATACCATCATATTTTATGATGAAGACAACCAGATGAGTGGTTGAGTTCATTTTTTTTTTGCCGGGACTACCTTACAACTGCACCGGCGGGACGATAATCTCTTCTGATTTTTTTGTGCGAAATACTTATTACATATAAAATTTTTGTTATCGAATAATATCTTAAGTATTAGGAATTTTTGCCTCAAAATTTCCGAGTTTTAGCGGAGGAATTTTTGAGTCTAGATTTAGGCAAATCCGAAAAATGCTAGTTTTTTACACCTTACTAGCGTGAAGTTGGTATCCAGATTAGATTTTTATTTCTCCGTTATCACGAGGGTGCTATTTATTGCTACAAACGAAATGCAAACGGCAACTTTTCGTCGTTTGTATGCAGTGTTGTCACTTTTTCTGTGTTCGTGTTTCCTTCGCCTGACGGCTTATAGCAAACGTAAACTCATACATACAGATGTTTAGAATTGAACTTCTTTGAGAAATATGGATTCAAAGTTTCGATATTTTGATCAAAGATTCAAGTCAATTGCCATTAGATTTTTACTTTCCGACTAGCATCCTAGAAGGAAAGTATCGACGAAAAAAAAAAAACGGCATTTTAGCGGAAATACCCGTTTTGGGGTCGCCTGAATCGATTGCGATGTGTGTATGTCTGTTAACACGATTGCGTCCAAACAGTACAACGGATTGGGCTGAAATTTTGCATACATATTTAGAATTACCGAGGGACGAACTAGATTGTTTTTTTGTGACAATCTAACAACCGGAAGTGGCAAATATTAAATACGTCTTGTGAGGGATTTATCCGATTTTGGCCAAACTGTTATCAGCTCACCATCCAGTGACTTTGAATATGTATACAAATACACAGATTTTGACAAACGGCAGTGCCACTGACATTACATGACAGTAAATGTCAGTAAATGTAATTCTATCACTGAAACTGACGTTATGTAGCGTCCAGAGATGGGTCTGGCTTTACTAAATTAAATAATTGCAAAAGTGTTTAGGCATTTCATTGTGCCAACGATTTGGTGGGAAAGTAGGGTGAGGGCCAGCCCAGATATTTCTATTAAAGAATTGCTTGGGTTAGGAGGTGGTAATTGAAAATGATGGCAATGTTCTTCAACTTCAATTTTTTATTTTTATGATTCGCCCAGTTACCGACAGGTATCACATGTTGCTATAACAACCAGCAAACAAAGAAAAATCTACAAAATGTTGGTGCTATGTGAATTACTATCGTTAAAAAACATTGGAAATAATAGGAAAATGTATGTGCAATACGTGACTGTCATGTTTTGTATAACAACGTAACCTATACAGAGTTGACCTAGCTAGATTGTAATGCGTATACTGTAAATAAAATAGCAGCTATGTAGAAAATCAATAGCAGTTCTCAGTTAACATAGGATGAATGTACCGAGGAGCAACCTTCATGTCGCACGCTTTTGTTTCGAACGAAATACTTAGTTAAGCATTTGAAAATAAAAACCGTTAAAGAAGAATTTAATTTTATGATACAGCGCAACAATTACATGTAAAACCGGAGATTCTAAGGACATTATGCTGATCTAGACACTAACAAAATAATATAATACATTGGCCGTTTGCGAGAATCGTAGGGTGGTTGACGTAGCCGTCGACATTTTGTTTCGAATCAGTTCTTGGTGTTCTAAAATAAAGTGCACGTTTTTTGTGCACGTGATAAACAAACATGAAGATTAGCGTTATTTTTAGAGCTTATAGGGGCGAAAAGATGCTTCTCACGTGTTTGATACAAACTAAAGTACAAGTCCAACTTGTATTTTCAATCAAATGATCCTTTGGAATCCATCATTAAGTAGTGTTGTTTGTGCAATATATTTTCACAAGTCTGTAAAATGTAATCCGTGAGCGCTGGGCTTAAAGGTACCATCCACGGTCATGCATGCGTGTCATGCCAGAAACTCCGCCCACCAAGAATCAACACGGTTTGAAATGTTTGAATAGCTTCATGCGTGCTGTCATGCAAGAAAACAGCCTCATGCAACACCATCCACGGTCATGCATGAATGACAGCATCGAATGCTCGTCATGCATGCGTGTCATGCAAGAAACTCCGCCCACCAAGAATCAACACGGTTTGAATTGCTTCATGCGTACTGTCATGCAAGAAAACAGCCTCATGCAACGCTATCCACGGTCATGCATGCATGCATGACCGTGGATGCAACCCTTTAAGGCTGCACCCTTTAAGCATATTTATTTCCTGATGATTATTTTTCTCTTATGAAAACTTTATTGCAGGCCAGTTATTTCTTGTCCTAAAAATTACCTGGCTCTATAATGGTTCCATTTGCTAACTGTACTGCAGTACAAATTTGATGAAAGAAATTATTTAAAGCTATATAAAGAAAGCCGCCGCAATTAATCTGAATTCTGAACAAATCTATTTTTTTGTTGGTAAAATTGTATCTGGTAATCCTTAAAATGTTTTGATTATAATTTATATTTTTCTGGCAATGAATTTCTATTAAATAAAACGGAATATGTTTTATGCTAAAAAAAGCTTGAAATTTTATTAATAGAAAACATAACTGCATTTGAAAATACCTGTCCTAAAGTATTAAAATTGCCGCTTATTTACTTAAATATAATATTATATTGACCTCTTTCCATGAGAACCAACGTGAGGTTGGAAAGGGTTCACAATCAATAAGGTAGACAAAACGATCTCGAGTGGCACCACCTGTCGGATTAATGCTATAGACTAGGGTGGTCCGAAAACGGGAAATTTCGCTGAAGATCAACGACGGCTCGAAATCTGAAAATAATTGCAAATTTGAACAAAATCGGTTAATAGTAACACGTACCTCCAGGCACCTCAATTTTCCCATTAAAATAATATAGGACAAATTCAGGTTCCTGGACAGTCGTTTTTAAGTTATTGGTTTTAAATGAACAGTTACGGTAGATTATTACAAGCTGTTTATTAGAAACATTTTCTAATGTGTTAAAAACTCAACAAGGAAAAAGTCTATTTTTAGCGTTCATCGCTCCCGTCAACGCTACAGTAGCCCAGAAGTGGGTATGAAGAAATTTTGAGAAGAAAAAAAAATATGTATTATAAAGCTAAATTACGTAGATATATTTCGTGTCCAGTAAGTAATTGCTAACGATATAGTGAATTGCGTCAACTTTATTTTCCGACTAGTACCATAGAACAAAAAGTATTTTACTTTTGCCACATTTGAAGACCACTGACTCCATTGCAATGATTTGTGGAACGATAGCATCCAAACGGCACAACGGATTGGGCTGAAATTTGAACTGCATATTGAGAATCACCAGGGGACGAAACGGATTGGGTTTGAAGTGGCAGACCAGCTCATCCTCCAGTAACTTTAAATATGTAAACAAATATGCAGATCAATGAAATAAGCGGTTTAGGCGCTACAAGAGTTTATAGATGCATTCTGAGAAAATGCATTATTGAAAAATGTTATTTGAAAATGTTGCTTAGAATTTGAAATTATACCCGAAATTGATAGCTGTTACTATTGGATTTTTCAGGTTCCTTCCGGTCTATTTTACAAGTTACTATAAAAAGTTGATATGATTTACCATTTTGTTATCATTGCCAAATTGCCATACGTATTACGCTAATTATTATTTTTTTTTTCGGTTATAACTTTCTTCCCAAAAAAGAAAAAACTATTGGCAAAGGTTAAATTCCTGTTCAGCAGCCCTTGAATGTAGTAGATATACTACTGAAAATATCTGCTCCATATATGTACTTCTTTTTAAATTTATTTACTTATATTTGGGCTCCGTCCGTCGGCAAAATTGATACCTGCTCATCCTTCAGTGACTCTAAATATGTCTACTAATTTATAGATCATTTGTAGATGAGCAGTTTAAGCGCTTAAGCGTTTATAGAAGGATTTTGACAGAAGCCATAGCCTTTGTCGCTGTGTTGCGAATTGTCAGATTTTGACAAACGTCAGTGCCACTGACATGACATCACATGGTGTTATTCTACGATTGACGTAAAGTAGGGGCACCCGGAATTTTTTCGTTCTTGCAACGTACCTGAAAGCTTACAGTAGGCTTCTGGCTTCTGGAGTCGAAGAGGGTGGCGATTTTAGAAGCCCTGCACTTAGGCCTCAACAGACCCCTTGTACAAGCCCCTCAGGTATTGTATTGGGACAGATCAACGAGTGCGCTGCATGATCCTGGGCGGATAGGAATCCATCTACCACGCCCCGCACGCCGGACCTCCAGAGACAACCAGCCTACATGAGCCCTCCTGCCTCAAGGGGTAAAAGCCGTCCCTTCAGCCGTCCGTCTCTGTTGTGAAGCCTGTCTCATGTCACCATCCTATACAACACCAACCAATACAAATTAACGAAACCAGTGGTCGTAACTGGCTACGGGACCCCCGGCTTAACGTGCCTTCCGAAGCACGGCGGCGGAGTGTTTGAAAATCCATATACCACCCAACCTGGGATTCGAACCTTACAAAGCTTACAATAGGTAATAGGGAAATCAAATTTCCGTCATATTTTCTGACGGTTAACAGAAGGCGATATGCCACGTGAAATTACGTGACTCAATGCTTAGTACACATGACAGTAGACTCTAATTAAATTATTCTAAATGTTATTATAATATTAACTTATTTTAAATATTTCACTTCCGATTTTAATCCTCTAGTCCGTATTTAGTCTATAGTTAATTCAATGACTGCTTTGTTTTAGGTGCTGAGGGTACAACACTTATAGGGGCCATAGCAGGCATTGGTGCTCTTTTAGTGGTATTTCTTCTCTACATAAACAAACGATGGTTGATAGGTACTGTCAGCGGGATCAGCTGCTGCGAGGAAGCGTGTCCAACTGTAACGATGAGAAGTCACATTACATCAACACCTCTGCCTTCGACAACATTGCCAAATACCAAAGCAAATTTAGGTGAGTTTTACCCATGATTCTTACGTATTGGTTATATTAAGGTAATTTGCATTTTTTTGTACAAACATGAATTTTATAGCAATTTACTTTATGCCAGTAATAATTCAAATGGCTTACATGAAACTTTAACAAAAAACATGTTTACAAATGATTACCCGGCGACTCCATCAATATAACAACGTTAACACGTACTACGCCTTCATTCGCTATCTATTGCATTCCAGTATTCTTGTTTAACAATTTATTATATACTTGCCGTCACTATGTATCTTTGCAAATATTCCTTAGATATTCACGTAATTTTATAGCTATATTGGCCAGTAGGATGGCTATAAAATTTTATAGGTGATCATTAACCAAAACATTTTGAATTCGTTTACGCCTGCATAATCATTCACCATCAACCAAAAACAATATTAACATTAACTTTGACCATCGATATTTCGGTTATTAAGAAAAATACAATAATAGTTTGATAGAAGAATTTTGTTATCGGTGTGTCCTCGGCGCGCGTATTAGTAAAGATATTTGAAATTGTACTCGGTGGTAAAACAAATCGATATATAAGCGGAAATACGCCTTTTGAAATCCCCTGAATCCATTGCAATGATGTCTGGAAAATGTCTGTTCCTATGTGCGTGCATGTCTATGAACACCATATCCCAACCGGTACAACGGATAGGTCTGAATTTTGGGCTACATATTTAGAATTAGCAAGGGACGAACTGGATTGCTTTTGGTGATAATCAGACAGGTGGCAGATGTTATATGCATTTTCTTCGGGATTTAACCGATTTTGACCACACTGATTCCAGGTCATCCTCCAGTGACATTAAACATCTTTGCAGATCAGGGGAATCAGTGGTTTTGGCGCTACAGGCATTTATAGAAGCAGTTTGACAGTTGTCATAGCGTTAGTCGTTATGATTGCCAATTGACAAATTTTGATAAACGTTAGTGACCAATGACATAACAACGTGATATTACTGACATTAGGTTGGAATCCAGAGTGGCCGTGGCTTCACAAAGTTGAATTATTACAGAAAGTATCGATACTTCAATGTATCAAAGAGGTAGTCGAAAAGTCAGGTGGGCCCAGCTATTTTCTATATGTTTCAGGACAGAGGTGCATACCAAACTTATGCTTTTTAAATTGAACACTACATTTTGGGTATTGTTTTTCTATTAAATTCTAAAACAATAATTATACCCTAAAATCAATGATTAGAGGAAAGTATTATAATCGACGTTTTTTTTTTTTATTCAGCAGAAATACTAGTTGTGGAACTGGATTGTTTTGGGTAACAATCTGACAAACAGAAATGGCTAATATTTTTAAGGGATTAATCCGATTTTGACCAAACTCATACCATCGCATCCTTCAGTGACTTTACAGTTCAATGGGATCAGCGGTTTAAGTGCTTACCTGCTGAATCCACAGCCCTCGTCGCTATTATTGCGAATTGCATTGAAAAACGTCAGTGGCCACTGATTGACATGAGATTATGATATTCTATGACTGACGTTAGGTTGGAGCCTAGAGTAGCTATAGCTTCACCAAATTGAATTATTGTAAACCTAAGGTTAGACGTTTCAGACACCCCAGATTTTTACTAAAAGGTCGTTTCGAAGAAAAGTATATTTCTTAAAAATCTTAAGGGGTACAACTTGATACAATAAAATTCGATTAAGAAGAATAATATAGAAGATCAACTTTGCATACAGGATTCCCAGGACTACTTTTAATACAGAATTTTTATCCCAAAAGTCTCCATGAATTCTAAAACTAATGTACGTCCGCACCTCGTCTGGACAACTTACAAATGAATTGGCTTGGTTTATGAAAAACGGCCACCATATCAACAACTCTAACCTCGAACTGACAAGAGTCTTACATAATGTCGATGTTAACCAACCTTCATACGAATAATGAATCCCAACATTCGTAAGGATGAACTGACGAGATGATCAGTATGAGTTCTGAAGATCATGTCAAAATCAAAGTAGATTCAAAAATCTTTGATCGACTACACCCGGGCTCGAGAATCAATATGATAATTGTGGAAGACCTGCGATCTTTTTCTGCCATATGACATGACACTACACATTAACCGTAAACCATTCTACTCACACCAAGCACAAAGAACATTCAGAAGCCGTGTACAATACTGACGATTACGTTTGATGCTAATAACTTAACATCATCGGAAAACATAATGTATTGCAGTTCAACTGATCAGGAGGGTCGTTCATGAATGCGTGAAATTGTACAAAATCGATACTGGCATGTAGTTGGAGATAAGTTATACATCACTAGATTCAAGTACCGGACACGCGTGCAACGTTTCAACATACGGGAAAACGGGATGTCATGAGAGCTAAGTTGATAATGCAAGCGACAAGTGGACGAGCAAATGCAGCTGCATAATGGCGAGCAAAAAACTCGGAACACCGTCAACGCTACATGTCATTTTATTTTCACCCCAGCTCTTAAAGACCAACACCACGGGGATCGCTGCAAATCCAATAGAGCCAACATAACAATCGCAAAAAAGGGAATCTCCCAGATACATTCGAACTAATATAAATAATAGAGATAATATAAATCTAGAAAATAATCCGTAAATGCATCCATTACAGGCACGGGTCTATCAAACTCACAATTTCCACAACGGATACTCGTAGGTACAGGAGATAGAGGGCTTAAGAAGGAATCAGTACCACAGAATAGTAAACAACCAGAAGAATATCTCTCGGCGGTACCTTTGATTTTTATCGGCTAGATTTCATGACCTCGCGCCATGTTGTTTCGTACTTAACTCAGGGCCGGCATGTACTTTTTGTGAAGAGCCTAAGAATGTTGCTTGTGTTTTTAATACTTGTCGTGTGGTTATGTTTAAGACAAAAGTGAATTTATTTTATAATTATAAATTATTAAAATTGAAAATTATAGGAAACCAAAGGCTATCGTACTATTTACGATTTATTCGTTTTCCAAATAATAATTTGCCTTCTTGCTCATTTGTTTTTCAAATTAAAATTGCGAAATTTTAATGTGAAAAATAATCGCATACGTGAATAAAGATGCAAAAAATACATGTACAAAATTTATAGTTTTATACAATTTAATAAAGTATTCCCTGAAACTGACCCTTCAAGACTAGGAAAAATCGTAGGTAGAGCGTCAAGCTCTAATCTAATTTTCAGGTAGTTGGGAAACATAAGCAGTTCAAAATGTCCTATACTTGATCTGTGGTTGATATGGACAGTTTCGAGTCGTGGCAAATCGTCTCGACCACATAACATCACCCCATCTTCTTCAATGGAAGTTATATACATAACACGTGTCTGAATGAAGAATGTATAAGCATTAATTTGTTATAACCGATGTCCTTTGGAAATGCGAGGAAAGTTGTAGTTTTTATCTTTTGCACTCTCTTATAGTTCCTAACTAAATTCTATGTAAAACTAAACTTATATCACTAATTCTTAATAACAGTATTAACACACTACACTCAGATAACGGTAAGATAACTTAAAATCAATCACGAACAATAATGTGCGAAATCAAGTAATACACAGGCTCAATACGGTCCTGCACTTTCCATGCAAACAAACTATAAATGACGAACCGGTAGGCGTGCACATTTCACATACTAATCGTCGACGTTGAGGCGATAGGTGATAAGTATGTGGACCGTTGCAAATTCTGTCAACCTAAATGGCACAGCCTATGCGCGGTGTTTACTTGCAACTGATTGGTTGTAATTTGTCCTATTTTTAAAATGGCCGCACGAAACGCGAGAGGATCTGCGCAAACTTTCCCGCCAACACAAGATATCGTTCTGGTTGTTTACTATTCTGTGACAGTACCTATCGGACTATAGTTTCGATACGGGGTCGGGTGGCCGGGGGAACAGGCGAAGGCGGTGCTTCTCGTTGCGAGTACATTCGGAGCGAAAAGCAACTATTTTCTCCTCTTGCCCCGTTCCGCTAACCATAGGAGTGTCGCGACAATTCGGCGCCTGGAGGCTAGTCCACAACAGATAAAGTAGACTCAACGCCTTTACCACGCCTTTACTCTAAATTATTGAATCAGCGGTTTCTACATTGCACTTTAGCGTTCCTCTTCTATTGTATTGCATTTGTTTTTGCACTGCTTTTAAGGCATTTATTTTGATGAAAGCAACGACTAATTTAAAGTTGTTTTTTTAAAGTAAAGGAGTACAAATAAAAGTATGATTTAAAAAAACATTGGACGATATTTTCTATGTAGCAACGAAAAAACAAGCCATTATTGCCAGACCACTTTGACGTTAATTAATCTAAAATATCTGATGTGGCCCCCACCCAACTTTCCGACTGCATTGACACACTGTTTACACATTTATAAACTCTCTAAACGCATAGACTAAAAAGGGTGAAACACCAAAAGCGAATGTCCGTGAGATAATAATAATACTATGTCGGGATTATAACAATACATACAAGGCACCTCTCGATACATATAACTATAATATACTGTCACGTATCCATGTGTTTTCCTACAAAATTTATTTCTCTACTGCTTGTTTATTTATTCTTCAATCGCAGTCCAGGCGATGATCAAGCAATACCGTGTGGCCTAACGCGGTATGATGTCGTCAGTTCTCAATTACGTCACATCGTCACAAACCAATAGATAAAAACCCTTACAGCACCTAAACCACCTAAAATCACTGCAGGATGAAATGGTGTCAGTTTGGTCAAAACCGGATAAATCCCTAAGAAAACGAAATTCTATACATAATAATATAATCTAGACATAATGTAGATATGTATATAAAAATCTATTACAATTTTGACTTTCTTTTTAATTTTTAGGCAGTAATTATTAATAGAGATAGTCTGCAATGAGTATGGCAGACTCCTCTCGCTATGACCTTTCCATCAATGTATCATCATTGCACTCGGATAAACAAATAAACTTCTTTGTTGTTGGATTTTGTTGCTAACATTTAAAGTATATATTCTTCGCAATCAGTTATCATTCGTGATTATTTTACTCCGCAGTTTTAATTTTGTGGTTCCAGGGCGGATTTGCAAACCGACTAGATTGCACGTCCTTCCTAGCAAGGTCATGTACCCTTAGACACGCACTTGGAATAATAATGCTTCTAAAATACAGACTCACAGTCTCATACCAATACATAGTGCTTGGGACTGTACCATGCAATATCATTTTACTCCCATTGGTCCAAGCCCGCCGAAGGGGATTTGTACGATTGGTTGCATACCTAGTCCGAACCAACGGCCCAGAAAATATGTCCTTTTCATCATTACAGTTTTGATTGAAAAAAGCATGTCAGATATTGACATTTTCACGTGAAATTTTGTACACTTACAGAGGAAGGTGTAACTTAAATCTATTATGTGGTACTTTTTTCAATTTTAGCCTGTGTTATACGTAAAAAAATCGCAAAATCCGTCAATTTTAGGTCACATTCAGCAATAAATTTGCCGAAAACAAACAAAAAAAAACAAAAATCTACCACTAGACGGAAAATTATATAACTTTTATTTATGATATGGTGAATTGCTTTTACGATTCTGTGAACTAATAGCGGAGAAAACCCCTCGGAACTTTTACGTGTTTTGCGAGTAGAAAGTAAGGGGTACTGATTCCTCTTAACAAATAACCAGAATGCTAATGGATCAGTCATAAGAATAGTCTCAGTGACCATTATGTATTGTTGGTATGCCGCTCATCTGCTTGGCTCGCAACCTCAACACACCATAGCAAACATACCTGTAACTGTTTCGATTTTTCTTGTATTGCCTATTTGCATGATTTTGCGCCGAATGACTAACTCGAGTAGGCCGCATTGTTTTATATGGAATATAGAGCCGGAATACAAAGTTTAGCCCTTCACAAAACTAACGACACACGTCATTCATCATTAAATGATAATGAATGGTCATACAACAAATAAAAATTTGCTAAATGTAAGTTAAACTATTCATCACTACAATTTGGTACTATATTGGACTGTGTTTCATACTTTAACGTAATCTCGACTGTCAATGGACGATGAAAATCATCTATCCGAACCAAAGGCTGTAAATCGCAGCCAATTGCCCATATCACGGAAACCAGATTTGGCGTTTGTCCAATGTGTGACAAATTGCGGTACAGAAAAACTCTTCCACTGATTCCAAGTTGGACCAAAGCTCAAAAATGTTCAGTATGTGGTCGAATTATTCGGTGGAATGTACCTAACTAACGCAAACAACTGAAGCTCGCGACACATAGTTATCTTGCCATCTTCCACATAAATGGACGGAACTGACGATCTCACTTCGAGACAATTTAGCGGATTCGACATAAGACTTGTATAACAATCTTCAGGATGCCGTTGATATGAATTATTCGAATATAGACTTCACCAGCAGCTCTTCTCTGGTTACGTTCATCTATAACTTTTTTGAAGTTCCATAATTTGCCTGGAGTCTTGTCGGTATTTATAAACACTTTCATATAGCGATCAATATCTCAAAGTTTTCATCATGGAACGAGACCTTCCCTATTCTGGTGGGGAAAATCGGGAAAAATATATGGTGTAAACGTATTTTGCAAGATGTTGGTAACTTGTAACGCGTTGTGGTTCGAATTCACTAGTGATTGTGTGTGTCAGGTGGTTTACGTGTTGTTTCATTTGTGGTTTCGAATTTGTTGCTATTGTCTTCTCATTTTGTGTTTTTCTTTTCTTAAGTCGACAATGTAATAAGGGCCAAGTCAATGTTTGCTTTTCAAATTTACTTGGCTGAACTGAAATTTTTAACACATCGGCAATATTTTGAGTTCTGACTCAAACAAATATATTTTCAGTATTATCATCAATGGGTATGGGAGTTTGGGGATGTTTATGCAAACAGCCACGGGGTGCTGCGGTGAGTTTATGCGATATCTTGCATTGAAATTAGTACCTGTTTTTTAGTATTACCCCAATACAATATATCTAAAGTAAGTTATTATAGTTGCATTATTTTGTTATATATTGAAAAATAATACTGATATATTTACATATTCGATATAGGTACCTAAAGGATGTCTTCTAAGCAAAAAAGGCCAAATATGGCTGCATTTTAGGGACATCAAAGACGTAAGGTAAAACGCTTAAAGTGCGACCAACAGATATGGGTAAAAAATAACATGCTCGTTAATTCGCCACTTGTCAAAAAATATCCGTTGGTGCAGATCACCCGACAGGACGCACCAATACGACTGGAGGAAAATCTGATACCGTGAACCGAAGATCCATCTAGATCATACCCTACAGAACCAAGAATTACAAATGTACAACCAGGACATCAGGTGCATAAGGACAAATCACCAATTATTTATTCAGACCACTACCAATTAAAAAAAAGCAAAAGGAACTTGATCGTCAGCTTATAGCGATGATTGCAAAAGAGGACCATCCCGAAGTCATGAACGACGGTTGATATTATGATGTTGCGAAGACATTTAAACGTAGTGTCTTTCAAGGGATGTTATACTGCCTGTAACCTGGTGTACTATTCGGTTGACGGTACTCTTGTGTACATTTAAAGCAAGAAGCAGTATGTTGGTTGCGCTTCCTGTTCCTATTTGTTGCCGGTGCCAAATCTTGTTTAAACAAATCCAGAATCTTAACAACAACGATTGAAAAATGAAATTGCAACGTAAAGTCCACATGATCCAGAGACTTAAAGAAATTCTGATTCTGCAAGGTGCGGCCTTATCGTCATCAACGTGTAAATCTTTCTGTTTTATACAAATAACTTATTTTGTTTTTAACTCTGATGTGTGAATTATAATTGTTTTTTCATAAATAAATGGAATTTTACAAATTATTTGTTTGCTTTTGTAACTTATTATTAATATTATTGTACAAAACAAACACTAAACCATGCTAATCGATGGTTTTTGGCCGATGTTAGTGACACATCAACTGATCTTAGCGGATTATCATCCCTTAATCGGTGTTTCTGCAACAATCAAGGCGGTCACTTTCCGCTTAACTGAAATGACGTTAACTTTTGAAAGTTTTCTACAACACTTAACGGATGGTTAACTTATGGTATTTAAGCAGCCACTAAGCAATAGGCGTCGTTTCTGCAACCCACCCTTATTCTTTAAGGATTTGTTTTCTATATTACTTTATTTTTTAAACTTATATGGGTAATTTGAAATTATCTAATAGGTGGCCGACACCTCCATTAAACGATGCTAATCGATCGTTTTGGCCGATTAATCCGGCCAAAATTCTATTTATTTGTAAAGAAACAATTACAATTTACACATCAGAGATAAAACTAAGTAATTATGAGGCAATCGTGCTTTATTTATGCACTTAACGGTTATTTGTGTAAAACAAGTAGTATAACGTCCCTTGGAAGAACACTACGTTATAATGCACTAAATATAAGAAATGATAACACATAATCAAAAGCATTCATTTTCCTTAGCCGCTTGTTTCCGGCTCATCCTCATTAAATTATCGTAGAGAATGCAAAACTGCTGTACAAATCTTGCTTCAGCATAGTGGTTTCGTCTGTCCTCTTATTCTACTGGTACTGTTTAATGGATAAATGATTTTGAAATGTGTAGTTAATGGATTTATGAGGAGGTTTTGTTTATAAAATTTACTGGTAATGAAGATATCCTAAATCAATGTTTGTTAAATACTGTTGTAGGATAAATTCTACCAACATTTTCAAATATTTCATAAATTAGCACTGAGATTTGAGAAATACCATTATGTATACACAATGTTATTAGTCGTTTAATTATGCTATTCACATTTACAGAGGCGTTTGCTTCTGGAATAAGGGATAATTTGATGCCCTTTTCCTTTTTTTTGCATTTCTTTTCATTTCCTTGCCCGACCTATCGCTGAATTAAACACTAAACTAAACAATACGCGTGAAAAGTGAGGTTAGCTGTCAAGCGCCCTGCCAATGTGACGTTGGACAAATTCCGCGACGTTGCCAAGTGAGCTTAAAGTTAAAGAACCAATAGCTAGAGGATGCTTCAACTGTGTTTCTGCAACCCGCCCCGAGTGATTTTACCGTGCTTGATAAAGGGTTGTACAAATGTGGCAGGTTGTAACTAAAGGATCCTCTAAACTGTGCAGTCCTATACGAGGGTGGGCTCAGAAGACCCTTACCACGAACATTAATGTTGTGGACATCCGTGCGGAACAAAATTTTATCATACAGGTATTGTGGCGTCTTGTATATTAATAGTTTATGATAAAAATTCAGTGAATGCATTTTTCGCCTGTTGTTCATACTAAGCCATACGCCTCTTTGATTTTATGCGAAATATGCTCATATTTTCTGACGCCAAACACCAGTCTTAAACAGGAGTTCTGAACTCTTTGTATGCGCAGGGAGTTAGCAATGTTCAAGCATGGCCCATATACGACGTCGCAATGATTAAAGTGACTAAGCACCAGGGAATCGCACAGAATCATTTTAGTTTTTACGTCCAAAAACTGCCTACTCTGATAAAGACCCCTCAACACCGAGAATGCCCTCCCCACACACCGACTAACATGTTCTCCAAACTTTAAATCTGTATCCATAATCAGACCAAGATTCCTAGCAGAACTGGTGACTTCAACACGTTGACCATTAATGCGAACGTCAAGACGGTCAGAGTATCGTCCACCCGCCAACCGTCTACCAAACAGCATTACAGCAGTTTTCCCAGCATTCACCAACAGATTATGTCTACGAGACAGCAGTATCAACCTATCCAAATCGTCACTAATCAGCGCAGACACATCAGCGATGTTATCCGGACTGAATGACTGGTATACTTGGGTGTCATCCGCACAACGGTGTGACTTGGTCGTCGACAGTGAGGAAGAGAGATTACATGTATATAATGAAAACAGCAACGGACCCAAAATAGACCCTTGAGGGACTCCAGACGTCAAAGCACGCAGCCCAGACAACAGAGATCCGACACAAACAAATTGGCTCCTATCACGAAGGTATTCGCGAATCAGACGTCTGGCCGACACACCGAACCCCACAAAACTCAACACAGAGTCCAAAATCTCGTGATCCAGTGTGTCAAAAGCCTTGCTATAATCCAGTAGAAGAAGAGCTGTTAGCTTATTTTCATCTGCCGCCCACAATATATCGTCGGTGATGTGGATCAGTGCCGACGAGCAACTATGGTGTTTTCTAAACCCAGACTGAGTATGAGGTAAGATATCATATTCACTCAGGATGGTCCTAATCTGGATATCCATAATTTTTTCGAGCACTTTTGATAGCGCGGGCAGTATACTTACAGGGCGCAGGTCCTTATGTGATGCGGGATCCCTCACTTTTGGCAAAGGTCTTACACACGCGATCTTCCAGCAGTTAGGAAACACAGAATGCCGTAAGCAGAAGTTAACTATGTAAGGACATAGGGTATGATAAATGGACAGCAGTACTGCAACATAACCCTGCTAATACCGTCAGAACCTACTGCGTCGGAAGTCAACCGTAAAAGAAGAGAAGAGACCACGCACTCATCGACAGTATCGAACTCAAACTCTCGCGAAAAGTTGCACTTCTTATTGTTGCTATAAAACTCAATCAACTCATCATCATCTACATCTGCGGTAGGTATACTATCCAGAAAGTAATCATTAATTTCATTAACATCTGACATATGCTCCGGAAGAGATGCAATCTTTCTCTGAATTACCCCCAACCTTCTAGCAGTACTCTGTTCTGTTGTCTGGTAATATAAACACTAACGCTTGTACAAACTGTTTATTAAGCTGAGTACACAACCGCTTACAGTGGCTTACAGTCCTACACTAGAGAACACTTCCTACCTACTGACGCGATCCCTATCTCTAAACTCTCTTCAAGTTAGTACCAACTTAAGAAACGTAACTCACTAACCTAATACATTACAATTCTTCCCCTTATACATTTTCGTCTATTTAGAGATTTAACCTAATGGGGGGGGGGGTTAATAGTACGGTTAGAACGCCTTAGGATTCCAGGACTTTTGGGGGTGGGTAATTCTGGTGGTTGTGGCGAGTTTTGCATTAACTCTCCATTTGGATTTTCTTCTGAGGATAAGGTTTCATGTCCACGATCTTCTGTGGATATGTTATCATGTCCATGATCTTTATTCCTCATGTTCTCTTCTCGCACTTTTCTATCCACATCTCTCTCTCGCCCTAATCCACGATTATCTTCAATTTCCGGAGTCAGATCCAGCTTCAGATCTTCAGAATGCACGTAACGTACTTCTCCTCCCACACTAACCATGTATGTCAAAGCACTTACGACTTTACAAATCTTTCCTGGTACCCATTTATTTTCTCTATTTCGTTTGTTGAATACAAAAACTTTCTGACCTTCGTAGAATTGTTTCACCTTTTTCATTTTATCTTTTTGTTCTAGCTTTATATTTCGGGGTGACAACATATTCAATTTTGTTCGAGGTGTTTTCTTCAGCACCAGCTCAGCAGGCAAAATTCCTGTTACTGAATGTGGTGTAATTCGATACTTCAGTAGAAAGTTATCCAACCAATGATCAAAACTCAAACGTGGTTCCTCGTGCATTACTTTGTCCAAATATTTCTTGATTGTATGTACTTGTTTCTCGGCAAAACCATTAGACTTTGGATGTATGGGTGGTGTTAATGTACATTTGATTCCGTTTGCCAAACAGAATTTCTTGTATTTTTCACCCTGGAATGGTGGTCCATTATTCGAGACTAACTCTTCACATACTCCAAATATTGCAAAAACATGTCTCAGTCGAGGAATCAGTTCTTCTGCACTGGTGTTTTTAACACTGTATATGTCCAACCATTTACTATAGCTATCAGCTATAATAAGAAAATATTTTCCGTTCTTTTGAAAAAAATCAATGTGTACACGTTGCCAAAATCTACTTGTACGAGGCCATGATGTAAATTTTAATTCCTTTCCTCCATCGGCAAATGTTGCACAAGAAAAACAAGAGCTTACGTGTTCTTCCACATCTGCATCTATTCCTGGCCACCAGTAATAGCTTCTTGCTAACAGTTTCATTCGGACCATACCTATGTGTTCCTCATGTAAGAGTTCTAAAATTTTCTTCTTCATAGTGTGAGGTATCACCACTCTGTTTCCCAATGTAAGTATATCCTTGTCTACGCCTAGTTCCATTCTTCTGGAAAAATATGGTTTTAATCCATCCTCTTTGCAAGTATTTTCCCAACCATTTCTGGTCATCTCAATTACTCTTTGTAGAACAGTATCTTAAGCTGTTTCCCGTTGCAATTCATGAGCCGTAATTGGTATTTCGTCTATTGCAATAATAGAGTAGACTTTTTCACTAATCTGATCTGCCAGCGACAATCTTGATAATGCATCCGCATTTTCCATACCCAACCCAACGTAGAAACTTTCTTATTCTTCCCAAAAATACATTGCAGTGGTTGATGATCTGTTTCCAACGTAAATCGTCTTCCAAAAATGTACTTGTGGAACTTTTTCACTGCAAATATTATGGCCAACGCTTCTCGATCAATTTGACTGTAATGTTTCTGAGCGTCGGTGAACGTACATGAGATAAACATTACCGGTCTTTCCTCACCGTTTACTAACTGGCTCAGTACCGCTCCACATCCGTAAGGTGATGCATCTGTAGCTATTATTATTTCCCTTGAAGGAGAAAATTGCACTAATGCTTGGCTATCGATTAACATTTTCTTGCTGTTCTGGAATGCTGTCTCGCAGTCCTTAGTCCATTTAAATTTTTGGTCTTTTCTTTCTAGATCATAAAGTACCTTCAACTCCGATGATAGCATTGGTAAAAATTTGTTGTAATAATTCAGTAGTCCGAGGTATGACCTCAGTTGATTCAGGTTGTTTGGTGCAGGTGCTTTACTTATTGCCTCAATTTTGTTCTTCAATGGTCTAATTCCTTCTGCAGAAATTTCATGGCCTAAGTATTCTACATTGGTCTGAAAGAATTTACATTTCTCAAAATGTACTTTGACATTGAATTTTTGTAACTGGTCCAAAACTAGTGTTAAATTTGCCTTGCATTCTTCTAATGTTCTTCCAGCAACAATAACATCATCGATATAAGTAGCACACATTGGCAATCCCTTCAATATCCTTTCCATCATTCCTTGAAATAGTGCTGGTGCACTAGCAATTCTGTATGTCAATCTGGTATAGCGATATAATCCTTTATGTGTGTTGATTGTCAACAGTTTCTGCCATTCTTCATTTACCTCAACCTGTAAATAGGCTTCTTTTAAATCCAAGATATAGAAAACTTTTCCTTCGGAAACTGCTTCCATCACGTCTTCTACTCTTGGCAAGGGAAATTGATGAATGTTCAACTGCGGGTTTAAAGTCGCCACAAATCCTAATTTCTGAATTCTTCTTCGGGACAACAACAATTGGACTGGCCCACTCGCTGTGGTCAATCTTTTTCAAGATTCCTAGTTGTTCCATCCTATTGCATCCTAGTGCAATGGCAGTTTCCATTCCAAATGTGCTGGTCTCTCTGATGATAAGTTTGTACAACTTAAATCATCAGATGCTGGGAAAAACTGGATGTGCAGTGAATGCAGTCCAAACATAACCTCACCTCCTGCACATGATGCTGATGGCTTGAGCGAGAGGGAAGATGCCGCAAGTAAGTCCGAAATGGATCAATTGATCACAGTTAAGATAAATGACGCTGTCAAACAAATAACCAAACAGGTCATTGATTTGCTCAAAATCGAAATCTCGAAATTAAGTGTTGAAAACACAAAATTAAAAGGTGAAATCTGTAACCTCAAAGGAGTCATCGAAAGTAGTTTCAGACAACGATTCGAAGATGGCGACACTATATGTCACAAATTATCTGTACCAGTCGGTATTGAGGACATACCATCAAAAATAAACAAAGTAGACTCTGAGAAGGACCAAAAACCTGTAAAGAAATCTTACGCCAAGGCAACAATGAGCACCTCCAACTGTGAGAGCTCCTTACAAGCTGCGGTGTCTACGCCGGTTTCACAAAAAAAACCTAAAGAACTTCAAAAGCCGAGACAACAACAAAAAAGAAGCTCAAACAAGAGCCAGTCCATCCAGGGAACTTCTACAAATTCACAGCTGAAAGCCGTTCCAAAGTTGGGTTACCTGTACATATCAAAGCTGGATAAAGACACTACTGTGGAAGATATAACAACTTACCTCAACGAAAAGCAATTTGATCAAGTTGAGTGTGTCAAGATGGCTTCTAAAAGACCGGATATATATTCCTCATTTCGGGTTTCTGTTCCTTATCAGCGTTTGCGTGACGCACAGCAACCGGATATGTGGCCTATTGGAGCTAATGTAAATCGTTTTTTCTGGAATCTTCAAAACTCCCGAACCTAGCTGGGTGTCGCGCGGATGCTGATAATATAAATAATATAAAAAATGTTCTGTCTGTTTATCATATAAATGTACAAAGTCTTCTCAACAAGTTACTTGAGATCGAAATTCTCTTAAGCGAAGATCCCGTCCAAATATTGTGTATCAATGAACATTGGCTAAGTAGTGACGAACTAACGAGTGCTTGTATTAATCAATATCTTCTGGCAGACTATTATTGTAGAGAATTGCGTATGCATGGCGGTGTTTGCATTTTTGTTCGTCGTGGTCTATCATTTTCTACTATAGATTTAAGCTCTTTTTGTGTAAATTTAGACATTGAACTTGCATGTATTTGTGTTAATCATTATACAGTTGTAACAGTTTACAGATCTCCGAATGGAGACTTCAATCGCTTCATGATGAATTTATCTGGCGCATTAGATAAAATCTCGGTATCGGGTCGTAATTTGATTGTTACTGGTGACTTTAATGTTAAGTTTAACACTGCCGATAATTGTGCTCAACTGGTTGTAAACCTTTTTCAGTCTTATGGACTTGTCCAGACTAATGATTGCAACACAAGAGGTAATTACTGCCTGGACAATATTTTCATCAGTAGACATATTTCAAAACAAGATACTATTGTTTGCAATAAGCTGTCCTCTGATCATCTGGGTCTCTCTGTGCGGGTTGAATGTGACGCTACTGGATCGGGGTCAGGTCGCATTAGTTATCGGCCAGTCAGTGATGATGGCCTGCGTAATCTTGTCGACTCTTTGGAGAGGGTGGATTGGTGTTTTGTACGGGATGATAGAATTGATTTAGAACAACGAATAAATAGTTTCATGACGGTTATAGTTGAACATATGAACTTGTGTTTCCCAATAAAATCAAAAATAATAAGTAATAAGACAACAACCCGTAGATGGTTTACTGATGGTTTGATTGAAATGAGGGAGAGAATATCATTTCTGGTTGATTTTAAGCGACGATACCCTACCATGGTAGATAACAATCTCATAAAGACTCTGAAAAGGAACTATAGAATTGAAATACGCAAAGCAAAAACAGCAGCTAACGATAGCTTATTAACTTCCTCAATCAACAAACAGCAAACTCTGTGGAAACTCATTCGGGAATCTCTACCTCGAACTGTCAGTGTTCACAGTAGTCCAAGTGCATCGGATCTAAATAGTTATTTTGTGAACATACCAACTGAGCTGGGTAAATCTCTACCACAAACAAACGTGGACCCCATTAGTTTCTTGCCCAAATCATCCCCCACCGTTTTTAAATTTTGTCCAGTAAGTATAGGTGACGTTGAGTCAACAATAGATTCCATTAAAAATTCTTTTAGTAAGGATTCTTTTGGGTTAAATGCTAAAATAGTTAAAGCAATTAAGCGTGTCATTGTTTCCCCGCTTACAGATCTGTTCAACGCATGCATTACCGTAGGATACTTTCCAACCTGTTTTAAAACAGCTGTAGTTATTCCGATACATAAGAAGGGTCCAACTAACAACTGTAACAACTACAGACCTATATCGATAACACCGATTTTTTCAAAAATTTTTGAGTCGGCTTTGAAAAAACAGATAAATCAACATTTTGAATCAAACAATCTTTATAATCCTCGCCAGTTCGGGTTCAGAAATAAGAAATCAACAACTCTTGCAATCAACACCTTCGTCAACTTAATGACTAATTACTTTGAAAAGAAGAACTATGCAAGTGCTACTTTCCACGACTTAACAAAAGCCTTCGACTGTGTTGACCACGACATATTGATGAGGAAATTACAGTATTATGGTTTCTCGGCCAACGCTATGAATTAGTATCCTCTTTTCTAAAAAAACCGTGTACAGGCAACAAAATTTCAAGATGAAATATCGAGCTACTTGAACTTAATTTGTGGAGTACCTCAGGGGTCAGTTCTGGGCCCGATACTGTTCATAATTTTCGTAAATGATCTTCAGTTTGCTGACCCGGAAAATATAACACTCTTATTTGCCGATGACACAACTAGCATAGTGGAAGACAATGACTTGGGAAACCTGAAGCCGAAAACATCTAGCGCCGATAATAAAATAAGAGAGTGGTTTACGTCGAACAAATTAAATATTAATAAGTCAAAAACTAGTACTTTGATATTTGGGTTACGTGCTGGTTTCCTGACTGGCAGTGCTAAATATTTGGGAGTCATGCTGGATTCTCACTTGACCTGGGAACAGCACGTAATATACCTAAGTAGCAAACTGTCAAAAATTACATATTTCTTAAGAAATTTAAATTGTAGCTTATCAACCCCCTGTATGGTACAAGCCTACCATGCGCTTTTTCACAGTGTTATGACATATTCCATTATTAACTGGGGGCATTCTGGTCATATGACAAAGGTTTTCAAAATACAACGACGTTGTGTAAGGATCATACTGAATATTGGCTACCGGGACGATTGTAGGTTCGGTTTTTCCAGGTTGGGCATTCTTACGTTGCCAAGTGTCTATATTTTCCAATGTTTGCTATTTGCACACGAAAATTATAATACCCTCATAAAGAACTGTGAAGTTCACTCATATAATACTCGTAACGGCAACAAAATACGACATGACTATCACCGTCTCCAGAAATCAAGGACAGCAACGTCATATTATGCTGCTGTTTTCTATAATTCACTTCCTGAGTGCTTTAAGGTTCTACCCGTGAAACAGTTTAAGGCTAAAGTTAAGCAGTATCTTGTGGATAGAGCATGTTATGGCCTGGATGAGTTCATTATGAAGTGATGCATTGATTAGTGCTTTTTTTGAGTTGTATTTTGACTTGTGTAACGTTTTTTACGATTTAGCACCAATAAAGACAATACAATACAATACAATATTCAGCTCCTGTTCTACCTTATCCTTGAGCGCATATGGAATCGTATAAGGACGGTGAAAGATAGGAATGGCACTCTGTTTGAGACTCAAGTTGACCTTTATCTTTCTAATCCCTTTTGACCTATCATTAGAAAACACATCTGAGAATTTTTGTTTAAATACAGTTACCAACTTATCTACATTATCTAACTCTACAAACTTAACAAAACTACCTTTCATTGTATTTTTCCATTTTGGTACCAATACACTTAACCATTCCCGTCCTAGTAAACTAATCGTACTCTCCGTATTAGCTACATAGATAGGCAACTTATAACAATTATTGTCAAATTTAACACGTAAATTAGCTTTACCCAACACAGCAATCAAATTACCTGATACAGACTTTAACTTAACATTAGATGGTTCTAAACTAACATGAGAAAATTTGTCTTTAAATTGATTTTTATCAATTAAGGATACACCAGAACCTGTATCTACTTCCATGGAAAGTACGTTTTCTTCGATAGATAAATCCATCACTAACATTTGGTCAATTATTGTCTTTAGTTGGTTTACAACTTCAATTTTCCGATACTTTCCTCTTCCTCCGACACTTCTGGCGAAGATACATCTTCATCAACATCTTCTACACACTTCACATATTTCCTGTTCTTTTTCGGACACTTCTTTGAAATATGGCCTAATTCTTGACACTCATAACATTTCCAATTTTTCGCTGGACACTCCTTGGGTTTATGCGTTCTTCCACACCGATCGCATTCCCACATTTTCTTGGTGGTAAATTTCTTTTTCTCTCTGATGATCTTATTTACAGATGAGGCCTGGAACAATCTGGTTTGCTGCTCGGTCATCTCCATAGACAAAGCAATTTTCTCAGCCTGCTCGAATTTCAGACTTTCCGTAGTTAACAGCTTTGAATATCTTTTCGCAGAATCCCACAAACCAATCTATCCCTACACGCGTCATCCCAAAAATCTTCAAATTTACACGACTTAGCTAAGTTTCTGATTTTAATAATAAAGTCACCAACCGATTCATTTTCTTCTTGTTTACAACTGTAAAACTTGAATCGCTCACCAATAACATTTCTTTCGGGGTTGAAATGCTTCTTAAGTACCTCCACAATCTCATCATACGTCATACTAGCCGGTTTCTTCGGGGACACCAAGTTTTTCAATACATCGTACGTAGCAGTTCATCTGGGATATAAAATAGTTAACTATGATATGAATGTCATCTATATCATATATCAAATGAAATGGCAGCGTGCGCAATTCAGCATCAAATGCATCCAAAACGAAACCACCATAGTCTCTGTACACTTTTGTCTCCGGTTGACGCCGTCGCCGGACACGCGCGATCCTGCACTGTACCAACTCATGATCTGTAATCCCGGCCACATGCTTCAACCCAACGAACGATACGGAGGACCCAGAACATATCGCAACATCAATCAGAGTTTCCGCGGTCAAGGTTATTCTAGTAGGCTCCCGCACAATTTGATCAAGACCGTATGATTCCAGCAATTCCGTAAATTTGCGCGTATAGAAATTATCAAAATCTAGCATATTTATGTTTATGTCACCTGCACAAAATAATTCGTCGTATGCTGGGATCAATTGAGTAAGTGTATCCTCAAATGACTTACAGAAGAGACTACAGCTGGTATTCGGGGGCCTATAAACAACACCAAGACAATAATTAATGCCAGAAAGTCGCACGGATATCCACAAGTGTTCAAAGCTGTCATCATCTTCTAATACAACCCTCGAATACTTATATTTTGTTTTAATGTAAATTTCAACACCGCCACCTCTCCTGCCGCATCTATCCTTTCTAATAAAACTATAACCCGGCAATTCCACGACATCCGAATCAATCTCCGCCGTCAACCAAGTCTCATTGACGAATATCAAGTCATAATCACATGTCAAAATCAAATCTCTAAATGCGCCAAAACGCGACAACAGTGAGCGAACATTCAGAGCAGCAATATTCATGACTGAATTAAATACCAGCACTGACACTACTAAAACAATAGGAAATACTTATGGCTTAAAGGGTAAATACAATTACAGAACAAACACTTCACACGTCCTATATGCGGTCACGCCGCCCCAGTATTTAAAAATAATAGCAATACAAGAAAAATAAATATACATATACATAGAAATCAACTCTTCGCTCAACGAATACAGAGAAAATCGGAAAAGGAAAAGCAATGACGTTCCGTACCGTACGAGAACGTAACGCAACACAAAACCGTTACTTACATAATATAAAATACAAATATTAATGTTACAAAGAAAAAGTTAAAGTTAAAGCAGAAAAACACACACGGCGCTAATAATATTCATTATCATCATATTGTCGCGGCACCCGCCAGAACTGACTGCAAATCGTATTCAGTCTTAATGACACGCTTCTTGCCATCAACACGACAATTAATAATCCCGTCCGCGTCCAAACATCCTTGCTACCAAGAGCAGATTTAACAGTTTTTAATAATTGATACCTCATTCGCGTAAGGTCCTCGACTACCGCAATATTCTCACATTCACCTTCTTTTTAATCATCATTAATTGCTGTTTACGGTGACGATAGCTCACGAATTTCACCAAAACGTCCTGCTTACCATCTTTCCGCGGTGGACCCACGGCGTGACAGCGATCTATGTGTTCAGGGCGCAAATCAACATCCGCGGCTCGATTAATCACATGCAATATCTCACTCTCAACCACGTCAGGAGCCACAGCACGCATCCCCAAAAAGCGGACATTGTTGCGTCGACTGTATTGTTCCAGCATATCAGCAGTTTGTATATGTTTTTTGCTACACTCTTCGAGTTTTCCAAGCTTCGAACATAATTTAGCGTTGGTGTCCTCCAGCTGTTGGATTCTCGCATGCAGCTGTTCTATCTTTTTATCGAAATACACCTCGATCGTGTGGGAAAAATGTGTGACGCAGACATAATGGTAATTTTTACTTTCCGACTAGTACCCTAGGTAATCGACAGAAAATGACATCAAGATTTCCGCGGAAACACCCGTTTTGGGAGGCTTCCTGAATCCATTGCAATGATTTCTGGAAAATGTATGTATGTATGTGTGTGTGTGTGTGTGTGTGTGTGTGTGTGTGTGTGTGTGTGTGTGTGTGTGTGTGTGTGTGTGTGTGTGTGTGTGTGTGTGTGTGTGTGTGTGGGTATGTGTGTATGTCTGTGAACATGATTGCGTCCAAACGGTACAACGGATCGGGCTGAAATTTTCCATACATATTTAGAATTACCGGGGTACGAACTGGATTGTTTTTGGTGACAATCTGACAACCGGAAGTTGCAAATGTTACATAACATCATCCGATTGATATCAAATTCATACCAACTCATCCTCCAGCAACTTTAAATATGTATACACATTTACAGATCAGTGGGATGAACGGTTTAGTTGTTATAAGTTTTTTTCTACTTTGCATTCACAATGCACACATTGTAACACTGTTTTCGGTGTTACAATTAGCAAATTGTAACACCGTTTTTAGTAACTTTTTTCTAAGATTGGTGACATTGATATCAAATGCATGTCAAACGAAAATACACATAACCACAAAAGTAAGCACAAACTGATTTTTTAGAATCGCACAAACTGCGAAGTGCCACTTTTCGTAACTCCGGTGGAGTGCAACTTATTTCTGTATCCTCCATTTGAATTTCAGGTTTCGTACTACTAGTATATGATGGTATATAATTTTTCACAGATATTTGAATTTAAGTGACAGATGACAGTGTTACCAACGGTTGCACCCATAAATAAATAGAAGTATATTAGGTACAATTGGAATTTTACCTAATATACTTCTAAATTTTTATAAAATTAATGACGCAAAGTAGAAAAAATAGTATATTACACTCGTTTTATAAGACATATTGGCGCATTCGTTCATTTGGGGCACTCGTCGCTGGCGCCTCCTCGTGCCCCAAACAACTCATGCGCCAATTTGACGTCTTATAAAACTTGTATAATAATATACTATTATAGAAGCAGTTTGACAGAAACCACAGCCTTCGTCGCTGTATTCGAAATTGTCAGATTTTAACAAATGGCAGTGCCACTGATATGACATGACATTAAATGTCAGTATGATAAATGTCGTTATGTCATAGATAGTGATGTTAGGTATGGTCCAGAGCGGCTGTGGCTTTACAAAATTGAAATGTTTAGACATTTCATTGTACCAACGTTGTAGTCGGAAATTTGGGTGACGGCAACCCCAGATATTTAATTTTATTAATATCATGAAACACTATTATTTATTTATAATCTTTCAATGGCTTATTATTTGCGATTATGGGTTACAGTGTTACTACATATTGCATGACATTTTGATACATATTGGGTGAAAAGTTATTGGCGCACCAAGAAAACTAGCAATTTTGCGATGATTGTAAACAAGTGCTAGAAATGCATTCAAAATTGAGAGTACTTATTATAAAAAAATTTAAAATATCTAAGAAATGATTGATTTCTGATCTACCGCCAACTTTTATAAAGAACATTTTCTGAGAAGTGAGTTATATTCTTTCCATATGATACGGACTTTCCAAATCCAATTAATTAATCGAAATATTCGGCCTGACCGAAGACCTAGTTTTGCTTTACGTAAGTTTATGTCAATTCTCAACAACTTAAAGCAACAAAACCCCGTTTTTTCATTTATAATATTTAAAACGGGAAATTGAAAAAAAAGACTTTACTACAACTTGTATACAGTGCAATCTTCAAATTCTGACCTATGTTTACTTAATATAATTATAGTTAATATTCTGTTATCATGTTTATGCAATGCATATCATACCTCAAAGCTTATACATGGCTTATACCAGTATACAGAGTCATTTTTAATATTTGAATGTCACGTAACTACCTATGTAGGAAACCAAATGTACACATTTTGGCACCAATAAATTTCGTTCCGTAAATAAATAGGGCAGTGGCGTACCATATTACTTTTATTATACAAACGCGTTCAAACCATTAAATAAACAAACAAAAATGCGGTAAAACCATTAAACATTTCTTAAAATACGCTGCAAATCATCTTTTCGAAAACACTGAAAACTCTGATATCGAAAACGATACAAGTTTACGCCTAGAAAAATGCTAACACCGTGCGCCTATGGAAATAAATGACATGGTTCAGTAATTTTCACAAGTGCTGCCAACGTCGGACAAACAAATTTACTGCATAAAAATCACTAGCCGGTCACGTGACTCTGTATTTCTCCTGTAATAAACACAAATATCTCGAGCGTTTGTTTTCTTTCCAGCGAAGGGTTACTCATTTGAAGTGGTAGACTCCAGTTCAGACTCAGAGCTTGGTGGTGCAAAAGAAGACTCGAATTGTGCCATTCAAACTGTCACCTCTGTGCAGTATTACCCGCCAAAACATCACGATCTCATATCACTTGTAGAAAAAGGTAGAGTTGGTATGAGCAGTAACAGTTCATGTTGTAGCTCGACTACAAGTTCAGTTGGCGAAAGGCACGGAGTTATGATGACCAAATTGACTACTCAGACGACACCAAATGATAAAAGGTATGATAGGTCAGTCATGTTAGATACCAGCCACTAACAATTTTTTTTTTAAATTTTGATCCAGGGAAGATGGTAATATGTATTACCGTAATACAATTGTATTTTAACACATCTTTGTGGAGCTTCATGTATTTACTAATATCAAATTTATTGGTATACGACAATAAAATGTCAAATTAAATGAACAAATACAAAAAAAACATACTAAAAATTAAAAAACTAGTATAAAATTGATGAAAAAATGATATCATCCTCAACTGACATAAAAATATATATTATATACTATAATTATATACTATATACTATATATATATATATATATATATATATATATATATATATATATATATATATATATATATATATATATATATATATATATGTACATATACTATATATCTGTTAGACCCGTGCAGTGTAGCAAAAGAAGTTATGTAGTAGTAATTCACTGAATTTTGAAAATATGTAAAAATTTCTAAATGAAATCTATGTTACAGATTCCAGTATCAAAAATCAGCAAATAATTTTAGAATCAAACGTTTACTGTTACTTTCCTTTTAAAGTATGTGATCGATGCTATTATTTTTTTATCTTCAATTTTTTCCTATCTCGTCGCTTACATAAAATTAAAGATAGTTAATTCTTCCGAGAAAAAAAAAAGAAATGAAAGTTCTATGAAGAATCTAAGCAATGATAAAAGCAATAATACAACTATAAAAAATGTTCGCGCTTTATTTATTGACTGTACATAACAATAATGTAAAAATATGTTTCTCCTTCCAGTAACTTTAGACATCAGGGCTCATTGCGAGAAACCAGAATTGACAATCAGGATCACTATCAAAAGATCGAAACTATTTCAGCTGTGGAACAAATGGATATCAACAGCAACCGAGATGTAAGTTCTAATGTACTATACGCGGTTCTAAACTGATGAAGAGGTCCTCTTCATCATTTTCATTTTCTCATTATCATTTATGGCCTCATTTCAAAAAGGTAGGTGGTGTCTTAAGAAATGCTCTATCAATTGTTTTACTGATATCTTATATTTTTTAATTAAAAGATTTTTTTTGACAATGTTAACATGAGATGTTAACATGAGAAGTTGGTTATTGCCTCTGTTAATTAAAAACAACACTTCAACGATTAATTTCGATTAAAAACAAATGCTTCTAGCAATTTCATAAGATCGACTTTAGATCAAGAAGTGTTCACAATAGCTGTTCATATTTCATACACGTTTCTTATCATAAAAGTCAATTTTTGTAAATGTGTATGTGCTCTTTTGTACTAGTCTATGTACTTTTTTACAGAATAAATGCTAAGGTACTACTGTATAAAAATCTATCATTTCGGACGTTCGCAATTTTTGTTAAAATTTGTGGGTGATCAATTATGAGCTCTGATCAATTATTATTGGTTGATAATGATTTTATCAAAAAAGGTACGATAGGTCATTTCAATTTGTTTTCTCATGTAGATTACAAAAATGACAGTAAATATCTTCGCCTAGTGACAGCTTTTCTATATAGAGCAGAATTCATATTGTAAGCAAATCAATGTTAGAAAAAAATGGAACATTTAGATAGACAGAAAAAAATCTAGATTTCAGCAGAAATGTTCGTTTTGTCCTCTGAACCCATTGCAATGATTTCTGAAAAATCTATACGATAACGCCCAAACGGAATAACGGATTGGGCTGAAAATTTGATTGTTGTTGGTGACAATCTGACCACCGGAAGTGGTATAATGCGTCTTTTGATAGATTCGTCCGATTTTGAACAAACATTTTGAACAAACTGATACCTGTTCATCCTCCAGTGATGTTAAGTATGTTTACCAAACTACAGATCAGTGGGATCGATGGTTTAGGCGCTATAGGAGTTTATAGAAGCAGTTTGCAGAATTCACAGCCTCCATCGCTGTGTTGTCAATTGTCAGATTTTGATACACGTTAGTACCACTGATATGACATGACATATGCCGTTGACGGACGTTAGGCTGGGGTCCAGAGTGACAGTGGCTTCACGAAACTGAATAATAGAGTGTTTAGACACTTGTGGCAACAATTTAGTCGGAAAGTTGAGTGGGGGACACAAATCATTTAGACAATTTTGGGCCATTATGAACAATTATATTTAGCTTTAGACTATATGGGGCGGGAAAGAATCCCTTATATGATAGCATGAGTTCAGCATGAGCGGTCTTAAACGTTTAATTATTCAACAAATTAATCTACAAAAGTTTTCTTCGAAAGCAAAACCTAACGGGGTTCCTTTTCTGAATCTTAACTCGCTACTAGCTAATCTTTTTAACGTTCTAACCTTAATAAGAGCTGATAGAACAAAATTAAATAAATGAAACGAGACAACATTTCTCAAACCAAGCAAAATTCAGTAAAGCCATTGGATTTCCCGAAAAGTAACCGTCGATCCCGAAAAGTAACCGTCGATTACAATAGGTACTTTCCTTCTAGGGTACTAACCGTAATGTAAAAATCAGATTCAAATATCTTCACTAATTACTACCTTATTGTCCGAGGACACACTATTGACATATCCTGTATATTTTGAAATAACAAGCTGTTCCGCTATTTTGCTACATTTTCAGACTAATATTCACTGTGAAGGGAAGAGTACGACGAAAACGTAACAAAGTATTAGTGTTATATATTCGGACAAATTTATAAGCGGTATAAAAATAGGTGATGTTTAAAAATTTGAGGGAACAACCCTGTGCTTTTAGTGTCAAGTGCGAAACATAACCGAGTGGTTTGAATGTGTGAAATAGGTTCAATGAATTCTCTCTGAAATTTTGCTATGAAGACAAATACATATTTATAAAAGAATCAATACTCTGGAAAGCGATGACGGTAAAGATTTTAAACAATTAGCGTTGAGTAAACGACTCCTAATCTTTTGAGAAGTTTTTGGGTAATTTTGCTTTTGTTTCATCACGTTTTCGTTATTTTGGTACTCTATAAAGTGGGTTGTTTGCTTTCTTGATGGAAGTGGAAGTTGGAAGTTATTTCATTAAAGTAAACCCAATGAAAGTTTATGCTTTAAATTTAATCTTAACTTAATTTCAAAAGTAATTAGATCATTAAGTAAATTATTTATTTTTAGTATTAACAATATTTTTCGTTGTATTTTGCTGTTGAATAAACGTAAAAACTGTGTGGCTTTTAATTCCTCATCAATAAATGAAAATATGGCTAGTATGAAGCAGTTTTACACTTCAAGTGACGATAATGCGTTCATTGGTTGGAAGATAATGAACTGCATAATATGAGAAAATTATGTATTTTATATTTCTGACAGAAATCAGTGCGACCAGAGCATACTTCCTTTAATTGTAATATTATCGAGAAATGTTATTTTCAAAAAAAAAACTTCATAATAAAAATTAGACCTAAAATAGAAGTTACTGTCATAAACTCAAACATATTGTTGTGTGATTTCTCAACTTTTCAGTCCTGTGAAATACGTTAGTACCTACATACAATAATTTAAGGTAATCACCTGTTATCAATAGGCATAATTTACTTAAAAACTAAAGCTAAAAGTACTTATAAATACATTCCTGGTATGTTTAAATATGAGTGTAAGGTTTTCAATAAATTAATATTACTAATAATCAATATTAATCATAAAGTCGGCTGTGCATTCAAGAATATCATTACTACACAATTCAATACTGTAAGGTCAAAAAGTTTAATGTTTTTACACAGTAATGGAAACAAGAAACCTGTATATTAAGGTGAGCATGTACCAACATTTTAAAATAAAATGCGGTACCGACAACAGACAACCGATATTTTGAACTTTTTCTAAATATAATTTGCGTAAATATTAAGTTTATTATTATAATGGAGGAGGGATTATTTAATCTGTTTTTACTTAATTATAAATACTGAAGAATTGCAAAAATTCTATCCAAGTTCCAATTGAATTTAAAACCTAATTTTGGACATGAGTTTTTATTTTTTGCAGTGCATCGTTGTCATGACCACGGAGAGTGAAAACAGCGAGCTGGTGTCGTGCGTCGGCAGTGAGCCGGATGCGACGAATAGCGGTAGCGGTGGCAACGAAGGGGCGACAAACAAGTGCGGCCACCTGGAAATAGCGCTTCTCTATGATGCCCCGATGCGCAAAATGACCGTACACGTGCTGCAAGCTAGGGACATACCCAGCAGGGACCGAGGTCAACCTACACATACACAGGTAAAATTTAATTTTCGACAATCCAAAGGATTATTTTTTTGTTTTTAAATTGTTCCAATATCTATTTGTATGTTTTTGTTAATCTTTTTCCTACATTGGTAAAAAAATTATCAACGTTACCAATTTAAGTGTCAGACAGGAATCTTTATCGTAATCTATCATAACCTAATTCTTAAACGATTTATTAATATGAAAATACTATTATACTGCATTATGGCGGAGTCGCCGGCATAATTTTAAAGAAATTATTTTGAAAATATTTCTTTTTGTGAAAATATCGCAAAAGCAATCAACTGTTAATCGATTAAACGAATGATCGATAAAACATTTGGAAGAAAAGCTGACATTGACACTGGACACAATTTTGTGAGAATTATTATACAAGGTGCAAAATACTGTATCTCAGAACCTACTCATTATAGAAACTTTCGGTAAAAAAAATAATGACTAAAGTGGCCAGGAGAAAACCTTGGAAATTAAAAAAGGACGTGATGTTTTTTTTTCTTAAAATTCCACTGTATTAACATAACAAGAAAATATATGCTTTTTAAATTTTTATATAAACTCTAGAAATTGTGAATTTTCTAGAAACGTTAAATTGCGATAGGTCGAGTCTTTTGTCTTTTGTTTTGAATTTGTATGAGGATAAAAACATATGGCTGAGGATAATGCAGATATATTTCTTTAAGACATCAGTTGAGTCGGTTTGACCTGGATTTGGACGTTTTTCGAGTATTTGCAGTATTGATTTTATATTGGGAGTTATTAATAGAGATTTTTTCTAGAAGCCACTGAGACTTTCTGCGAGGTCTAGTAAAGGCTGTTTTGTCAGAGTGTTTTTTGCTTGTATAACGAACTTCTGATTGTGTATGTGAAGGGGACGAGTCTTCCTGGTTTTGAATATTTGCAAATAAGACGATGTAGTGTTAACGCATTTTAGGACGATAAGCCCTTAGAAAGTGATTTGATCTGTGTGTGCCGAGTATTTGCCATATATGTGTTGATGTAAATTTCAGATCACGAAATTTAGGTACTTCTATAATTAGTTGTCTCTTTCATCCGTTTTCTCTCCAATCATTTTGTCGAGTTTCATTGATTATTGTATCGCAAATAAATACATTCGTGTAAATGTATTTGTTTTGGTTAGAGTTTGACTTTTGATTTGAATCACGTTGAGGCAAATTCTTGTTATTCGTATAATTTATTATTGATTTTTAAAAATCTAGCGACACAAGAAAATAAATTATTCTTTTGCTACGCTACCAATAAAAAGCGGCATCCGGTCCACTTTTCCAACAAAATTTATTGGTATTACTTTTTTTCATGAATTCTTTTGGTTTCTGTTCCACTTCTTGCAATTACAGCGCAAAAAAAATGTTTTGAAAAAATCGTAGGTAGTTTTCGACATAGAAACCGAATCTGCAATAAAAAAAAATTCCTATTTCCTATTTAAGTATAATTCCTATTGAAGTTTTCAAATTTGAAAAAAAAAACCGCCTCACCCACAGGGGGTGTGAGGCGTAGTTTAGTACTAAACGGATGCTCACCCTTGGAAATATTTAAAGTTTCGATTCGGCAAATTTTCTGTAGGATGCATATTTATCGTGATATTTCTAAATTCCAAGTTAAATGAAACCAGCTCATCCTCAAGTGCCACTAAATATGTACATCAATATACAATACAGATAAATGAGATAACGGCTTGGGCGCTATAAGCACTTATAGAAGCAGTTTGACAGTATGTACTCCCAGGCTTGGTCGGTATAGTTACGAATAATACGAGTCCTGAGTGGAGATTTAAACGAGGCGATCGGAAAGTTGGATGAAAGCTGAAACCCCAGATAATTATTAATTCAAACAGTTGCTCGAAATGAAACCAGTAGTGTGGAATAATCTGTACAGTATGGACTCGACCTTTTTATGCAGATAACAACGGTGGATGCTCAGATGAGCACTGGAAGATTCCAGTGACTTTAAATATGTATACCAAATTACAGATCACGGGGATGAACGGTTTCGGCGCTATAAGCTTTTATAGAAACAGTTTGACAGAACCCATAGCCCTCGTCGCTGTGCTTCGATTTGTCAGATTTAGACAAACGTTAGTGCCACTGACATGACACGAACATGACACAAAATGAATAATAAATAGTAAAAGTGTTTAGACACTTTTTCATTTTTTTCATTTCTAGTCGGAAAGTAAACTTTCCGACTAGTACTCTAGAAGGAAAGTGTAATCGACGGAAAAAAGAATCGAGATTTCCGCGGAAATACGCGTTTTGAGGTCCCCTGAATCGATTGCGATGATTTCTGGAAAATGTATGTTTGTATGTATGTATGTATGTATGTATGTATGTATGTATGTATGTATGTATGTATGTATGTATGT
>OZ020222.1:18607849-18743631 GCA_963971325.1 Aphodius granarius | reverse complement strand
TATGTATGTATGTATGTATGTATGTATGTATGTATGTATGTATGTATGTATGTATGTATGTATGTATGTATGTATGTATGTATGTATGTATGTATGTATGTATGTATGTATGTATGTATGTATGTATGTATGTATGTATGTATGTATGTATGTATGTATGTATGTATGTATGTATGTATGTATGTATGTATGTATGTATGTATGTATGTATGTATGTATGTATGTATGTATGTATGTATGTATGTATGTATGTATGTATGTATGTATGTATGTATGTATGTATGTATGTATGTATGTATGTATGTATGTATGTATGTATGTATGTATGTATGTATGTATGTATGTATGTATGTATGTATGTATGTATGTATGTATGTATGTATGTATGTATGTATGTATGTATGTATGTATGTATGTATGTATGTATGTATGTATGTATGTATGTATGTATGTATGTATGTATGTATGTATGTATGTATGTATGTATGTATGTATGTATGTATGTATGTATGTATGTATGTATGTATGTATGTATGTATGTATGTATGTATGTATGTATGTATGTATGTATGTATGTATGTATGTATGTATGTATGTATGTGTGTATGGCCGTGAACATGATTGCGCCCGATATGCATATTTAGGATTACCGGGGGACGAACTGGAGTGTTTTTGGTGATAATCTGACAGCCGTAGTGGCAGATGTTACAAGCGTTTTCTTAGGCATTTATCCGATTTTGGCCAAACTGATATCAGCTCACCATCCAGTAACTTTAAATATGTATACAGATCAATGGGATGGACGGTTTAGGCGCTATATGGGTTTCTAGAAGCAGTTTGACAGAATCCACAGCCTTATTGCAAAATGTCAGATTTTGACAAACTACGTCAATGCCACTTCCATGACGTGACATTAAATGTCATTAGGACAAATGTAATTCTGTCATACAAACTGACGTGACGTTAGGTAGCGTCCAAATATGGCTCTGGCTTTATTGAATACATAATTACAAAAGTGTTCAGCCACTTCATTGTGCCAGCGATATAGTCGGAAAGTTGGGTGATGGCCACCCCAGATATTTGTATCTTATATACATTACTTGGGTGGTAGTTATTTATAATAATCTTTATCGAATACAAAAGAAAATGTTTGTTTTCGAATTATTCTTAAAACTAACTTTCACTAATTTCAGGTGCGATTGATATTATTGCCCAGCAAAAAACAGAAACACAAGACCAAAATAAGATCTGGGGAATGTCCTCAATTTATGGAGAGTTTCTTGCTGCATAGAGTCAATCCCGGTAAGTATGTTTTAAATTTCTGATAAAGTTTTCAATACTTCCCAGGCTATTCTTTAGTCCATTTAGTCCATTTATTTTTATTTTCTCCTTCGCGGGCACATAATTCAGTTGCGGTATATGGCGGAACCCAAACTGCTGCGTTCGCATGATTTCCATATACCGCAATATAACTGACCGCGTTCGCGTTCGCGTACGTGTGCGTGTTCGTGTCCGGAGCAGTTAGGGAACGCCTTAAGGAGATGCAAAATTCGCGCGAACGACGTGCTGGGTGAGTCGTAGCTCCATCCTGTTGGAACCAGAAGTTGTCTACGACGTCTAGGTTGTTTTCTTTTTGATATTCTTCTATTTTCGGATGCAAAAAATACTTCAACATATCGCATTATCGATTGGAATTTACTGTAACTGTGACTCCACCTTTATCGAAAAAGTAACGTCAAATAATGCCTATCGAATGGTCACTTTTGGACTGTGAAGAGGTCGTGCATGGAGTTATAGAGGGTTTTAAGCAGTCCAGCACCGGAGATTTTGTTTATTCAAATTTTTTAACATCAGCCATTTAAAAAAATTCTCTACTACAAAACCTATATACTCTCCAGACCACCTAATGGTGTCGGCTAAAAACTAATGTACATATTTTCTAACAAAATGGTACACTTCCCTCTACTTGCTTTGGGCACTTAACAGTGTTTTTTTTTAATATGGCAGTTATTTCTGCCGCACCCTCTATTTCGTTTGAGGTTCATAGGTTACCTACTGTTGTCAATCTACGAACCACCCACACAGTTCTGAAGCAAGAATAAGAAATGTGTAGAAGTGATAAATTATTATTGCTTCCAGCGTTGTGTAAAATTGCCGATCGCTCTTGTCACATAGGCCAACGATTCATGCCCTCTGGCGTGCACTGATAACAGAGAATTGAATTTTCCACACGTTTCCGTTATAAGTATTACCTAATTTTCTGTTCCGTTATTTTCTGAATGTATTTCCGATATTTCACAGATGACAGACCTCTCGAAAAATAATATATTACGATATGACAGATAATTTTTCCAAGAAATGTAGAACAAGTTTTTGCCGACCATCAATGCTTACTGTACAAGGCAGTTAATGCAATGTCAGTCTGGGTTTGCGTGTTCGATGATTTCCGCAAAATAAACGCAGCTCCTAACGGCACGAGATTTGATATAGGTTCATTCTAAGCTACTAAGCATAAACCGATTAAATGTTGGCAGAATTCATCCTATTGCAGAAACTGTAATCAGCAAAGAAGTGTTGATTATGGAAATATCTTCCTTAATATACCTATATTTATCGGCAAACATAAAAATAAATAAATAAACCTTTCAAAATGTAAATTTTTAAAATTCCGATTCATGTAAACTTATTTTTACTTTCCGACTAGTACCCTAGTAGGAAAGTATTGTAATCGACGGAAAAAAATCGGGATTTTAAAGAAAATATCCGTTTTGGGGTCCCCTGAATCGCTTACAATGATTTCTAGAAATGTGTGTATATATGTGTGTATGTCCGTGAACTGAAATTTGGTATACATATTTAGAATAGGGTATAAAGTCACTTTTCAAATTCTTTATTACAAAGTAGGCTACCTCCTGACCACCCTTTCAAACATAAAATTCGAAGCAGCACTTTAATTTGAGAGAAAATTTTAAAAAAATATAATGCGAAACTTGACAACGTTGCTCATAGTTATTTTATCCTGCTGGGGTGGGAGCACATGCATACCATGTTATTTACGGTAGTTCAATTGAGGCTAAGTGAGGCAAAGTACAACATCAATCATGAACAAATCTAAACAACAATATAGAGTTTGTTGCAGGGCCGCCGAGAGGGGGTGAAAGCTGTGACTGTAGTCACGGGCCCGGCACTGAAAAGGGCCCGGCAGCAAAAATGGTCCTGAAGGTCATTCTGATTCTATTGCACTAATTTAATGCAATAGCATCAGAATGACCTTTTAGTGCCACTAGAAAGATATTTTTCAAGCTTCAAAGCTATACTTTTTACAACATTATGGTGTAAAATATTAGCATCCATAGACAAATAAAATAAAATATTGCAGTCTAGCAGACTAGTTTTAAACTAAGTGAGCACAGTGACATATGCAGCCAATTATACCCAGTGTATGGTTTCTAATTGACCCGCGTATATTTGGTTGCATACACAACTGTGCTCTCCTTTGTTTGAAATATTTATACCATACAATTGAGCCTGCATCAGCAAACATTGACTCACTTCTAAAAGAACTACTAAAAGAATAACATTTTAGAAATAACTGGCAAGATCTTCTCACTGAAGCTACACTTGTTGCGAATGAATTAGGTATAATGCAAAATGTTTAAAACCAGTCGAAAGCGAAGAAAAGAAAATTAGCAGACGAAGAGAGTGCAGATGGGGATGACACACAAGGCTATTTTATAAGAACTGTTTATTACTTTCCGACTAGTAGGTACCCTAGAAGGAAAGTATTGTAATCGACGGAAAAAAATATTCGGGATTTCAGTGGAAATACGCGTTTTGGGGTCACCTGAATCGATTACAATGATTTCTGGAAAATGTATGTATGATGTATGTGTGTATGTATGTGTGTATATCCGTAAACACGATTGCGCCCAGACGGACCAACGGATCGGGCTGCAATTTGGTATACATATTTAGAATTACCGGGGGACGAACTGGATTGTTTTTGGCGACAATCTGACAACCGGAAGTGGTAAAGCAGCGTCTTCTAAGGGATTTATCCGATTTTGGCCAAACTGATATCAGCTCACCATCCAGTGACTTTAAATATGTATGCAAATTTTCAGATCAGTGGGATGAACGGTTTAGGCGCTATAAGAGTTTATAGAACCAGTTTCACAGAATTCACAGCCTTCGTGGTTGTATTGCAAATTGTCAGATTTTGACAAACGTCAGTGCCACTGACATTACATGACAGAGATAAAGCCAGAGATGGCTCTCGCTTTACTAAATTAAATAATTGCAAGGTTAGGCACTTCATTGTGCCAACGATTTAGTCGGAAAGTAGGGTGATGGCCACCGCAGATATCTTTGTTATACTTGACGCAATTACTTTCCAACTACACATGCGCTTTACATCTTTAAAAACCATTCAAAATTATTTTTACCAATATTAAATTTTTAAGAAATATCGGACTCGGGTAATAACTTATCAACAAATATTCAAAAGACCTAACACCATCTCTAAAAGATGAAATATATCACATGAAAAAGATTTATAATACCACGTTTTAAGATATTATACCAGGCTCACAGTTATTAAATTCCATTTACAAATTTCAACTTCACGGTGTTTTCCACGAAATACGTATTGCGATCAGAATTTTTTGCACGATGCTTGTTACAGTTGCCGAAAGTGAAAGAGCATTTGGCAGACTTTCGGCAATAAGGAACTTTAATAGCTCATCTATGGGACAGAAAGGTTAAATGGCCTAGGTCTGCTATCCATAGAAAGGGATCTGGCAATGAAAATTGATTACGATGACTTGATTAAAGATTTGGTAACCTTAAAGTAAGGAAGAATCTGTGTCATCAGATAAGGCATTAAATACTTAAGAATCACTTTTTTATTTCATGTTTGCATAATGTTATTTAATTATATAAACTTTACAATAAGTTTTTGTAATAATATTTAAAAATTTATATGGTGTTAAATGAAATGAATTTTTATGTATATTGCACATGCCGTTTTTTTTTTTTTTTTTGGGGTTTATGGTAGGTGACGGGCCCGGGCTGCACAGGCCTGTCACGGGCCCAAACATTTCTCTCGGCGGCCCTGGTTTGTTGTGTGCCTGATTGCAACAGCAAATCAGCAGACACACGTGACTGTACTTAACACCTATTACCGTTATTACTTGAAAATACAGCTAACATAACCTCCTCAATGTCAAAGTAAATATTAGCAAAAATTACATGCAACACCATATAAACAAGCAGCGAAGACAACCCAACAAGAACAAAACTCCCTACATTTGTGAATAATTTCTAGGCTACGTTGACAATTTTACACTTAGCCAATCACGACAGTCCTCGGCAAATTCATATTTTAATTGCAATTTTCTCAACAAACTCCGAATATAATGACGTATTATGTTAAAAGAATATATATTATATGCTGTATAATCGTTTAATACTTGCTTCTACTTAAATTTCCACATGACCTTAATACCCTGTTACCGGGGGACGAACTGGATTCTTTTTGGTGACAAATGTTACAAGCGTCTTCTGAGGAATTTATCCGATTGAGATCAAACTCATACCAACTCATTCCCCAGTGACATTAAATATATATACAAGTTTGAAGATAAGTGGGATGAACAGTTTAGCCGCTATAAGCGTTTATAGAAGCAGCGTTTGACTGAATCCACAGCCTTCGTCGTTGTGTTGCAAATTGTCAGATTTTGACAAACGTCAGTGCCACTGACATGACATGATATTAAATGACAGATTGATTAATGTCATTATACATGAAACTGACGTTAGATAGGGTTCAGAGTGGCCCTGGCTTCACAAAATTGAATACTTTAAAAAATGTTCAGACACTTCATTGTATCAATGATATAGTAGGAAAGTTGGGTGACGGCGACCCCAGATATTTGATAATGGCAGTGTACGTCACACCACACGACAGAATTGTACGTCATTCGTGACATTATACGTTCAGTCATAGCATGCCAGAAAAAAAAAATGCTGTGACCATCACAGTACCGACCATCTTTCATTCATTGACCTTTCATTATTGGCACATCGGTACATTTAATTTGACGTAGACCGAAATAATTTTATATTAAAATATATTTATTATTAAAATAATAAAATGTACAACCTACCGTTTTAAGTAAATAAAAAAGTTGATAAATTAGTAATATTTATCCATGATGATTATAATGTTAATTCTCACAATGTAGCAATTTAATCATATAATTTGAAAATCCAAACTTTGATTTGTTTCATATATTTTATTATTAAAAACTTATTTCCAATAAATTAGTAAATATTACATTTCTTTAAGTACAAATTCTTCAATGCTATAAATAGTAGCTTTTTTGTACAAACATTCAAAGATAAAAATATTTCAATATTATTTTTGTTAGATGGTTGCCCTCGGTCGTTCTCACATTCATTTACATAGATGATGTGCTGTTGGTTTGGTCATCGACATACATAAATACATTGTTTCTGTATGTTAGGGAACTTAATGCAAGAAAAATTTAAAGCATAGTTTATTTTTCTTGTGACACAAATTTATATTATTGAAATCAAATTCTTAAATTACAGTTTATTTAAACTACTAGACATTTATTTTTTGTAACACAAATTTATTATGCATATTTCATTCAAATGGAACCATTCACTCCATTGCTCATTTATTTGTTTGTGTTCAAATATGTTATAAAAGGATCACATGAATTTATAAACTGAAAATTATTTTTTCTCCTATTGGGCGTTCAGACTATATCGTTTTTATTACTTATTTTATATTTTACAGAAGACGTAAACTCAATGGGAATTCGACTTCGTTTATACGGCTGTGAACGAATGCGCAGAGAGCGACTAATTGGAGAAGCGGTAGTCGGTTTTGCCAACATAAATCTTGAATTGGAAAACAATTTCTGGCTCAATATGGAACCCAGGGCCAACACAAGTGTAAGTTGTTTTAATTTATTCTGATGTATCAACCGAGAGATTAATATCCATTAAACATAATGATAAACATAGTGATAACTGATAAACAATAAAATATAACATTAAAATTATATGTTGTATAATTGTATAATATAGAAGTTAAAAGGTTATATACAATAGATACGTTTTTTTTTTTTTTTTTTTTGATAGTTCTCTTCGATTTTAGAACGCTGACCATGAATCTGAACAAAAATTATCAAGTTCCAAGAAATTCAACACATTTATCTATCTATATTCTATGCTGTAGGTACATAAAATTTGTGACAAATATTGGGAAATTATGCATCTGTTTTAAAAATACTTCTCACCTATTTCAATTTTTTTATCAAAAAAACAAAAAAATCATTAATTTACAGACATTTGCAACAAATTATTTTTTAGCAATACGCAAAAAATCTATACCTTTTGCAGAATGATTTGATACGGTTTAAATAAGATTTGACATTAACAAAACCAGATTAAACATAAATAAAAAAGAATTCACATTAATAACAACTTGATTTTTTTATACATGTAAAAGATGAAAGAAAAGCTAATTTTTTTAAAGAAAAATTGCCAAAAAAATGTGGTTTATATACATTTTATACATTAATCATCTAGTAAACGGTATATAATTTTAAAATGAACAATATAGATGATGTGGTTATTATAAAACCATCTATTATTTTGAACTATATTGTTGTTGTGAAAGTTGGGGCAATAGGAAAATTTGGAAACTAAGCTCAAAAATACAGATTTACAGATGTACAACCTAAATTTTAATATTTTTTTCTAGTTGAGTGGTTGCACAGGAGAGCTTATGAGTTTAGCGCGTTCAGACAGCACGGGTTCAACACATTCTATGCAGCATGGAGGCGTACCAGAATTATTGCTTGGACTTAGTTATAACGCAACAACAGGACGATTGAGTGTGGAAGTTGTGAAAGGATCACACTTTAGGTCGGCTATTTTGATCTATTCATTGTTAAATTTTCAACTTATCAAAATTATATTTTGATAAGTTGAATGATTTGCTATTTAACTTTAACTTTGCTATTTAATTTGATGTGTGATTGTCTATTTTAGGAATTTAACATTGAATAGAGCACCTGATACATACGTAAAATTACTTCTTGTGAGCAGTACAGGGCAGGAGCTAGCACACAGCAAAACAACAGTAAGAAGAGGTCAGCCCAATCCACTATTCAAAGAAACGTTTGTTTTTCAGGTGAGCCTTTGCTTAATGTTTCATCAATAATCAGTTAAAAAAGAGATTGAGAGACTATAGATACTTTAGTAAAACTGGTATGCATTCTTGCTGAATTTATTGTTCAGCTGGTCGGACTCATCGATGTTTTCATGTTCACTTGGTACACTAGTGTTGTACATATAGATGCAAATATGGGGATAGGGGTCTTTTTAAAAAATTAAAACAAAAATTCTTACTTATCTATTTTTGGTTTATTGTTATTAGCAGTTTATTTTGTTGTTTGTTGGGACCAATAAAATTTGTTTACATAATGTTTGTAGATGAGATAATTAGTTGATGAAAAGTTATTTTAAATACTTTGTTTATAGACGGGCAATTTAAAGGTGCAAAGAATCAGATGTTTTAGGTTAATTTAAAACTTTACTTTTTTACTTTCCGACTAGTACCCTAGAAGGAAAGTATTGTAATGGACGGAAAAATCGAGATTGTGTGTATGTGAGTATAGATGTTTCAAACTAAGAAGAGCACAGTTGTATATGCAACCAAATATACACAGGCAATTTATAAACCATACACTGGGTATGATTGGTTGCATATACAACTGTGCTCTTCTTAGTTTGAAACTACTCTACGTATGTAAATCTGTGAACACGATAGCGCCCGGTGTACATATTTAGAATTTCCAGGGTATGAACTGGATGGTTTTTGGTGATTAGCAGACAACCGGAAGTGGTAGATGTTACATGCATTTTCTTAGGGATTTAACCGATTTTGACCAAACTGATATCAGGTCATTCTCCAATGATACTAAATTTGTACTAAACTTTTCTTGTTGTTCTATACCAAACAAGGAACAAGTATCACAAAATCGAAAAAACGTCAAATTAATTTTTGAGTGACAATACTTATTTTTTTTACCTACCCAACGAAAAACGATAAAATAAAAAAGTTTTTTTCGCGGCAACTGGTACTCTAAAACCATGTTCATTTTTGAAGTCAGCTAGTCATTACATCCTTAAAAATGAAATTTCATCACATTCTAAAACCTTGGGGCGCACTGAAATTGACCATTCCAGTTCTACAAAAACAACAAGCACGCTATTAGTTTTATTATTATTAACTTATTATAACAATTCAATTTGGACTGTTCACGGTAGAGATGGGCTTATTAGTTCTTTTTAATGAACTAGTTCTTCCGGATTAGTTCACAAAAAGGAACTAGTTCAAAGAACTACTTTGATCCTGAGACATACTACTTCGATAAACGTGTCTTCGTGTGTTCTAGCACGTGTATATCTCGTTCCAAACGAAACTAGGATCTAGTTTGGACAGAATCGATGTCTGCCTTCCCACTTTGTCTTTTTCTTGAAGAATCGTTATTTTGTTTTGAAAATAAATAATTATTTATAATTATATTGATCGAAGAATCGTTTTCTTATTTTATTTAGGTATATTTTTTAAATATTTATTTAATAAGGCATAAAAGATATTGCTGCATGTATTTTAGCCTTATTCATACTGCAATTTTAGGTGGAATTGGGGTATTATTTATAAATTATAGTATAACTACTGGCGAAACTACTATTAACAGTGTAATCCATTATCCAATAGGAAAAAAACTATACACTAATTATATTTTTGACATCCGCCATTAGGTAAAGAAACAACTGGCGGACAGGGTGCTATGTCGCTCGTTTGATGTCGCCGCAACTCGTTCACTGAATGGGATATGTTTCAGTCACCAAAGCAGGACTTTCGAACTAGATTTCATGTCCCTACAAGTCGTTCACTGAATGAGATATGCATAGAGATATGTTTTAGCAAAGCAGGTCTTTTGCGAACTAGTTCTTTTTATTTTAAAGAACTAGTTCTTTTGTTCTAAGCTGGGAGCCATTCTCTCGGACTAGTTCGTTCACGAACTACCCACCTCTAGTTCACGGTTAATTTTAAGTCAGATGATTATTTTTGACAATGTCTCACTTTTGATGCAAATGTTCGCAATTTTTTTTGATAGAAAATGAAATTATTGTATATAGTATAGTAACTAACTGGTTTTTGTTTATTGGATGGCGTGCATGGTTCAGTAGTGGTGATGATGCTGTTTCAGTATGCTGTTGAATACGTCGCGTATTTCTGTTTATAGATGACCGCCAAACACATTCGGATGGCATTTTGCCGGACTATCGCGTTGGAGAATGAAAACAATGTATGAATTAAGATGTCTTACAGGAGACTGAAAACAGTCAAAATATTTCGGCGCGGGCAATTAAAAGACTTAAAAGGGTTCCCAAATCAACTGAAAAAAAATTAAAACGGTGTCTGTACCACTCACATCACGCACAATGTGTACAAACACTACTTACTCGCGACTACGAAAAACACATTCATTTTTGTGAGTTTGTGCTGCAGAAACATAGAGAAGACGTTGAGTTTTGAAATATAATTTTATGAACCTATGAGAGCATATGTACACCAGATGGCTCCATGAACATCGAAACCATAACTTGCATTGTTACGCTCTTGAAATCCACATTTAATGTGTGAGAAAAGTTTCAGTATAGTTTCACAATAAATCTCTAACGTATAGTTTCACAATAATCTATAAATCTTAAACGGCTGAAAACTTGGGCCCTTTGAATTGAAACTCCATTACTTACAAAACAAACTACCAATTCTGTAGCCAGATGTTCCTTTATTCACACGGTTCAAACATGATAGCTGTCCAGCTCATTACTCATGCGCAGTGAGAGATTATTTGGACCAAAGATATTCACAGATCTGGATCGGTCCTCTGGGTCGTATTGTGGGGCCTCCCCGTTCACCAGATTTCGTGTGTGTACGTGTGTGTAAGTATGTGTTTGTGTATGTCTGTGAACACGATAACGCCCAAACGGCACAACGGATTGAGCTGAAATTTTGCATACATATTTAGAATTTTCAGGAGACGAGCTGGAGTGTTTTTGATGATAATCTGTCAACTGGAAGTGGCAGATGTTACATGCGCCTTCTGAGGGATTCATCCGATTGAGATCAAACTCATACCAACTCATCCTCCAGTGACTTAAATATGTATACATATTTGCAGATCACTGGGATGAACGATCTAGCCGCTATAAGCGTTTATAGAAGCAGTTTGACAGAATCCACAGCCTTCATCGCTGTGTTGCCAGATTGTCAGATTTTTTAAATGACACTGCCATGACATGACAGTAAATGTTAGTATGACAAATGTCATTATGCCATAGAAACTGGCGTTAGATAGAGTGCAGAGTGGCTCTGGCTTCACAAAATTGAATAATTGCAAAGAATTCAGACATTTTATTATGCCAACGATATAGTCGGAAAGTTGGGTGAAGGTCACCCCAGATACTTTCTATTTGGGATACATTAAGGAAAACTATATGGTATGCCAATAAATACTGTACATGAATTATGACGCTGCGTTAGGGAAGCAGAATGTAAATTAAATATTGAAGTAATACTATTTAGATTGGAGACTTCCGTGGTCCGAATCACTAAGTTCTAGATTTCCGGGAGAAAAGCGCGTCAACGACGATAAAGTGGTCAACGTTTCGCACTCTGTTACAAGAGGCATCTTCAGGACGTAACAGTAAGACACCTACGAAGAGAATGAAAGTGAAACAACATTTTGGCTTAAATGGATGGGATTCTAGGACCTGTTGTTCGAAAGCTTCCATGAAAATGTCCGCTACGACAGGGGATAATGAGGAACCCATGGCCGCTCCCGAGATTTGTTCGTAGAACTTGTCCCGAAATTGGAAATAGGTCGAGGACAGACATCGCCCTACCATTTCAGCATAACCAGCTGGTTGAGCATTGGAGGAAAGTAATTCTCCAATAATAGTGACAGTGTCAGGAATCGGTACTTTAGTAAACAGGGACACTACATCGAAACTTACTAGGATGTCATTGGGATCAACTACCAAACTTTGGATTTTCTGGATAAAATGTTGTGAATTGAGTATAAAAGAATAAAATAAAATAAAAGAAGTAATACTGATAAAAACATCGTTTTTTAAGATGCCGTGAATTATATAGTTTTATTTGTTTTTTGTAATAAAATGATTTGTTAGTGTAAGCAAATGTTTTTATAAAAATTTTTAACTATTGAAATAATGTAACAATTTTCTTATATTTTCACATTTTTCTCACAATGTAATATCTTCAACAACACTAAATAGGCAATAATGACAGTAATCAGTGGGTAGAGTGGGCAATTTTTTTACACTATGTGTTGCCAAAAGACATGGTAGTATTAGTTTTATTTTGTATGATTTAAAGTTTCGATTTTCGTGAGAATCACAAAAGTGTCAATATCTCAAAAAACGAGTAACCTTTTACCAAGGCATCTTTTGTTTCTCTGGCCAGTCACGTACGCTGTATTATACGTTAACTTTGGGACACCTGTATACATATGTCACGTCAAGGCTAGTCAAATGGATTCATATTCTTCGTTTCTCTATAAATAAAAGGCAGGCGGTACTGTGATGGCCACAACAGCTTTTTCCGAATATGGTGACAAAAAAAAAACATTGTAATCGCAACACGTCCCAGGAACCCAAATCTAGGGAAAATAGCACCTATGACATTGAAATTTGTACACATGTTTCAAACGTATTTTACAAGAAATGGCAATTATAGAAAAAGGCAATCTGCTACTATACGCACATGAAACAACGTTCTTCATTAAATGCCAGACCTGAAGTATGAATCCAACAGGCTAGCCCTAAACACGTAGTTGTAAAACGTAAAAGTAACAGATGACATCACAGAAACCAACTGTAATTGGTTCCTTGTAATGTCGTGGAGTAATTTAGTATGCTAAACGTAGATGGTTGCCTCACGTAGAGGGTCGTCGGCTAATTTTGCTGCACGAGTAGTTCAGCGAAAGTATAGGCTACTCAGCAGGGCTTCAGACGCGCGTTTTCACTCAAGGTTGGCGTTTTGTATATTGCATACTGGTGTGGAGTTTTCTCTTCATGTCTGAAAGATATTTACCCTGTAAAGAGAAGAAAATGGGGCTGAAGAATGAGAAAAATTTGTGGGATCTTAATAGTAAGTCATATCTAAAATTTCCGCCAAATCAATTAGTATTTGGTATGGGCAGATCAAAAGATTTTTACCAAAAACTTACGTTAAAACTAATTTTGCTGCACGAGTAGTTCAGCGAAAGTATAGGCTACTCAGCAGGGCTTCAGACGCGCGTTTTCACTCGAGGTTGGCGTTTTGTATATTGCATACGGGTGTGGAGTTTTCTCTTCATGTCTGAAAGATATTTACCCTGTAAAGAGAAGAAAATGGGACTGAAGAATGAGAAAAATTTGTGGGATCTTAATAGTAAGTCATATCTAAAATTTCCGCCAAATCAATTAGTATTTGGTATGGGCAGATCAAAAGATTTTTACCAAAAACGTACGTTAAAGCGAACGTATAGTTACTTGAATAATTCGTTTTTTTTTTCGCCTGGTGCTGTATAACTTGAGACCGTTAAATTTAAGAATTAGGTTACAGTACGGCAAAAAGATAAAATCTTCCCTTTTCTGTCTTCAGGTTGCTCTATTTCAACTAGCAGATGTTACTTTGATGGTGTCCGTTTACAATCGGAAAGGCGTGACCAAAAAGAAGGAGATGGTAGGTTGGTTTAGTCTTGGTTTAAATTCAAGTGGTGCTGAAGAACTAGCGCACTGGATGGATATGAAGGAGTTCCAGCAAGAGCAGATCAGCAGATGGCACGTGCTGTTGCAGTCATAGCCAACTCTTCAAACATATCACTCATGATTCACACAGCTTAATTTTCAATCTATTTTCGACGACTCACAACTTCACTTTGTAACTTGAAACACGCAAAAGATCCAGGGAAGACCTAACGTATAATCAAAATAAAAATGCACAAAAACGATGGATCTTTTCGTAAATCTACACGGTTGCTGCTTACGATAGAAAAGTGAAGCCAAGGAACTTAATTTCTCAAGTGGCAATCGTGTATTCATTTAGCTTCTATTCTAAAGTTATTGTAAAAATCTACTCTTTCTAAGTGTATATGAATGCCTTATTATGATTATTGTACTCTAAATTGTTAATTAAGAGGTTCTCTCTTTTTGGGATTACTAAAATTCGAAGAAATTTGGGCTCGTGACTCAACTTGAGTAAAAAAAGTAATTTTGTGCTAATTGATATAAAGAAACCTTAATTGTGATACTATAAACGAATTTGTTCCAAAGAAAACGTTTGTATTAGCCGTTTTAAATGCTTATATGACATTGTAACACAATCTGGCACTAACCAACTGAAACGTGCGGCGGTCATTTCGTTTTTACCAAAGCGTTTTTGACTTGCAAACTTGTGAGCAATTACTTACGAACAAATGTTAATATACTATCTATCTATACTTTAAACAGTGAAATGTATAATTTTCTGTGATAAACGTATTAAAATGAGAGCATTTTCTTCATATAATGTTAATAAATATTTCTACTTTAAATTTGTTATCTTATAAGCCTATAAGTTGTTATTAAGTAAGTGGTATAAAATAAAGGCGAAAAATGGAAACAGTGACATATAAGCTTTTTAAGATATAACAAACGTTATGTAAAGATGTACTGGAGTTTAAAGTAGCTTTATGTAAACTCTTCCTTGAACTTCATAGCGCCATCTATGATTATATCCCGTTCCATTCGGAGAACAAAATGAAAACCGAGTATTTCGAATCTGATTCATAAATGAAAGGGAAAACGAAGCACAAATTAATTATAAGCTTACCAATTTTTAAATAGGGAATAATTTGTTACTAAACAAGAACATTATGATAAAATATAATATTATTCGGAAAAGTGAAACAAAATATTAATATGGTCGGAGTGGGTAAAAAACTGATTGATATTATTATACTCTCTCTAACTTTACATAATTAATGATAGTGTGTCTGCCCAGATGGAAAAATTATCCATTTCTCAGAAAATTTTGTCCTTGTTGGCGATAGGTCTCACATTAAGAATACCGTCACCAGATCTTTAAAAAGTAGAACCATATACCGAGTGGATCAAAATGTTTGACGCGGCCATATAACAGATTTATATTAAAGATAGTAAATTATGTTTAATTTTAATAATATATAAAAAATGCATTTCTTAGATATTTGTTTAAATTCCCTCTAATACTCGCAATTCTGAATGCGTGTTACAACATGTTTACAATCATCAAAAAAATTCTCGTTTTCTAGGTGAGCACATAATTTTTCACCGAGTCGATATCAAAATATACAATACGTAACGAACGTAAAAATATTGCGTTCCAATATCTTATTATTGATAGTTATGAAAACACTAATTTATTAGCTGCCCCTATCTATGGAATACATCTAAAAGATGAGGACGTTGAAATTAAGCCATAAGAAACTAAGTTTTGATATTGAACTTCCTATCGATAATCACGAATAATAACACTAGCCGACAAAAATAATTTTTTGTCTCCCACCAGAACAAAACATATATTTTTTTAATCCGTATACTCACTGAATAAAGTTGAAAAAAGAGAAATACAAGATTAGCTAAAACTTTTTTATTATTAACAAAACAAGAAATGACTAAATTACAGACAAAGTTAAGTACTCTTATGACATTCTGAAAGGTAAGGTTTTTTTTTTAGATTTTTTAAGTGCTCTGTTGTAATAGTTAATGGGTGCAGTTTATTCCGCTGCACCTAGGCCAGTCTTGGCCCTTTGCGCTTACCCATTATTCCACACTGTTTGATAACGACAACCAGAGGTGTTCAACTGGTTGCCGGCACCCACGGTTTTACGCCTCTTGCGAAAGACGATGGGACGAGGATCTTCAGCTGACGCCCGGATTTGAACCCAAGACTTCCTAGCAGGAGAGCAGCGCTCTACCGCTAGAGCCACTCGCCCCACAACTTTTTAATCAACTCTAGTTTTATATGCAGAGGCGGTAGTACATTTTTTTTGGGGTGGAAGCGTTCCCCCTTCCACCGCATTTGAGCTGCGTTACCAAGGAAAATGGGAACCTTCAATGCTTGCTGACTATTGCTGAAATGTCGTCAGGGAAGCACCGGAATCCTCTTATAACAGAACACTTAAAAAATCAGTCATTTCTTGTTTTGTTAATAATAAAAAAGTTTTACCTAATCCTGTATTTCTCTTTTTTTTCAACTTTATTCAGTGAGTATACGGATTTAAAAAATATATGTTTTGTTCTGGTGACAGACAAAAAGTTATTTTTGTCGGCTAGTGTAATAAATCAATGAAAGGTATTTTACTTGCATACGTATTGTATATTTTGATATCGACTGGGTGAAAAATCATGGATGCACCACAAAAACGAACAATTTTGTGATTGTTGTAAACAAGTGCTAGAAACGTATTCAAAATCGCGAGTATTTAAAATTCAAAAATATATTAAGAAATTAGCCCCTGGTAAAGTTTTTCAAACAGTAAAAATTAAAAAAAAAAAGAAACAAGAGTAACATTTCCAAACAGTATTTCTCGATATTATTGAAGTTGGAGACAGTTTACTCCTACGCTCGCTTAACACATCTTGAAGCTTGAACCACTCGGAATATATTTTGAAGGCATTCTTGATTTCCTACCAATTTTTATAAAAAAAATCTGAGAACTCGATATTTTTTCCATATGGAACACACTGCATAAAAGTGCTTTTATATACATATATTGGTTCCGTGAGTATGTCGTGTCCCCTTTTGGCGGTATTTTCGAAAATCGGTCATAGCAAGATATTCTTTAGAATTTTTGGGTCTTGCTACTATTGTAGAGCGATTTTTGCAAGTTGCCGCATGACGGCAGTCTCACCGTACTCAGTAGATAGTGTTAAGTCAAACACAAATTGTGATTGTTAACTAATTTTTGACCCTCCCCCTCTTATTGTCTATATATTCCCAAAAAAGTACCTTCGTACAGGGGATGCAAAATATGTAATTTAAAAAAAGCGAAAAAGGGAACGGGAAACGAGATAAATTGTCAATTTGATGTGTTCACCAAATAAAATCATTTTAAAAGTGTCGGAAGTTATTCAACTACGTATAGGAAGATAAAGTATTTATCATGTTGTTGACTGTTTAAGATATTATTTTGAATTTGTAAAATAATTAAAGGGTGTCTACTGGGAACAAATAATTGTCTCTAAAAATGGGCGAATCGCTGCTGCGTAATGTTTTTTTTTATAGAAATAAGAATTGTAGAATAGATAATATTATTATAGAAACACCCGAAATTGTTCAAACAGATTTGTTGCGCTGGCTGTGGAAGTAATCTGTCAGTATTCGATGCAAATCAGACATCCAACAGCAAAATTAGGATTTAGAGTAATTATTTTGTTCGTATTTTGCATTGACACCCTTACATTGTTATTATTCATGTATTAATTCAATATAATATATATTTTATTTAAATATCATATACATATTCTCATTGTCAAAATTATAATTTATTTAAAATATGCGAAAATAGTTTGCAATATACAAGTAAATATACAAGTCACTTCACCTCGACCATGTATTGGGCAGGTTAGACAGGTTTCATATTAGAAGCAGAAGTGTTTGTTGATTCTGACTTTGTTTCAGATTGTTCTTTACAATAAATTATACTAAAAGGAGTTTTTAGAAAAACTGAATTCCAATTACTAGGTTTAGAAAAATGTTTAATATACCAACGATTTATTTTTGTTTATAACCTAATATTGTAATAACATACACGTTTGAGTTGTGACACTACATGCACTTGACAGAATCTACAGAAGAATAACAAAGAAACGACATTATACCTACTGGAAACATGTTAATTATTACAGAATGGAAAGTATCGTAGTTAGTTGGAGTGGTACAGGCGACGTTTATTTCTACTCACTAGTTATTACCATACTATTGATATCAAATGATCATTTTTAAACTTCCTACACTAAATAACTGATGTAATAACGCATTTATGTAAAACATAACACTTAAAAGTAGTTTCTAATAATTTTAGATTGTATCCACTTTCGTTATACATACAAATCATTATTTATTATCGCTTTCTTCCTTCAAAGACAACATTGATGTGGCCTTGCTTAACAATGCACATCAGCACATAAGATTTATTTAGGGTATGATGTTTGAAAATGATTGACATGAACAGTGAACACCTCTACGTTGTACAGTAAATGTGAAAAATAAGAAGTCCATTGATAAAGTATCAAAAAGTACGGTTGGATATAAAGGACTAGAAAAAAGCACAAATTATTGATTATGGATTATTTGAAAGAATATTTACTTAATGAGAATTTGTCGTGATATAAAGTGTATTATACATCAATGAAACAACAAAAGGGTCAACATAACACGTTATATTTCCTAATTCATACAACTATTTTGTAGTGTTTTCGGATGCCCTTATTTATCCAATTTGCCTGACCAAACTAATATAGTTGGGGGGCTTCTCTTCTCGACACTTTTTCACAATATTGTCTTTTCTTCTACTGATCTCCACAGTGGTAAATCATGTTTTTAGTTTTACCACTCTTATTATTTCGCTCGTAGAAGCGAAAATACAATGACATATTTTTGTTCATTTTGCTATTTTGATATATACAGAGTGATTAGGAATACAGGACATTTTGACTAAGCATTGTCCATATAATATCTATGAATTTGGAATAATGCCTTTTTAAATTAATTAATAACTAAAGGAGGAATGCACACTACACGTTTAAACCTTAACCTATTATAAGTCGATAAAGAATTAAATATCTCTTGAAATATATAGTGTGTCCAGGAAAGTCCGCACCATATGGGAAAAACTTTTATTATCCATTTCTCAGAAAATTTTATTCTTTATGAAAGTTGGCGGTTGGTTTAAAATCAATAATACCATCATAAGATCTTAAAAACATCGCACCTTGTACCGGGTGTTTAAAAAAAAGTGAAACGCGCATAAGAGTAAAGTACCTTGAATATTATCGAAAAATGTTATTTGGGAATGTTGCTTAGAATTAATAATTACGCTCAGATTTGAAATCACAGCCACCCACGACAGAACAAATTTTTTTCGCTTTCTTTTTAAATTTCCACTATTTGAGAACAATTTTGTATCTGCTAGTGATTTGAAATGATTCTCCTTAAACAGTTTCTTAGATATTTGTTCAAATTTCCTATAATACTCGCTATTTTGATATCGTTTCAAGCGCATCTTTAAAATCATTGCAAAAATTACCTTTTCCTTGGTGCATTTATGATTTTTCACCCAGTAAATATCAAAATGTCATGCAATACGCAACACAGGTAAGTAAAAAAATTTACCAGCTGTTCACGTATTTGTATGGTATACACCTCAAAAAAATGACGAATCCGATAGGATAGCATAGCAGCGTCATGAAATTGTTTTATGAGTGTGTATACTCCATGCATTTCCTTAATTAATTCAAATTTTTATGGTTTACCTGTGTGTCACATGATATTTTGATATTTACTGGCTGAAAAATCATAAGCGCACCAAGAAAACGGTCTTTTTTGTAATGATTTTAAAGAAGCGCTGGAAACGTTGTCGAAATGGCGAGTATTATAGGAAATTTGAACAAATATCTACAAAACCGTTTAAGAAGAATTATTTTAAGTCACTAGCAGCTACAAACCCCTTCTCAAATAGTGAAAATTTAAAAAAGCGAAAAAAAAATTTTCTGTCGCAGGTGGCTGTAATTTCAAATCTGAGCGTAATTATTAATTTTAAGCAACATTCCCAAATAAAATTTTTCGATAATATTAATATTCAAGGTACTTTACTCTTATGCGCGTTTCACTTTTTTTTTAAACACCCGGTACATGGTGCGATGTTTTTAAGATCTTATGATCGTATTCTTGATTTTAGACCTACCGCCAACTTTCATAAAGAATAAAATTTTCTGAGAAATGGATAATAAAAGTTTTTCCCATATGGTGCGGACTTTCCTGGACACACTGTATGTATATGGAATTAACTTTTGTACCAGTCTGTTTTACATCAATTATTATTAAATCATTAAATGTGAAAAAAAAAACAGTATTAATGCATGAATTTAATGACACTGCTGGAAAACACATGCACTATGTATCAAATTATTATATTTATTATTGATATCTTGTAACGTTTCATAACTTTTAACAATATGTAATTATCAAACTATTATTAATACGCATATTTTGTACAAAAAAAACAAAATGTTATAAATAATATCCATGTGGCATCAGCATTAATGGTGTTTCTTGTCGTCATTATTGTTTTGTGTTTTTTTTTTTGACATTTCCATAAATAAAGTTTTAAACTACTTATAAAATTAATTGTTTATTTTCCCTTTCTTCTCTATAAGTGGAATCGGATAGAAAAAGAAATAAAATACAATATAAAAATATCAATTTATTATTATTAAACCCAAAACAAATGAAATACATCCACAATTATTCTAAATAGAAATCTCATTAAAATTTAAGAATCGTGTTTGAATTTGAGCCAAACGCAGTACACAATATTAACTCGATAAATATAATAATAATAATGCTTTCTATAACATTAGTAATAAACAACACCAACGATTCCAAAAGAGAACATAACATTTGTTCTATTCTCTTTATTAAATCTGTAAATTTATACCATCACATGTACAAAAAAAAACTAATTTTCCGTTTTATTAATATTATTATCATACAGGGTTATGAGGAAAGCTGGCACCTCACTGCCACCAAATACTTATATATCTCGTTATCAGCTAACGTCAATGTGCTTGATATCGCCCTCCACTTGTTTGTAAACTTTAGAGCTTATTTTCTTCTTTTTAGTTCTCATAAAGATCACAAACTTTTGCCAAATACAACCATCTTTAAGAACTATAACTAACTTTACATCTAACATGATTTTTAGACTTAAAAGAAATAAATAAGGGACATGGTTTATTATATACAGCAACGCCCAAAATAAAAGAAATATTTATATTCTTCTAAGTATATTATTGCATTATATTCCAATTTTGATAAGAACTGCAAATTAAATTAATAAGCTACAAAATGATGCAAGATTATTGTAAAATTAATCCAATAATGACATATTTTTAACCTTAATCTGTCATAAAATTGAAACTTTTATTTTGGGACATACTGCATACAACAGAATAGCCAAGGATAATTTAAATAAATAATTTAGGGCATACGAAAGGCACTTGGGTGATAAACATTTCTGTATTAACACGTGAATAGATACTTAACAAAAAAAAAATAAAATATATAACCAAGCTGATATTACAAAAAAAGTAATTTGCAAAAAAACAAATGCAAAACTGTACACAACTGAGTGATGACACGCACAAAAAGAAAACAAAACTCTCTATGAACTGTAATATTTATTTATATATAAAAAACAATACCAAGACCAAAAAAGTTTTTGTAAAAAACACCCAGAAAAAAAGTATCACAAATTATAAAACTGACCGCGCGACACAACTACACTCACAAAAAAACAGTCTTTGGCAAGTTGTTTCTCACACTGCAAAAAATTGCCTAAACTAATGTAAAAAAGTGTCATGGTTTTTCTTTCCTATACAGACTTACAACTAGGTAGTGTGGTATGTAAAAAACAAACAAAACAAAATAAAACGGAAAGTATAGAAGGATACAAGCACATATCTGTACAATTACAATTATTATTACTATTATTACTTTTTTGGCTGTATATGTATATTTTTTGATTTTTTTCTGTACACAATAACCACATCGCAATTTTCGGTGAGTGTAGAAGGAGCTCTCGGGAACAACGACAGCATCACGATTTGTGGGCCTTACCGTTTGCCATTGTCGCGTTTAACGTACTGTTGACGGCACCTTCAGCTGCTCGTGCAGCCATTTCGTGCACACCTTTCTCGATAAAGCTTTGGTACACGGGCTTCATGAACTATACAAGAGAAAAACACAATAAAAAAAAATAGCATTTTTACAAGGAAGGGCAGTTCCACAAAAAAAAAATTTGTACAAATTTTAGGATAAACTGAAGCTTTTAAGTTTGTTCTTTATTCTATAAGTTTTGCAATGTCCATAATAATATTGAAAATTTATAACTCATACAAAATTGTATGTACAACAAATAACAATTTTAACATTTACAAAATTTTCTAGGACTGAGATTATAAATTAAAGATTATTTTTTCTTTATGATGTAGAGTAGGTAGTAGCTAAAATGCTAAACCAAGAAACTTTGAAAGTTTGCAAAAAAAATTAAGCATTCAGTCCTAAGAAGATACCATATATATGTAAGAATTTCACAGAAAAGCAAAAGGTATGGTACATTTACACTTCAGACATTTTGTATAGAAAAATTTTGCGCATGTAACAATCAATTGATCGAGGCGCCATTTTCTTAAAGCCTCATATTTCTTCCACATAAATGCCATTAAATTGGAAAACAAAAAAGACATCTCAGATACGACGTCAAAGCTACTAATTTGGGTCACTTTTGGTATTTGCTGATATTTTCTATTCAATATATTCAAATATAATTGTCTTTTAGGCACTGAGAAGTGACATTCACATTAGGTTTGTTTAAGCAGCAGTCAAAAGAATACATTCATTGCTCTCTGACCGCATAAAATAAACATGATGGAAGTGGAAACTTCTCCAGCATTATTTTTACATTGGCTGTTGTTGAATTATAAATATAAAGGGTATTCCACGCAACTCGTTTGTTAGATTTTTTTGGGTGTAGTACTCCTACATCTTAAAAATTGAGACTGTAGAAGTTGTTCATATGGATCTTTTTGTGTTAAATACTTTCAAGATAGTTGTCTTTTCAAGTCAACTAGAAGGGACAACATCGAATGGTACATCTTTATTACATTGTCTAAATCTGCATACAAAAATATGTTGACGTTGATCAGGATTTTTAAAACCTGGTGGTCCCCTGAATCGATTGCAATGATTTCTAGAAAATGCATGTGTGTATATATGTATGTATGTGAGTGTGTGTGTCATGTCAATCATGTCCCTAAACATGATTGCACCCAAAAGGAAATTGAAATTACCTGGGGACGAACTGGATTGTTTTTGGTGACAATTTGACATGTTCCATTTCATGATAGGAGTACTTGTATGATTTGTTCAAAATGAACAAATACTTGAATAGAACAATACAATGCAAATCCGCATGTACGAGGAACCAGTGTAGTACGAATAAAATCTATGAATGTTTTGTTGTTGACAACTCGACTCACATCGTGTGACTCGCACTTCATTTGAAGCAATTTATGGGGATAAATGTTTGATGTACATGACACGTACCATTCTCGTACTGAGAACGGAAGTGAAAATATATTGTATCAATTAACTGTGTAATACCTCCATATGTTTGATTAATAATAATATGTCGAAATTTATTATTTTTATTTTAACGCCTCTTGTAATTTAAAAAAAAATAAAAATTTATTTATTTTTTCTCAATCATCCATATCAAAACCACACTCGCATCCGTGAATGTCGATGTTTTGGAATCAGCATCCGCAACAGTCAATTCTGTTACAACCCGAACGAAAAGCATCAGGTATCAACAATCCTGATCCAAATCAACATGGATTTACCTTCCGACTAGCACCTTATAGTGTGTTTGCATTTAGAATGGAGTGGTGGGCGTGGCAATCTAATCTAGTTTTACAAAGGAGATGTATTTAGCCTACATAACCTCCAAATTGACAATACTTTAGCTGCCTTCGATTTGAAAACGTTTTGCTATGGTGCGTTTTATGCGGGGTGAGGGAAGTGCACCTCCCACACCTAGGACCAAATAGAACCCATAGACTGTGGCTGGGCTTGAATTTGCACAACCTAACCTCGAAGTAAATGTGAAAAGAGTGAGGATTACACACCTTAGACGTTCCCAAACATTTCTCCCTTTGCATAAAGAAAACAAGATGTTATGCACATGAGTCACACTTTTGGTCAAATCGAGGCAGCTCTTTTCTCCTGTAATCTTAGTCCAGCATTCCTATATTAAGCAGAAAATTACTTTTTAAAAGTCAACATTCAAAACTGACTTTTTCCGCATTTAACTGGTGTAAACTTGGAGCCACGTTTAACCAATCACACGTTCAATCATATATATAGTTCCAACACTCCAATAACGCACTTAACACTTAACGCACTTTGCTGGAACGCACTGTAGAAAGAAAGTATTGTAATCAACGGAAAAGAAATTGAGATTTCAGTGGAACAACGCGTATTGTGGTTGCCTGAATCCATTGCAATGATATCTGGTAAATGTTTGTCGGTATGTATGTATGTATATATGTGGGTATGTTTGTGAACATGATAGTGCCCAAATGGTACAACAAATCGGACTGAAATTGGGTACACATATGTATTTGTGTTATTCTATGGCTGACATTGGGTTGAACGCAGAGGGGCTGTAACTTCACAAAACTGAATTATAAAATACTTAGACCCTTGTGTCAACAGTTTAGTTGTAAAATAGGCGGGGTCACCCAAGACTGTTTTCTATATGGTGCGGACTTTCCTGGATGCAGCGCATAATTTAATCCTAAGGCAGTAGTACCTACTGAACCAGCTGGTAGCACCATTGCTTATATTTTTAGTTTTGCTCATTCTCAGTAATATCAAATTAATTATTGTAATGTGGTTTCCTGTGCATTATCTACATGTTTTCCAGGTTAACATCAGCATAAATCATCATGATTTGATACATCTGTGATTTTGTGTTTATTTAATTATATTTCATATACTTGTAATCCTCTCTTTTGACTTTTGACCAATAAAGATTATTATTATTATTATTATTATTTATTATTATTATACTTACATGTGATATTAGTAAATGTGTCACTTCTTTCTTGCTTATAACATTTTATTATGCATATGACGACAAAGGTGAGTATGATGATTACCAAGAGAAAATTTCTAAATTTGTCAGTATTAAAAGTTAAAAAAGTCTACAGTGCAAATGTACCTCAACAAAAAATGCAAATAAGAAAAAACATCAGTAAATAATGAGTACCTACTTCTTCTCTGTTTTCTCTTTCTAAAGTAAGCATGCTGAAGAACAAAATACATATATAAATTTTCTTGTAGGTTTCCACAGAATACCAACTACAACACCCAATAAACAACAAGGAAATATGGACGTAAATTTAAGAAAAAACTAAAACAAAAGAACAGACAGCAAATCAAACATTTGACTTTCTTTGTGTTAAAAGGATTTATTTTGAGAAACGTGAGTAATATTTTGGAAAATTTTAGTTCAGGAAATAAAACGTGACACTTATTTATGGGGCTTAGGTGAGGTTATGTTACGTCTGGGTCGTAAACTAAATCGAGGAGATTGTCGAGAGTATCGTGGAAACAGCCTGGAACTTTTAAGAACACCGATACCAAGCAAATTATTATAAGAATTATGCTTACATTTTCCCATATGAAGGTAGCCACTTCGTCAATCTGGACACCAATTTCTCTAAGTTCTCCGCTGTACCTATAAGCAAAAGCAGACAAACATTAATATTATTCAAAACTAGATCAAATCAAAAACCAAATACCTAACGTAAGCCCATATGGCTAGTGTGAGCAATGACAGGCCCATGATTAGGTTGAGGGTGTTGGCTAAGGTATAGGCGCCAAAAAGACCAAAAATGCCTGAGAGTATATAGCACAGAACAGCAACAGCAAAGAATACTGCAGGCGTCCGTGCGGCCTTGAAGATATTCTTACTCTCGTTGTGCGACCTGAACTGCTCAAATGTCTCTTCCAAATCCTTTGAAAAAAATACAAATTTACTAAATTACCAATTACTAATAATTAGTAATAGAGAGACAGCAATTATTGCTGTATCGGTTTCAAACAGAAACCTCTAAAACAATAAACACCCAATATTTCTATTGTAAGAATTCTGGTCAAAATCACCACTTTTTTGCAATTTAAAATTATTGTTATCAAAATTTAATTAAGTACTAAATCAATATAAAAACCTGTGTTGTCACTCACAAAAAAAGCTAATTTGTACTTAGTGATCTTTACTAGAACGCCAATGATGCTATTACGGACAATCATAGTGATTAAGAGTGGGGTCTATCAATACAGGGTGGTAGTTACGGTAACTGCCAGTCTGCGGTTACTCCAAGTATTTAGCTGTAAATTGAAGCTTCCACACCGATTTAACATTGAAAAAGGAACAACATAGCATTAAGAACACAAGTAGAATTGTTTTTCAATAATCTAGACAAGCTTATGAATATAGATAATTTTCCGACTTGAAACATTTACAATTGCGATGAAACGGGGGTGTCACCATTCTCTTTTGCATCACTGCTAACGGACATTTCATTCCACCATTTTATGTTTTTCCGCGTCAGTGAACAAATGAACATTTAATGTTAAACAGTGGTTGCAATATTTCATAAAATTTGCAAGACCTACAAAGGAATCTCCTGTTCTCATCCTCCTAGAATACCAAGATGGTGACACCAGTCACGAAAGATTTAGATGTTATAAATTTATAATATTTTTGTTGTTATGGTTGTTATGGACAACTGATTGTTGTGGACAGCATATAGCCTGGTTGAGCACCCCCAACGTCAGCCGTCTAAATTTGCATTGTTGCCACTCACCTTTTACACGTATATATTTTTGTCATAAATACTCATCTGGACTTAGTAACTTTTTTCAGAACACCGTTATATAAAGATTTCTGGTACAATTGAAGCCATTGAAGGGAATATTTATTGAAATTAATTTCATCAGTAACAATTTTTGCTTATTTCTTGACTACTAATAGACGGATTCTCTTCAACAGATTCTAACATTTCATATTCTCGTGTATAATCTTTCTGTGGACCACAATCTCATATTTTTGGTTGAAATTGACCAGTTTCGCGCATTCTCCTAACAAGATTAATAAAAGTTCTTGCGCTTGGTAAGCGACGATTTGGAAAATTGATGGCATATTATATTATACCATTATAACCACTATACATTATAAAAAGTTCAAATATAATTACAAATGTTTAAAGATATTACAGTATTTAAGCTGCTTACGTTATTTTGACATGAAGCTGAGTCAAAATTATTAATTCATGCCTACCAAAATTGCTTTTAAGCTAATATTAGTACGCGGTACTCAAACAGTTGTTTCTTTAAGTTTTTTATGCATCCCAGTTGTTAAGCGGATTAGAACAATTAGCTATAAGACTTTTTTATACAGGATGGCAAAATCTACCATCCCTTAAAGTTTGAACAATCATACTTGTCACACCCTGTACACATTTGATATGTTTTCCAATACACAAGCTACAACTCCTTGATAGGAGCTTTACGAAGCCTTTCAAAAATTCTTACTACGAGCAATGCAATCTGTGGATCAGAACAAACCCAGGTGCAAGAATCACAGCTTATGACATTACAAGTCTTGTTATGGAAGCGTTCAATAGGTTAGTTCGCCATATAAATTATTGGTTGAGGAGAGAGAATGTGAAGCAGGTTAAAGAATGGAAGAGAACTGGAACTAGTAAGTTTAAAAAACAAATTGACCTGAGAAAATTAAAAAAATCTAGAATGCAGGCACCTGTACATATAAATACTGCAACTACCTATGTAATTTGCTTAGAGAGTACTGATGCTCCAACTGCAAAGACAATGCTCCAACTCACAAAGCTTGTGCAGATATACCTAAGTGCTTTGAAAGCAGTTTAATTTTTTTGTAAAAGAAACTGGAAATTATAAACAAATTGCCCCACAAAGCGACAAATAAAACGGGCAGGTCATAAAATTAACCTCAAAACAGGTACTCGTAGAAACAAGTACCTCTCATGGTATGGCATTCTATATAGCCCACAATGAAACTACGACATACACACGGATGCGCCGTGAAAACACAGTATGTACTTATTTTTTGACTATGGTGTACACTTGTATACACATTTTCAATGCACTACTCTCGTACAAACACTCTCATACACAACTGCACCAAGAGCAATCAAAATCTTATACCCCATATGAAAAGGTTATTAGTTTATTACATGATAATCATAATGTCAAGTACATACTACTCCTTGTACCACTCCAAGTAGTACTGCAATCTACCGACATGCATTGGACTGCCAAGAAATAAGAACCACCCATATATACTAACTATAATGGAAACTACCCATATGTACCAACTATTATGGAAACCACTCGGCCCAATATAAGCGATGTGAATGGTTTACAAAATATTACAATAACAAAACAACGAAAAAAAAAAAAAAAAAAAAAAAAAAAAAAAAAAAAAAACAGCAGTTACATCAAATAGAACAGACATCAACAGCCATCTGTCCAAATACAATAAACTCGAGAATCAGCAAGTCGAAGAAACACTCTACCTGACAACAATACACATTATGGTAAATGACATTAACTGAACAAACAAAGCATGGAGATGCAGGGTCAAAAATCAAAACAGCAACCCCATTTATACAATCCTAACACTATATAAATATCATTATAAATAGCACTAAAGAAGAAACTTACAACCCTTACTGTCCTAACAGCAACCCAGATACAATGGATATGGTTTTACCCATCCTACCCACAATATCAAAAATCTTCGAAGAAGTAATTCTAGAGAGATTGCAAGACCACTTCACATGAAACAATCTATTCTCCACCTAACAATCCGCATCAGAAGGGGAAAAACACAGAGGATGCTATGAAGGTACTGATGGAAATCATATGTATGACTCTAGAACAGCGCAAGTACTGCAAAGCTCAGCTGGGTGACATCAGTCGAGCCTTCGACTCTATGTCCCAGAAAATACTTCTTATATTTAAAAAACAATTCTTGAATCATTGTCAAAACTCTTAAATCTTTCACACCTCAAAAACGACACTCCTGCATTATTTTAAAAGAACTGTCAAAAAATACATGACTGGAGATCGGAAGCACGCTTACCAACACAGTACATATACCTTCAACAACATGGTTACTCCCAAAACGGATTTTTGGTGGTACAGTAGATTTGTCCTTTTCTATTACACTATGAGCATGCGTACACTCTCTTCCCCGGCAACTGTCAACACGTGTAACTGCTATTCTACGTCATTACCTCTCGCATTAGTACGTACAGTGCTCTCTTTCTAGCTACTCACTTACTTAATTATTCATCTTTAAAATCTCAGTGCTCTCTTTCTAGCTACTCACTTACTCAATTATTCATCTTTAAAATCGTGACAACCCTAAGATATGCTAACTGTTTGCAAAGGCAACCCTACATCAAGATGTTTGAAACAAAGTAATCTACATTTTGATATACAATGGTTTAGGAAAAACGATGAGGGTAACTTACTCGAAAACGTTTGCAAATGTTGGCTGTTGGTGAATGCGACCATTCAACAGAGTTTGTTAGAGAATTACTCTCTGATAATGAGCTGTAAAATTTGCTGTTAGATGTCACCTTTACCGTACAGTATGTTAGTATATTAGGCGTTACTTAGAGAATATTGCCTTTAATAAAACTTTTAATAAGATTCAAGTTCCACCAAGGCTGATTAACTATTGGATTAACATTTTCCACGAAAAAGATAACTCCAGTATATGTTGCAAATTCAAAATGAATAAAAAAATTAACTTGCCAAGGAAAATTAGAAATCATTAAAACGATATCACCTATTGTTTCACTAATGATTCAACTTTAATCAAAATGTCGTCCTTTTCGTTTCCCAGATCGCAATATAGCACCAATAATATTCTCCATTGCAACTTTGCCACTGCGGCGCAATTTCTGTTCATTCTCTAATGTGAAAAATACTTGGGGTACAAATGGAAAAGCATAATTCCTTTACCTTATCGAGTTGTTCCTTATACTTTTCACTAAACTCATCCCCGCCCATTTTTCTCTTGCTCTGGAACTGGTGAAGCGCCTTGTCCTTGACACGTCTATGCTCAGCATCCATTGTGTTCGTATTGAGGTATGGCTTGCTTCCGCCGCAGATGTCGTCCATCATCTTGATGTACAGCTCCTTGGCATCGGCGACCGCAGACAAATTATTTGCCTCTGCTGTGGCCTGAACAAAGATTTTATGATAAATAAAATCTCATTTTAAATTCTCAGAAACAAATGAATACTCACAACAAGCATAGATTTCGGTTCAGGTAATTCGTTTCCGCTGTAGATCTGTATATACGACTTAAAATATTGCACTAAGTCCCTAGCTTTGACACTTTGGCCGCTAATACGCTTTAAAACTAGATTCTCTGGTCCTAACAACATTGGCACCAGTATTTGCAGGTTTTGCTTAAAATCTGGATCAATGTCTGTAATAATAAAACATTAGACATTTTTTTTTCTAGAATCCCAAATAATACACTCATTGCATTTTATGATTTTCAAATCCCACGACCAAAATACATATTGTAGCTCGAGAACAAATTTGAACAGAAAAGCTACTTTTGTTATTGAGAGTTTCAAAAATAATTTACACTTACATTACCCTTAAAATGCAGAATAATAATATAAAGTGTATGTACAAGTACTACAAGTACATTAAGCACACCGATTATGATTAATTCTTTTGTTCTAAGTTACAAGGCGTTTGCCGTCCGGCTCATATTTAACCAGTCAGTGATTTAGCCGTATGCTGCAACCCGCTAAGCATGTTGTATGATATTTGACAAAGAATGTTGCAACAAAATCACTCAATATTCTTTCGGTTGCATAGAATTTCGACCTTAAGCATTCTTTTGAATAGCCACTTAAATCAAATCAAGCACAAAAGCAGTTTTTAAGACAACAATAAAAAAAAAAAAAATAACCTGTAAGCCTGCCGTCAAATGTGGGGCTAGTTGCGACTTTCAAGCCAGGATGTGGCATGAGAAAGCAGGCAATTTCCGTAAAACAAGACTTGATATGACGGCGAAGGCTCTGCAGCTCCGGATGTTGCTTGTCGTTGACCTGGAGCCGACGGTCGAGTAACTTCTTACCGCCCACCGCTCCATATTGCGCTTCGTACGGAAAGCTCCAATCCCTCACGAGAAACTGGAGACGCTGGAATGGGGCTTTACCTGAATCCTCAAGTGCTAACCTGCCATACTCTGTAAATAACTGAAAGCAACAACCAAAATTTTAACAAATTACTTCAGTTTGAGGTATGTTATTTGATGGCAAGAAAGTATAACTTAGACGGTGATGTCATATCAAATGTAAAGTTATTGAAAAAAAAAATCTGCTGTGGCCTTCACAGAACCAACCATATTATTATACCTTTTTGTTTCCTATGCAAATTAGCAAAAATCAAAAAGTGTTGACAACTATAGCTCCTACAACTTGGTAGAATACTAGTACTACCCTATCGCAATGATAGAAAAGAATAAGTTTATTTTCCCTGTACAGTAAAAAGTCACACAGTAAAGCTTACATCAATATTTATGCAAATTGTATTTCATGTGTAATGGGCATGTGCCATGAGGTGGCTGTGGAGTAAACTCCTAAAATATCGTCCTTCCTTTTTCCAGCTGTCTGGACATTTAGAGGCGTGTAAGAGGTTGTGTGATTTGTCCATTGTTCCGTAGATAATGTTCATATTGGTCACCTATCTTCGAAAGAATACTGTACAGTATTTGCCAATACAACAAGCCAATATTATAAAATATCAGATAGTACATTGTTCTCTAATAAATGCAACAAATTCTTCATCGCTGTAGAACACCTTACACTTTATAAAGCTGTTTAGTTTTGTGTTGAAGCCCTCCTTCTTCCAGTGGAGGGGACATTTGTTTTATCACTCGATACCCCTGTTTAGATACCTGGCTGTCCTCAATCTGCTCATGACAACCTGTTGTAAGTCATGACCTCTTGTTAGGTAAAATATGAAATTTGGAATTATTTAGGCAGGACATGGTTAATGATAAAGAGGAGATATCTTGATGTCACTACATACGCCAATGGAAAATATCTGGGGTGGCCCTCACCCAACTTTCCGACTACATTGTTGACATTTAAACGAATGTCCTTAAGATAATAATAATACTATATTATTAGATCATAACACAAGGCACCTCTCGATACAAATAAACATAATATTATACTATCACGTATCTGTGTTTTTCTGCTAGATGTTTATTTATTCTTCGATCGCGGGCCATGTTATCGGCCTGCTTAAATGCTGACACATACAGTGAGCCATACGTGAGCCCTCTATTACGACACAAACCGAAGGAGCCCGATAGGTATAAACTCTTATAGTGCCTAAACCGCTCATCCCATTGATCTGTAAATTTGTATACATATTTAAAGTCACTGCAGGATGAGATGGTGTCAGTTTGGTCAAAATCGGATGAATACCTAAGAAAACGTATATGACATTTGCCACTTCCGGTTGTCAGATTGTCACCAAAAACAATCCAGTTCGTCCCCCGGTAATTCTAAATATGTATGCCAAATTTCAGCCCAATCCGTTGTTCCGTTTGGGCGCTATCGTGTTCACGGACATACATACACCGTACACACATACACACATATATTTTCCAGAAATCATTGCAATCGGTTCTGGGGACCCCAAAACGCGTATTTCCGCTAAAATCTCAAAAATTTTTTTCCCGTCGATTACAATACTTTCCTTCTAGGGACTAGTCGGAAAGTAAAAATGACCTGTTATGGTAGGATCCGAACCCACACACCCAACAGTGGGATATCTCCTCTTTATGTTGTTAGGTGGTTGTGGCTTGCTCATCTTATCGTCAGGTTACAATGTGTTTCATTATGTATTCCCAAGAGTCTTATATATGTGTAGAGAGGGTGTCTTGAGGATGGCATATTTCGCAAAAAAAAGAAGTTAGGACTTGTTGCAGTTGCTCTGCTTCTCACTGCTCTGTTCTGTTCAATGAAAATTTTGGTAAGGTGGTTTGATGTGCTCATATTTTTTTGCATAGCTTAGTATCAAATGGAAGTTTGTTTAATCCTTTTTATAGCATAAGTTTCATTTGATAGTGACAGACTAAGGTCCTCTATATCAGCGATTCTCAAACTATGGGTCGCGACCCGAATGTGGGTCGCGTTAATTTTTTTTTTTTGGGTCGCTCATGAAGCTAACCACAACAAGAAATAAATCACAATTTACAATCACACAAAGAGGTGTACAACAGATTTCGTCGTTGTGTATACTATTGTTACTTTTAGATAGCATCATATTTCTTGCGTAAAATGAGTAAGCAAAGCAACATATTAAGCTTTCTGGCGAAAACAGATAAAACTAAAAACTAAAAAAGTGGATCAAAGGCAAAAAAAGCCTAACTAGAGACGAATTATAGTAAATAATTATTGAACATGGATTCACTGTCATTAAAGACGGTCACATCGATTTACCGCAGTGCGTAATTTATGAAAGCGTTTTGGCAAATTCATCCTTGAAAGCCAATAAATTATAAGACATTTTCATATAAATCATGGTCAGTACAAAGACAAACCCGTTGATTTTTTTTCTGAGGAAACGGGATGAATTGAAAGCAAAAAAATCATTTTTAACCAAATTCGTATGCTCTGACCAGAAGGTATTGAAGTGTTAATACATGGCAGCTTTTCACATTGCTAGATGTAAAAAGGCCTATACAATTGGTGAAACATTAAAACCTTGCATGAAAGACATTTGAGGCGAAATACTTGGTAAAGAATTTGAAGCAAACATTAATTCTATTCCTTTATCAAATGACACAATTGCTAGGCGAATAATCGATATATCTAATGAGATTGAAGCACAATTAATTCAAAAACTACAGGAAACTTTGTACTATGCGATTCAAATGGATGAATCCACAGACATATCAAATAATGCTATTTTACTGTTATATGTTAGATATGAAGATTATGCATCCAGAGGCATAGAAAAAGAATTATTCTGTTGCTTACAACTAGAAACATTAACAACATCAGAAGAAATTGTTGGACATTAAGAGGGTTGCTCATCCTGATATGAAAGTAACTCACTATTTTCTGCATCGGGAGCAATTAGCTGCGAAAGACATGACCTCACATGAGCTCAAATCTTCATGAAGTTTTAAATGAATGTGTAACAATAATTGTAAATTACACAAAAGTGCACTAAAAAGAAGAATTTTCAAAATATTATGCGAAGAAATGGGATCAGTAGATCAGACATTCTTTTTACTTTCCGACTCCTAGAAGGAAAGTATTGTAATCGACGGAAAAAAAAATTTTAGATTTTAGCAGAAATACGTGTTTTGGGGTCCCCTGAACCGATTGCAATGATTTCTGGAAAATGTATGTGTGTACGTGTGTATGTGTGTATGTGTGTACGGTGTACGTATGTCCGTGAACACGATAGCGCCCAAACGGAACAACGGTTCGAGCTGAAATTTGGCATACATATTTAGAATCACCAGGGGACGAACTGGATTGTTTTTGGTGACAATCTGACAACCGGAAGTGGCAGTTGTCAAATACATTTTCTTAGTGATTCATCCGATTTGGACCAAACTGACACCACCTCATTCTGCAGTGACATTAAATATGTATACAAATTTACAGATCAATGGGATGAGCGGTGTAGGCACTATAAGAGTTTATACCTATCGGGCGCCTTCGGTTTGTGTCGTGATGAAGGGCTCATGGATGGCTCACTGTATGTGTCAGCATTTATGCAGCCACATGTTTTCGGCTCGCGATCGAAGAATAAATAAACATCTCGCAGAAAAATACAGATACGTGACAGTATAATATGGTTATTTGTATCGAAAGGTGCCTTGTGTTATGATCTAATAGTAGTATTATTATCTTACGGACATACGTTTAAATGTCAACATTGTAGTCGGAAAGTTGGGTGAGGGCCACCCCAGATATTTGTATTCTGATATAAGATGGCTTTCTAGGGCTAAAGTATTAAAACGATTCTTCGAACTGAGAACGGAAATTGAAATATTTGTACGGGGACAAAAATCAACTTTATGCGAATTCTTTCAAAATAATTTGTAAAAGTAGCATATTTGGCTGATATATTTTCACACATGAATGAGTTTAATATTTCACTTCAGGGAAAGCAGATTACTCTCTTTAATTGTTATACTAAAATTAAAGCATTAATAAAAAAAATCAGCTTTGGATCGATACTATTAAAACAGGTTGCTATATCGTTTTCTGAATTAGTTGATGACAAAGTTTTATCTCAGCAACAAGTGCTCGATGTACGCATAATTATACAAAGTCATTTTAACGAATTGAAAGCAAAACTAGTGCAGTACTTTCCATATAAGGACGAAATTCGTCAAGGCAATATGTGGGTCATAAATTCCTTTAGTGCTGAATTATCGAATAATTTAACATTCCCTGAAAAAGTACAGTTAATTGAATTATCTACGGATAAAACTTTAGAACAAAAATAATATGTCGTGACTTTGGTTAGAAATAAGGGAAGAATATCAAATATTAAGTAAAAATGCATTGAAATTATTGCTTCCTTTTGGAACGACTTATTTAGTGGAAAGTAGATTCTCAATTATGGTTCTAATAAGAATCAATTTGATTAATCGGCTTGACATCAGCTCGGCAATGCAAATTTCAATGACGAATTTCATTAACATTGATTTTGATCAATTGGTTGCTAAAAAACAGCAACATCCATCTCACTAACAATAAGTTTATTAATACTACTACTATAAGTTTGTTTAAGTTCACTTTGTAGAAAAGTAGCATTTTGTAATAAATAAAATTATTTTGTATAAGTTTGTTTAAGTTTACTTTTCAATATTGTCGCATTTTGTAATAAATAAAATTCAGTTGTATTACAATATCTAAAGCTTATAGTTATTTGGGTCGCGAGCTATTCAAACATAAATATGTTGGGTCGCCAGTCTACAAAGTTTGAGAAACGCTGCTCTATATGATATGTATGGCGGATTTTTAATAAAGTCCGGTTCAGAGGAGCAAACAGGTCACCGGTGAATTATGTTTGCTCACACTGTACCAATTAAAACTTTGTTTGTTGGGTATATGACGGCAGATACTTTCTACACTTTCAGATTGGTCTACGTAATTATAGAATACATGCAATAGGATCTTGTACTAAAAAAATGCACTAATTTCATATGATAAATGTAAATACTTGATAACATTTCCAATATTCTTAAATTAATTGAGATAACGCCAACATAAATATGTTAACTTCATAAATTCTTCATAGCTATGTTGATAAGCATAAACAACACAATATTGATTGAGCTATATCATCAAACATCAGTGGAATGCATGGAAATGTCTTTACATTATGACAAAATATGATTTTTACTTTGACTAGTACCCTAGAAGGAAAGTAATCGACGGAAAAAAAATTTTGAGATTTCAACGGAAAAACGCGTTTTGGGGTCCCCTGAATCAGTTGCAATGATTTCTGGAAAATATATGTATTTGTGTATGTATGTATGTATGTATGTATGTGTGCGGGTATGTATGTATGTGTGTGGGTATGTATGTCTGTGAACACGATAGCGCCCAAACGGTACAACGGATCGGTCTGAAATTTAGTACATATATGTAGAACTACCGTGGGACAAACTGGATTGTTTTTGGTGACAATCCGACAACTGAGAGTCTTCTGAGAGATTCATCCAATTTTGACCCAGCTGATACCTGTCCATCCTTCAGTGAATTTAAATATATACACCAAATTACAAATCAGTGGGCTGAATGGATTAAGTGCTATAAGAGTTTATAGAAGCAATTTGACAGAATATTATATATAATTTCTCAAAAATAAACCCTTCAAAATTAATTTTGAACTATTAATGCGTACATTGTTTGATTATTGATGTATATTTATCAACTATGACATTAATCAACCTCAAAATTGTGTGTCACACAACATTAACATTCTGTAGTTTTCTATATTTGAAAAGTCGTTGGTACTTTGATGGCCACGAGAGATTTCTTTTAGATAGATCAGTATGAAAATAATAGGCTTGTTCGCTGAGCATATTCCGAACGTGTTCGGTGTGGAATTTGTATTGGACCAGATGTGTCATAGTAATGACGGTATGGGAGAATCGTTGCAAGACCTTAAATTGGTCCAATGTACATTCCGCACCGAACGCATTCAGAATGTGCTCATCGAACAGGCCTAATATCAATTCTGCATTTAAACAAAAGAACTTTCTCACCTGTAAGTGTTGTAAGTCATCTTCCTGGATATTCTGTGACAGGTTGTAGATTTGCACAGAACTGATCATCGTGCTAAGTGCAAAAACTGTTGCACAGTCCTTAACCGTACTTTCGCTGTCAAAGGCCCCTTGCGTATCCAACAATATGATAGCTATCTACAACACACAACAGAATAAAGAAATCACAACAAAGTATGTATTGCTACCTTTTCGCCAGTTGTTAATTCCGATAGGAATACTTCAGACCACATTAAGATTCCAGTTGTGTCTCTTTCCGATCCACCCCTCCACGAAAAACCATCAAGAGGTGCATCATCTGGCCCCAACCAATCACCAGAGAAGTCTTTACTCTGATACTAAAAATGAAAAAAATACGTATTTTAACATTTTTATTTTTCATAGTATAGTGTGCTGCAAGGCCAGAAAGTGGTGGCTTGCCAACGGCTTAATGAGAGGGAGGTGAGCTTTACGTGATGCTAGCTACACTTTAAGACCAGCAATTCACTTTCTGTGGGAGCGCAGATATTCTTTTTAACCTACATGTCTTAAATATAACATTTTTTTAATAAATGGATGCATTGAACAAACTCAATGGTTGTGCAATGAGTGTAAGCAATATTTGTTAAATAACTCTATTAAGCAATGTTATCAACCAATGTAGTTTTGGGTAAATGGGTAGCACAAATACCATGATTTATTCAGCGATTCGAATTATACATCTATTAAGAGGATAAAGGATACAAAGTTTGGAAGATCAACAATTTAACAGTATAAACAAGCCACTGATTGAACAATTAAATTCGCAATATGCAAAACTGGAAAACGTAAATAGATCCTCAATACAAATTAAAGTTCAACAACTTGATAAAAGACCAACTGCAGGCAAAAATCTTCACTTTGCTTAATAACAAAGATACCACAATCAACAATTAGGATGCAGTCCGCCATCAAAGAGATATGAACCGAATAAAATAATAATAATAATAATAATAATCCAAGCCTTAACATCCCCCAACAACTTTCGCCAACTATACAGAGGGCATTGCCAGGCCAGAACTATTAGAATTACCCCCAACGTCCATGGAACATCTTAAGATGTTTGGCTCCCGGCATTCGCCAAGGAGTGAGAAAAACCACTGCTATAATAATTGTAAGGAACTATTAATTAAACATCAAATTTGCGTTTGTCCCTTTCTCCAGTTGTAAGTAGTGATTCCGTCACAGATTTAACCTTTTGGCAACCGCATTTGCAAAAGTTAGCTCCGTTACAACAAAACTTAACCATTAACACTTCCGATAAATACACAACACAACGATAAGCATCCCATATTATTTACAGCAAAAAAATAGGTATTTTTGATAGGTACTGAAATCAGTTACACATATAAGGGCCCCAAAAAATATTATTTTGGCAATAATGGAATAAATGGTACTTACTTTGGCTTTCATATATCTCAAGAAAAAGTCTAGAATGAACGATTTGCCTTTCCTAAAAGCACCAGCTACAGACACTACCACAACATTCCTGTCTTTTATATCTTTTTGCATAAGAACACGAGATAATGCGTCTTCATCCAACGAAAACGTATGGTCCTCATTTGCGAGCACAATTTGGATCGCATGTGGCTTATCGGTATCCATGACATTTGAAGACACTTCTAAAACATACACAGGAGTGAGATATTAAATATGTTGTGCTAATGTTGAAAATGTTTTTGGCAAATCATGCATTGCACAGGTAAGTATTATTATTCTTTTTTATTAGATTATGGATAACCTTTGCACTGTTTGTGACGTTAAATTTCAGGCAATTAAAAACGTATTCACGTGGAACTATAAATTTTTACGTTCATGAGTATTGTCATCTGATTTTCAATGTCACAGCATTGGAGCACCGTGTTGTAGTACAAAGAAACAAAGGAATTTTTAGTTTGGAGATTTAATATTTTGTAGCACAATGTTTTCTTGATTTTTAGAATATCATACCTTCTATTGTTGAGGTATCTTTGGATAATTCCTGACCCTGTTTACGTTGTCTGAGCTCGGACATGTTGCAATTGTGAATGTTCTCTACACGGCATACGTTCTATTATTTGCTCCACATTCAGGTGTGCCCTCTCCTCTAGCCTTCGAGCCCGCGAAATTCAAAATTCACCAACCTTCTTATTTGGTTAAATTATTTTGACACTTGCGCCTTGAACTTACTATTTGCTCGGTATGTATTTACGGCATACGAACTGCAACTGGGCCGATTTGTGATTATGTGCACGCTCGCCAGGAGCCAGGAGTACAGAGAGGAATATAATTCGTAATATACGATGCTATTTTTACGTTCTACATATTAGACAAGATGGTGACGTCAAATTTTAATTTATAACTTGTTTTTTTTTCCTGAGGCTAGAGTGCGAAATACTGACAAGCGTTTATTCATGCCCGCTACGCAGTGCATTATTCTGATTTACATATATTCATATAATATTATCGAATGATTTGACGTCAGTATTATCTTGTTTACTGTGGTGTTGACTGTTTTGATGATTTTTCGCATTTTTTAAGTGTTCTAAAATGTGGTTTTGAAGTAACTTTACATAAATGTTGCGCCTTGTAGTTTTGTTTATATGTACTTTATAACATAGTATCGTTGTTTGTACATATTATAGTTAGTCAACCGACACCCCCTGCATAATGCTGCCCTCTATTGGACAAAGGTAAAACTAACTTAACTTGAGCTGAGCTCAGAATCGTTGTACTCGCGATAAAGATGGAACAAATGTTCCGTCCGTGTTGGTTAAAATTGATAGCCTTCAGTCAGCCCACAAGGATAGGCGATCTAACATATGCTTAAACTTTTAAAGAAATAAGACAATATTGTGTTTATAATTGAACTTCAATACATAAAATATTGTTGTTTGTACATAACTATGGACTCAATGGCAATAGTAAATACATATAATAAAAGCCGAAATAATGCCGATATTTCCAAGGTTACCCGGTTTTCAAAATTGTTAACTTTGCGCACCTTTTTTCATTAGTAGATTTCATTCTTGATGATATTTTCTTGGATCATATTAATGTCCTCACATTTCCTATGGGTTTGACAAGTTTCATTCCATTCTGGAAAATTTTTACTCTAAATTTCCTGTCAATTTTTAGCAGCAGCTTATACATATTTTTTCTGTAAGCATATTTTTCAAAACATTTTGAAAATGTCAGCATACCTGTTCAGACTATTTTCTTAAAAAAAAATTGTTTTTTTAATGCTTTCATTTACATATTTATAATTATAATTACCCCAAATAGTTGAATTGGAAACAACCTATTTATTAATTATTTCAATATTTCAAAAATATGCGACTGGACCGACAGAAACGACCTAACGGCCGAAAAAAAAATTATTGAGATATTTGCATTTCAAGGTCAGTCGACGACTATGTTGTAATCATAAAAGGCTCATTACAAAAATCGAATTTAAAAATCGAAATTCTCAGCAGGTATGTTGAAAACTAAAAACTCTTTTTTAATTTCATCAAACCGCAAAAGTGTTTCAAACTGACATTAAAAACAATATAGGAACAATATAGTGGACACCGGAGCCGATCTGCCGGCGAATTTATTATCAAAGGAAGCCGTCAAAGGCGGCCGCATTCAAAGTGCCGCAAACACGCCGACACCACTTCTACGGTTGCCCGTCAATAAGAAGGTATCTAGCAATTCAATTTCTAATCATTTTTTAGCCAGTAATTAGCAACTGATTCTTCTGCAATAAGTATGATAGTAGACTCAGTTCGCTGTGGGCTTTCCAACGATGTATCGTTAATTGCAATCGGTTGCAAAAGTTGTAGTTGCTAACCTTTGTTTCTAATGCCACGGTCACACTAGGCTGTTTTATTAGCCGCTAGTTGCTGGTGCTGCTAGCAGCAACATCATATTTGATACCAATTTGTGGGGTTTTATTGACTACCTGCCTTGAACCTGGCTAAATTTTGAAAGCACTGTACACGGCTGTAAATAACATAGGCAAGGCCACGATGACAATAAAATTAGAAATTCTATATTTTAGAAGTATTTAGTTGAAAAGTAAATGACTCTACTACAATTAGTTATTTACAAAAATATTTTAATTATTAATTAAATCATCATTTCAATTATTATTAATTAAATTATATATTTTCAAGAAAGTCTCTTTCAGGTCTTCAATTGTTTAACAGTATATTTCTAAATTGTTAGAAATATGTAGTTACATATTTCTAAATTAATAAATTGTTCAAAAGTTACTGCTTTCATCCGTAATTTATTTTCTACTTTATATTTAATGTTTTATTTATATTAATTTCAAACAAAAGTAATTCCATCAGTTTTGCGTTCAATGTATTAATTGAAATATAATACACAATTATAGAATTGAATATACAATTGATATAATTAAAATCTGATATATTTTACAAAAGATATTAGTATCTATGCAATTCTACTTCAAATAAAACTCAACACGTCACAGAAACTAATAAATATTACATAATATTTGGTTATTAAATTTTGAAGAAATATTTAAATATATTATTTAAAATAAAAATATAAATCACATATTTATAATTTTATATTATTAGTTACACATTTAACAAAAGTAATGAATAATTATTGCTTTAAATAATTTATTATAATCGATGGATGCTATTTTCTACAATACCCACATATGTGTCCTCAAAATAACGGCTAATAAAAATTCAACATGTTTAATTTTACAAGCAACAGCCAAAACCATTCGCCGGCATGCAAAAATAGCGCTTGCTGAGTGGTCACATTATGCTGGTTAACACCCGGTTAATAATCTACAGCAAGCAGCAAATACTAAAACCACCCCACATTTTGACATTTTTGCATTCCAATTAACGTTGCAGCATAACTTCTTGACCGGCGAGTATTCATTATTCATTATGTGATCAGTATTTTTAACAACTGTATCGCTTAAAGCCATGTTTGCAGGGGCTGATTTAGGGGGTGGTTTTGTGGGTCTGGAGCCTCCCCGAAATATTCAAATTAAACTACGGTGTTTGCAATTTGGTTATAGCAAGCGGAAAACATAAACGTGTACAACACAATTTATCACTTGGAGCATTTTGGACCCCCCCAAAAAAAAAATTCTGGATCCGCCCCTGCCTGTTTGTATATTGGGAGAATATTTCCAGCCCCACCATGGTGGATTTTGAAATATCTCTTTATACCAAAGTTTTGAGTTAGTTTTGTGTCGAATTGTTCCGTAAAGAAAGCCCCCAGATGTCAAAGTTTTGTGTTAGTTTTGTGTCGTTTTGTTCCATTGAGAAACAGTTTTGTTCCGACCTATTTCCGGAGATATAAGCAATTTTCCGAGGGGGGCCAGAACAGCTTTTTTGGAATTTTGACATTTTCTCGATGCCACAGTATTGTATTAGTTTTGTGCCGAATTGTTCCGCAGAAAAAAAGTTTTGTTCCGCTTTGTTTTTGGAAATTTTCACAAGCAATTTTCCGATGAGCAATTTCTACTTTCATTTGCGAGATTGCCTATATCTAAATATCTGTACTTATGTCTGTGTGCGTATCTGTTGTATATGTAATAGAAGTTGCCTAGACTACTTCAATTAGGTGTCTACATTACCGACCGGGTACTTGTACATGATGACAGTAGGTATGTACACGAGAATATAATAGTTGAGCTATAACTAAAGTGTTTCATTGTTTTGAACAAGTCTTACATGAAAACAAGTCTTAAATATAACATGGCGCAGTCGAAGTTTCGTGCATAAATATTGTGAAAAGTATAAATCTGCAGTTTTGAGAAGATAGACGCAAATTGTATATGTTGAGGTTATAGACGCTACAAAATGGACGCTAAAGTACCAAGTAATTTGATCCTAGAAGGCAATCTAAGTGAAAACTTTAAAAGATTCAAACAAAACTTTGAAATATACATGATCGCAACGGGCAAGGACAAGAAGGAAAGCTCAGTTAAAGTGGCTATATTATTAAACATCATCGGCGAGGAAGCAGTGGAAATTTACAATACGTTCAAGCTAAGTGACGATGACAAAAAGGATTATAATACAGTAATAGAAGCATTTGAAAAATATACAAGCCCAAAGAAGAACATCATTTATGAAAGATTCAAGTTTTTCACTAAAAAACAAAGTGAGAACGAGAGCTTCGATCATTTTGTGACTGACCTAAAGAAGTTAGCTGTATCCTGTGAATTTGGAGACCAGAAGGATTCCTTAATAAGAGACCGGATTGTGCTTGGAGTATATGAAAAGAATTTGCAAGAGAGATTATTACGCAAAGAAGATCTGACCTTGGAAAATGCAGAAAAGGAGTGTAGAAATGCAGAAATTACAAAAAGTCAAGTAGAAAATGTACAAAAATTTGAAGTGAATAAAATAGAAAAGTATAAGAAGAAGAAAGAATATAAGAATAGTAGCCCGGAGAATATGCAATTTCAGTGCCGAAGATGTCAACAGAAACATGGACCGAGAGAGTGCCCAGCTTACGGAAAGAAATGTAAAAGGTGTGGACTACTGAATCACTTTGCCAAATCTTGTAAAGTGAAGAAAATCAAAGAATTAAAAGAAGCTGAATCAAGTAGTGAAGAAGAGGACTTAACGATAAGTAGTATAAAGGTTAGAAATGTAAATGTAAACAGTATTACAGTTTGGTATGAGAAAATATTTTTAAATAATGTAGAAATTAAGATAAAAATAGATAGTGCGGCAGAGGTCAATATTCTACCATTAAATATATTTGATAAGTATTTTAATTATATAACTTTGAAGAAAACTAATATAGTACTGGAAGCTTTTGGTGGAGCTAAAATAAAACCTGTTGGTCATGCAAATTTTAAATGTAAAGTAGGTAAGGAGAAGGAGCAAATTCTGAAATTTGTTGTAGTAAATATTACAACACCACCATTATTGGGTTATGAAGGATCACAGTTACTGGGTTTTATTAAAAAATTAAATGTTATAAAGAGTGACTTTGAATGTAAAGGAAAAACTAAATGTTTAAGCGATGAAAAAGCCAAATTTGTAAAAGAGAATATAAATAATTTCAAAGGGTTAGGAAAATTCCAAGAAAAATATAAAATAGTATTAAAACCTAATTATCAGGCTGTAGTTAAGTTGCCAAGGAGAATCCCATTAGGATTAAGAAATAGACTGAAGAAAACATTAGACAGTTTAGAGGAGCGTAAAATTATAAGCAGAATAGAACACCCAGGTGAATGGGTTAATAATATAGTAATAGTAGAAAAAAGTAATGGCAAAATCAGGTTATGTCTTGACCCTCAGGACTTGAATAAAGCCATACAAAGAAATTATTTTGCAATACCAACAATCGATGATATTTGTGCTAAGCTTTCGGGAAAAAAATATTTTACAGTCTTGGACTTAAAAGATGGTTACTACCAGATAGAATTAAATGAGGAATCAAAAAATCTGACAACATTCAGTACTGTGTTTGGATGTTATAGATTTGAAAGGCTACCCTTTGGGATAAATAGCGCCCCTGAATTTTTTCAGAAGAATATTGAAAAAAATTTTGGAGATATTCCTAATGTAACAATATATTTTGACGACTTACTAATTGCCACTGAAGATACAGAAAGTCATGACAAAACCTTAAATATGGTAATGGAGAGGGCTAAGAAACTGAATATAAAGTTCAACCCTGAAAAGATTCAGTATAAAATAGAAAATGTCAAATATTTAGGTCATATTTTCAGTGAACAAGGAATGAAACCTGACATTGAACGTGTCAAAGCAATTAGTCAGTTAGAATCACCAACAAATGTGAAAGAACTCCAGAGAATATTAGGTATGCTAAATTACTTGAGAAGATTTGTTAAGAATTACAGTAATATCACAGATCCATTAAGAGAACTATTAAAAAAGGATAATGAATTTAAATGGATGCCAGTTCACGAAAAAGCACTCGACAACATTAAACAAATATTAAGCACAGAGCCTGTATTAAAGAATTTTGATCCTAGTAAAGAAATAGTAATACAGTGTGACGCATCGAGTAAAGGTCTTGGAGGTGCTTTGCTTCAAGATGGAAAACCAGTGTGTTATGCATCAAGAAGTCTAACTGAAAATGAAACAAAATTTTCGCAAATCGAGAAAGAAATGTTAGGAGTTTGTTTTTCAGTAGAAAAATTTCATTACTATATTTACAGTCAAACAATAAAAATTATTAATGATCACAAACCTTTGATTGGGATATTGAAGAAAGACATATCAAAAATAGTATCATCTCGTCTGCAAAAAATGAGACTAAAACTATTAAAGTATAATTTCACATATGAGTATACACCAGGAAAGAATTTACATATTGCAGATCTTTTATCGAGGTCTTATATTAAAGACAAAATTAATGATGATCCCGAGTTGTTTGATCTTGTCCATTCAGTTGAGAAACATCTGAGCATAACTGACGAAAAACGAAAACAATTCCAAAAAAATACTAGTGAGGATAAACATTTGAATATGCTGATAAATTATACAACAAATTGTTGGCCAGCATATAACAAACTATCAAAAGAATTAAGACCGTATTGGCAATACAAACATGACATACCATATGAAAATGGATTATTATTCCTAAATGACAGACTAATCGTGCCAGAAAATAGCAGAGAGGATATGCTAAAGTTAATTCACAGAACGCACATGGGAGTTACGAGGTCAATAGCAAAAGCCAGAACTGCTTTATATTGGCCTAGTATGAATAAAATTATTGAGCGATACATTGCAAGATGTAAGATTTGTCAAAAATATATGCCAAAATTAACAAAAGAGCCCCTCATGTCACACGAAATACCGGAAAGACCGTTTGCGAAATTGGCTTCAGACATTTTGGAATTTGCAGGCAAATCTTTCTTGATAATCACGGATTATTTTTCAAAGTGGTTAGAAGTTTCGCCATTGAAATCGAAAACATCAGACAGCATCATTGATGTTTTTAAAACTGTTTTTGCAACTCACGGAGTACCAGATATAATAATAGCGGATAACATGCCATTTAATTCCTTTAAATGTAGAGAATTTGCAAAAAGCTGGAATTTGGAAATTAGAACAAGTAGTCCACATTATCCAAAGTCTAACGGACTCGCTGAAAGAGGCGTGCAGATTGCAAAAAGCATGCTGAGAAAAACTAACGATTTACAACTAGCGCTTTTAGAATATAGAACCACGCCCATTTTAAAATTAGGTGTATCCCCAGCGCAAATACTAATGTCCAGAATTCTGAAGACTAATTTCCCCACAGTAAATTATAATCTACTACCAAAAGAATATAAAAATAAGATACTTAAAAAGCAAATTGAAGACAAGAGACAGGAAGACAAACAATACTATGACAAAAATGCAAAACAGAGAACAGAATTTAAAGAAGGTGAAGATATAACAGTAAAAAAAAAGTTTTATAGTGAGAGGTCTAGTGAATGCACGTTTCCGGTGGAGTTCGTAAAAATTGCCAAGTTTGGTGTAAAGTATAAGAAGTATTGTGAGTGAGTGATATCAGAAGAAAAAGGAAAAAAATTACAACCGTACAGACCATTTACAACGGCCGGGGAGTCTTTTGACGTAACGTAGTAAGTCGAATAGTTTGTTCTGCAGGCTCGTGATTGTCGATTGTGGCAATTTCTTACTAACTTTGTATCAAACCAGTTCATCCTCAGAATTCTACAAAATATACCGGTATCCAGATATCCTTGTCCGTTGCCTCTCTGTCTGTGAAAGTCACCTGTACGGGCACACAGGTGTGAAAAGTGTACTAGGTGCTACCACCTCTGTCTACTGTCCATGCTACCTATAAAATCAACTACTTATACCCATTTGAAAATACAGTACTAAATAAACCAGTCAACAGTTGCATAATCGAATAACAAAATACATATACATATTCAGGAAATTAACAAAAAAAAAAAATGACCAGAAACAACCCAAAACTCAAAGCCTTAAAAAATAATGACGACGAAAAGATAGACCTACATAAAATGGTACAAGAACTAACTGCCAGCGTAGATTTTCTCTCAACTAAATTTGAAGACCAACGCAAAGAAATAGAAAACTTGAAAAAACAACTCAAACAAAAGAATGATATCATTGGAGTCTTGGAAGAGAGAGTGGATACCTTGGAAGGTGCACAGGAAAGGACGGAAAGAAGAGAGATAGGCAACAATATCGTAATTACCGGCATAGAAGAACAACATCATAAAGGAAAAGTGGAGGAGATTGCTCAGAAAATTATCAGCAAACTTGATACCGCCGTCGGTGTCAATCAAATAGTATCTGCAAAGCTAAAAAACACCACAAACGAGAAGAGTCCTATAGTGGTAACACTGAAAACCGACACATCCAAAAGCAACATTATTAAAGCTAAAAAGGCAGTGGGAATACTTACAACGGCAGAATGCGGAATAAGTGGAAAAAACAATAACATATACCTGAATGAACAACTAACCGAAAGGATGAGCAACTTATTTTTCAAGGCCAGAGAAATACGAAGAAATCTGAACTACAGCCACGTATGGGCGAGGGATGGGAGAATATTCTTACGCAAAACAAGCAACAGTCCAAAAATCAAGATAACACAGCTTGCCGATCTTGAAAAGCTAAAATAAAAGAAAGAAAATAAAAATAAAAAAAACAAAAAAAAACTAAAAATAAACAAAACAAAAACATGCTCATGTATTATAGTATACTACAAATAAATGCCAGAAGTATGAAAAATAAAATAAATCAAATAGAAATCATACCAAAAGCTTTTAACTATCCACAACTGATTGCAATCACCGAAACATGGTTGAAACCAGAGGACCACAAATCCTATCAACTGGAGGGCTACGAGGGAGTCCATCACTCGAGAAAAGGCAGAGTCGGTGGCGGTATTGCGATGTACATAAGAAAACCATTAGATTATGCAATAATATCACACAGAACATTCGCAGACATCGAAACACTAACAATAAAACTTATAGGAGAACAAACAACCATTACACTCATTTACCGACCACCACAAGTAAAATTCTCAGTATTCCAAGACGTTATGAAGAATAACGTGCTCAGAAAAGGCAACAATCATATCATAATTGGAGACATGAACATTAACTTATTAGATAAAACACAAACAATCAGGGAATACAAAACAAGCATAACTGAGGCGGGATACAGAATAATGAATAAAATACACAAAACCAAGAAAAAAAACACAAGAACCAACACGAATGGTAACCATTCAATCCTAGACCATGTGATAACAAACAGTCCACAGCTGGTTAAACAAACTATCGTACTGTCAATGAATATATCGGATCATTTACCGGTCCTGACCACATTAAAGATGAACCAGAAAATAAAGAAGTATCAAGCTTACTACACAAAACACACAAATCACAAGAACATAAATTATGATATTCATGAACTAGCTAACCAAATAAACATGGTAAATGATTTTGAAGAACTATCTAAAACACTACAAACAATTATCTCAAACAATCAAACGGTTTTAAAATCAAAAAGGAGGGAAGAATGTCCGTGGATAACCAAAGAGATTATAGTTCAGTTTAAACTTAGAAATAGATTGTACAAAAGATTGAAGAATAACCTCAATAACCAAATACTAAAGGAAAGATACGATGAACAATCAATTACAACAAGATTATATACAAAAAACCAAAAACCAACATTACAAATCAATCCTACAGAAATGCAGCGGTAGCTCAAAAAAGACCTGGAACGCAATCAACAAAATGATGCATAATACCAAAACAAAACAAGTAAATATTGCGGAAATACAAAAAGAAGACAACACACTCTCATCAGACCCACAAGAAATAGCCGAATCCATCAATTTGTACTTTACGACAATCGGAAAAAATCTCGCGGAAGCACAGTTAAAAAGAAAGAAAAACCTTACAATCCTTCAAGAGAAAAACACACCTTTACCGGAAATGCAACTCATACGAACAACTGATGATGAAATTTCGACCATTATCCACAACTTGAAAAATAACAAATCCCCAGGACACGATAGCATTACAAACGAAATAATTAAAGAAAACAGTAACTCTCTTGGGCCGATTATCACAAGACTGACCAACAAAGTATTGGAGAATGGCATATACCCAGAGCATTTGAAGATAGGCATTATCAAACCATTATACAAGAAGGGAGATAAAACGCAAATCGAAAACTACCGACCAATTACGCTCCTGTCAGCACTAGATAAGATTCTAGAAACAGTCATTAGAGCCAGACTAGAACAGCACGTAAAGACATACCACTTAATTCATCCGCAACAATACGCTTTTCAGGCCAAGTCCAGCACAACATCAGCAACTTATGACCTTGTAAACTACATCCACTGCAATATAGACAAGAAAAAATGTGTCACTGGAGTTTTCATTGATATGAAGAAGGCATTTGACACCGTCTCTAAGAAACTCCTTATTGAAAAGCTGTCAAGTCTGGGGGTTAAGAATAAAGCTTTAAAACTATTTGAAACTTTCCTCAACAAAAGACCACAGAGAACTGAAGTGGCTAAAGTGCAAAGCGATTCATTAACAGCAGAGTATGGAGTACCACAAGGTGGAAACCTACCTCCATTACTATACATTCTATATACCAACGACTTAGCAAAACTAAAACTAAAAGGAAAACTTTTTGTATATGCGGACGACATTGCACTTATATACGCCGATAGCGATTATGACGAGCAACAAAGAAACATCAATGAAGATATGCAGAAGCTGGCGAACTGGTGCTGTATAAATCTACTAACAATAAACGAGAGAAAAACAAACTACATCATATTCAACAACAAGCACAGGCAGAAAATGAATATATTTATCAACAACATTGAAATTCAGGAAACCAAATGCATCACATATCTGGGACTACAGATACAAAGTAACATGAAATGGGACGAACACATCAAGCAAATTATAAAGAAAAATGCAATAATAATCGCTTCAACAAATAAAATAAAGCAATACACCGATACAAACACAAAATTAAAGATATACAACCAACTATTCAGCTCAAACATATCTTACTTGAGTAACATATGGGGAAACACAACAATACAGAACAAAAATAAAATACAGCGGCAACAAACAAAAATCCTAAAAATAATCTACAAGTGGGATAAAAGGATGCCAACTTCGGAAGTTTTTCGCCAATCCAAAGAACTCACCGTGGAGGAAAGAATAAGACTAAACAATATTCTACTCCTTCACAAAATTAAAACCAACAGCATCAAAATAAATATAAATCTGACTAACAGCAGCCAAATCCACCATCATGCGACGAGGTATCGTTCACATATACGAACGCACAGATTCAGAAGAACATCAACAACAGAGAACCTACTGACAGAGACAATCAACAATTACAACAAGATACCAAACCAAATCAAAAGCTTGAAATATAGCAATTTCAAGAAAAAGATGAAAATCGAGTTCCTAACAACAAGATGAGGAGACAGTAACCAAACACTAACCAACTCCCAGGGAGCCCTCTAATACCGATAATCCGAGACGGTTCCGGCCATTCTCGGAGGAAGCTTGAGGGACAGAACCAGGGTCGCAGCCTATTGTATATTGTGATCCTATTCAAAATAAACTCATTATTATTATTATTAAAAGACAAAGAATGGGTACCTGCACGGATAGAAAGAAAATTGGAATATCCCAGATCATATTTAGTCAGGGAAGAAAATAATAAATTATATAGAAGAAACAGTAGTTTCATAAGAAAGTCGCTTAACAAGACACAAATAAAAAATGACAATGAATTTACTAACGATGAAGAACAGAATGACCAAACAGAAAATGACAAAGTTCAGATTACAAATGAACCAAATGAAAATGTAGTTAATACAAACGTTGACCGGAATTGTAACATTAGAATAAGAAAACCTCCGAATAGATATAAGGATTATGTTATGTATTAGTCGTTTTCAAATACTGTACCCTAGTTATAAGAAGCATTAATTAATCTTAAGCTATGATAAGTTGTGAGTTTGTATTCAATAACTAAAGGAAGGGGATGTTGTATATGTAATAGAAGTTGCCTAGACTACTTCAATTAGGTGTCTACATTACCGACCGGGTACTTGTACATGATGACAGTGGGTATGTACACGAGAATATAATAGTTGAGCTATAACTAAAGTGTTTCATTGTTTTGAACAAGTCTTACATGAAAACAAGTCTTAAATATAACATATCAATAAACTATGTACATATGTGACAAAAAATCGTGTCCAAGTATAGTCATTAAATCATTGTTTTACATTGTTGCGGTAATACGTATCTCGTACTCCTGGTTACTATCACGGCGCCTCGCTAGCCAAACGGAGGCGACACGCTTGGCTCCGGCCGGGCGCTAGACGGAGAGAGTTGTAAAAGTTAAACAAGCGCTGGTGGGCTGGCTGAGTGGTCACACCATGCTGTTAGCAAGCTGTCAGTAGCAAATAATACGCTAGTAAAACATCGTAGTATGACCAGGGCATAAAAGTCTTTCCACACGTAATTGAAAATCTAAATATATTTATCAAGAAATACACCGCATTTTGTCTGTTTCATCAGCATAAAAACATCATTGGTGCCAAAATCACTTGAAACTTGAGTCACTTACAAGGAATGTTTTTATTACCTCAGGTAATTTACAGGTAAATAATTTACCTTTCATCATTACAGTACAGTCGCGCAAATCTCTATATGTACTCTCAGTATCTATTTGTATCAAGTAATATAGAGAAAAAATAAAACGTGGCGAGGCAAACGTGTGAAATACAGGAAAAGGGATGTAGTAAATTAAAAAATAATTACCAAATATGTACTGACAGGAAAATAAGTGAGAAATAAGTAATTCCGGGTAATACAGATGTTAAAAAAAGTTACAAATAAGAAAAAATAGGAAATACGAAATGTACGAACAAGTTCGCCTAACCACATGTTCGCTCAAAACCTTGTGTTTTGTTATTTCTTACATCTCGTTGGTCAAGCCGAATGGTAGAGTACAAGAAATTCAAAAGGCGCCATCTGTGATCGAGAAACGTAACTATAAGCAAAGAACCTGCCTGAGATTAACTCCCTTCGACAGCATCGCCCCCTGGATTTCTTCTCCCTTAACTAACCTTCCGTTGACTAACTATAAATACATAAACAATGATAGTATGTAGATGATGCAGATATTTATGGTTTCATGTATGTGTGTAGAATACAGCTCAAGGTAACAAACATTGAGGGCATCTATCGGCGGCCATAATAAATACTTTCGTAGAATAAAAGCAAAAGTAAATACAAAAACCTTTGTAACCAACGAACACGGGCGACATCTTACATCGGTCTAGGCAACTTAATAAACAGATGTGTAGTAACAAAGTGAATCGAGTTAGTAAGGTCAGTGTTTATATAGTATATAGTTATTCAACGGATGGTTAGTACTGGGGGCCGCCGCCAGTTGGCATAACGAGCGTTTGGGGGCCGAGTTACTTACATACTTATGCTTTCCGTAAGAAGAGGGCGCAATATCAAGACATAAAAAAATCTAGTCAAAATTTAAAGGATCTATTTATACTAAAACTCCGGTATCCCGTACTAGATGACAATTATATTATAAAAAAACAACAACATAAATTACTATGTGAGGCCAGAAGAAAAGAATTTTACAGCCGTAAAATTAGCTCCTCTTCTAATAAATCCAAAACCGCATGGAGAATTATAAACTCATTAGTTAAGAAACCCACCAAAAAACAAACAAATAACTTAACTTTGAAGATAAATAATTCTGTTATTCAACAACCGATAAGAATTTGCAACGAGTTTAATGATTTCTGCATAAATGAACCACTAAAGTTTGCAAATAATAGTACTACAACTACAGAGGCATCGTCAATTAACAGCAATGTGTCGACTATGTATCTGCTCGAATATTCTGAGGCAGAGATGCTAACAATATTTGACAAATTAAAAAATAAATTTTCATGTGGTCCTGATGGAATCCCAACCAGTCTCATTCGGGATTACAAAATGTACCTAGTAAAACCAATTACATACTTAGTTAATAAATCTTTCAATATGGGCATTTTTCCGAAAAGTCTTCAAATTAAGAAGGTCACCCTGAAGTTGCAGCGGATTAGGATGCGCAGAGACTAATTTATCATTCAAGGGCGTAGAGTGTTTGGGAGCTTGGAACGCATACATAAAATGTGTCGTGAGTTCGAAACCAAATATTGCGAAATTCTACGTTCATAGTCGTTAATAGTCGAAAACAAAATCATTGAAACATTATTTGAAGCTAATGCTAATAAACAATAATGAAATAAATGGAATCTGCAATATCTGCATGTGTGACTATCTTCTCGATGGTGTTTGAGGTTATGTCACATTGTGTCACATGTTGTATGTTGTTTACATGAGACGGTCGAATTATATGCAAAACAGTTCTGATAAAGTTTCAACAAGTCTAGAACAGGTGTGTAAAGTTAGGTATATACACAGCCATGAAGAAAGAGGATAAAAGTACAATTCATAGTGAGAAAGCGAGGTAAGAAAATTTCACAATATTCATTTTTCTTACATTAATTTTGTATTCTATATATTTTAGGAAATAGCGAATTTACTAATTGCCATGGTGAACACTTATGGAGAACATGGGCAATTGTGTACGCCCAAACTAGGGAATTCATATATAACATGGAAATTATTTAGGTGTTGACGAATGATTGCAACTTCTCCGCCATTGATTTATCCAACTTTTGGTTTAGTCGCATGACAACTTCTTCCGGGGGGCTTACACAAGGATCCAAGAACAGATGTTTCCGCTACATCAACTACTTTCTTTGCTTTGTTGCAGATGCAATAATAGGTCAAAATTTAACCCCTTTGTATATCATTTCAGTATTTTATTTTGCTTTTTTAGTTAATTAGTATCTGTATATGGAATTATTTAATAACAACTTTGTAAGTTGTACTTTTATGTTATTGACATAAATATTATTACAAAGCCTGTTATCACTTTATTTTATAAGAAATAAATGTATACATTGCCACATTCTTGTATTATTTTATTACATTTTAACTACTGATGGGCATAATGAAATGATTTCAAGAATTGAGTTAGTGTATTCAGAACATTCGAACGAATGTTCTGAAAATATTTTGTAAACGTTCTCGTTTATTTACCGATTCTCAAAATCGATTAGAAATCAAAAAATCTACAAAATATCCCAAATATCACTCTTTACAATGGGTACCTGATATCTTGAATTAATAAGAAATATGCATTTGACTCATATTTTTTATCAAAGCTCTTTCTAATATTGGATAGAGGTTTGAAGCGATTGTAATAGTCGACGCAAAGATTTTTTTATGAAACTTGTATGCAACATCGAGAATAGATTATTTTAAAAATCTAATTATCTCCTTTATTATTTCAGGAGTCGATTCATGATAATGCCCTCATCAGTAATCTTAACATTCTTTACTTAATATGCATTTTAAAGTTAGATAAAAATCTTCGTTGATTGAATACATTAAATTTAATGATCAATCTTCAATTGTGTTTTCACGAATCATACTTAACACGTACAGGAATTTCTAATTAAAGCTCCTGGAATGTATATTTCATAAATACTGACGACTGTTCTTAAAAATTTTACTAGAGAAAATCTAACCTCAAACATGATTACAAAATTCACTTGAACTGCAATTTATTGTCACTAGTAACACTGGGACATTATATTTTACAGTTTCCAATAGGTCATCATTCCCATGTATACAAGAAAACATGACTTTTGTTGCTTTTCCGTTATTAAACCCCTTAGGAACGAGCCGCCTCATTTTAGGACGAATCAAGGGCAACAGCTGATTTCTCGCGCATATTTTATTGTCGTTGTTGTGGTATTGAGTGCTCTTCTAAGTTTGAACCATAGTGTAACTATTTTTACATGGTGGGCCAAGAACTCCCCACTTTTCCGGCAATTCGCAGAGGAAAGGGAAGTGTTGCCAACATACTCTGTAAGGAACAAACATAGGACAGTAATATTTTGCCCTTCAGTTGCATGCGAGCGTGCGAATGCGAGATTTTGATTCCTATTTAAAAAATTAAACCATAATCTTGTCTTTCAACTATTCCAAATACTCTACATTGAATAACTTTGTTCAAACCGCAATGCATGGTAGTTTACAAAAGTTGTCGTTGCTACTATGGCCATCTATGACTGCTACTCGAAGCTACCTAGGTGACACCATTACAGTATTCTATAATAACTGTAATAATTTGTATTCTTTAAATTTTTCTTTCTGTACTACTATGGTCAATACGTCTTACAAAACGAGTGCTACATTTATCGTTTATAAATTTAGTAAATGTGACAACTATATTGGTTGGTGGATTCCATTGTTACCAAAGTCAGAAGTAAACACTGAGAACTGAGTCTACTGTGGAACCAAAGTAGAAAAATTCGAAATTCTTATTGCGAAAATTTCAAATGGTAAATATTGTTCTAATTGTAAAGCACCGACCTTCGATTACTATATATTAATAATGTTCTGGTGATATTTCCAATACTTGACAACACTTTCTTGTGTTTTTCCAACAATTGGCAAAATTGGGCTTTCTTAAACAAGGTAGATAGTGACGGACTGAGTTTTTTAGAAAGAGATCGTTGCGTTCTTGGCCCACCATGTAAAAATAGTTACACTATGGTGACGGACTGAGTTTTTTAGAATGAGATCGTTGCGTTCTTGGCCCACCATGTAAAAATAGTTACACTATGGGCGCATTGGTCACAAACAGCTGGGACGAAGACGCTGTGTTTTATTGAGGTTAGGTTAAATCTTTCTTGTTATTTGTTGTGCGGTAAAAATGTCTCTTTTGAAGTGTTTTGTGTGCAATAATGACAATTCAATAAGACCAGAGTTGAGTTTTTTTCGGTTTCCAAAGGGTAGACGCAGGTATAGGTTAATTTACTACAAGTTATTTATATGTATACAATTTAACTGTAAAAACTTATTATATTCTCTTACTTAAAGGTGTATAACTTGGATGGAAGTATTTGCTTTACAAAATGAGAACCTTGAGGAGATGTACAAAATACATGACACAATGTTTTCTAGTATGCAGAAAAATTGATTGAAACGTACCGCAATTCCATAAAAAAATCTGCCGCAGTGTTTGGGTAAGGGTTTATGAAGATCCTTAACGTAGTGTTTTTCATTTATTGTTTCAATTTACAGATGAAAATGTTGATATGTCAAATATAGCAGATGAGAGTCCAGCCATGCCGGATATGCCCCATATTCATTCAACATTTTTGTGGACTGATCTCAAAATTTGAATCGGTGTTTTGTACAGTTTTTCTACAGATTGCATAAAGGTTGGTGTGGGAAATATGGTGAAAAAGAAGATACGTAAAATTAACTTCAAACATCCATGCGCTAACTTTCCGTTAAGTTAGTTAACATCATTATATGTTAGAGTACGGATATTCTATTTGTGACATAAATAATTTAGAGGAGAAAAAAGAAATTATAAACCGTGTATACTCCAGTATTATAAATATATGTTTGTTCAATATGATTTGTATGTTTGTTAATTATATGTTATAATATATAAGTATTTCATGAAAATGTATTATATATTGACATTCCTTACTCAAGAAAAGGAGTATTTGAATTGTTAACTATTTATGCTATATACAGTGGAGCCAGCCGGTGCCTGGTATACTTATAAATTCCAGAAGAATTGTCTTATGACTTAAGATTTGATAAAAAACAGAATTCCTTTGCACACTCTTTCCATTTTCTTCACATCTTATTTGTGGTTACTTATAACCTTTTCTTAACAACTTTTATTGATTTGGTTTAACAAGCAAAATTCATTAGGAAATCGAATTGTCCAATTTGCTACATACTTCCAATACTTCATTGTCTATCAATATTGCTTTATATTAAAATAATTTAAATTTAAATCATTGGCGCCGAATACGCCGCCGAGTGAAAATACTGTATATACTGTGGTATTATTATTATTATTATTATCTTATGGACATTCGGTTTTGGTGTTTCACCCTCTATAGTCTATCTATACGTTTAGAGAGTTTATAAATGTGTAAACAATGTACCAATGTAGTTGGAAAGTTGGGTGGGGGCCACACCAGATATTTTTAATTACAAAATTATGAACCGTATATAAGCACTAGAAGTTAGTGCGTTTACATGTACATAGGTAAATCATATAGACGAAATCGCTGATAGAGATGATTTCAACTAAGAACGTCACGTCACATGACTTCCCGCCAAGTGCGCAGTAGACCACTTGCCATTCAGCACTGTAGATATATGGAGCTATTTATCAACGTCGTTATTTTCCCGCCGCGCAGGTGTACTGGTGGGGGAGTGACGTTCTTAGTTGAAATCATCTCTACAATGTACCATAATTATTGCGGCCCTAAATTTTGCTAATTAGTGCCTCAAATAAATTACAGTGCAATCTCGATTATCCACTATTATCACACTATTATCTGGACACTCGGTAATCCGGACACCTTCTGCAAATAGCCATTATCGCGTTATATGTATTTATTTGCTGAATAGAGATTTATTTTTGTTTATAATCTTTTAACAATCGTTTAAAATCAGTACCTTGCTGACCTTTGGTGGAATTACTTATCTACAGGTTGCATTCGACAACGGTGATAGCAATGGGTATTTGCGCTATTTAGTATAAATTCTAGTGATAATTACATTAAAAGTCGTCGACACTGCATGACTTAAAATTAATCAAAACTTCAGATAATGCTGTTTAAGCCATTTTGAAGCTATATTCGGTAATCCGGACAAAATATTACCCGGACACTCCCCTTGCATTTAATTGTCCGGATAATCGAGGTTGCACTGTAATCAAATATGAGTACCTACATATTTTCAATATGCGGATACAATATGATATGTAGTCTCATCTAAAATAACTTAACGAAATGCATTCCCTTTGTTGCAACGTATTGATATACGGGTGTCCCGAAACTCAACGTCAAGCGGGAACAAGGAGAGAGGGTGGTTTATGTACGTTCTGGGAAAAATAGTAAAAAAAAATCTGTTACTTAGTTGAGTCATAATTGGCATTTTTCAAAAAAGTAGAAAATCTGCATCCTTTTCCACATCTTTAGTTACTGAGGCAACAAATTACTGAGCACCATTAATGGCAGTTGCAAATCGTTCAAATAAAAAAGAATTTTTATTTGAAATTACATAGTGCAAGAAATTCAACCTAGCCTAGTTAGTCAAATGAGGAAATAAATTGAAAAATAAAAAATATATATGAGACTAAAAAAGGTGCTTTTATTTTACAAATTCAAATGCTCGAATTGTTTGTCTTCAGCATCTTTTTAATGCCTCAGCCACGAAATCGGACGCATGGGCGTCTTCGCTCACAGCGTCAAGGTCGAATGGGTGAAAGCCTTTTCCACATGCATGCGTAGGAGAGAGAAAGGTACGCTTGTAGCGTTTCGCCAGGAGTGAGCATTCCGTGGCCGAGGAATAAAAATAATCGTTTGATGAAATGTGCGTAGCGAGTTGCATTGATCTCTTCTGTTGCTTGAGTGGTGCAGTTCGACGATATTTTGAATAGCGCTGGAATAAACATTTTCCTTTCTACAGCCCCAGTAAAGGGATGATAGTTTTCAGGTAGTTTTTTGACAGTGACTGACCCCTTATCAGCCTTGGTTATAACAATATCAGGATGTTCCTTAATGTAAAGTGATGTTTTTTACTTAAATGATTAAAGTAATCTCCACCCATGACCCTGTACCTTCACTGAGCATAAAATTCGTAACACTATTTGTGATTCTCGCCCTTAACATATCCCTCTCATCAACTCGATACTATATTTTCAGCCTCTATCGGCAGCCTTCTCAAATTAATGTTATGTCTGTTTGTTGGTAAGCAAAATGATGGACTCAATGAAAGAAAATTCAAAATTTCTTTCGGTATGGGGGCAGAAGACAAATTCTTAACCCAACGATCATTGTTCGTGAATAATTTTTTACACTCACTCTCCTTTAATGCAATCAATTCTCTAAACTTCCTTATATTTTTTCACTTTACTTGACTGCCACCTCCTTGATCCTCCCTGCACGTGGTGCGGTATGACAACAAGAATAATAATAATCAACTCAACACTGAAGATATTTTGGTCCTTTAAGAATGCTCTATTCTATCTGTTGTCTGTTGACTCGTGAATTTTTCCTTACGGACCAACTGGTGTTGGCCATTCCATGGTTACCGTGAAATAAAAACGACGCAGCAGTTTGCGACGTTTTAATCTGGCACGTACGCCAACAACGGGATACAGTAGACGAATGACTCGAACCAGTGTTGTTCCTGGCAGTGACTTTGAGAGTACCAAGTTGGTAGTGGTTGAGTACCAAATTCGAACGTTCAGTACCAAACATTTTTGTTGTTCATGTGTCGACGGGGTGGTGGGGGTGGTGGACCAACAATTAATAATATATATGTACTTAATAAAAGGATAGAGGAAAAAACGGATTTACTACATTACATAATGGTGGCCCACAGTAGGGGTCACCCTTCGAAAAACAAAACATTACATTGAGTGGGGACCAGTTTGATCAAATGAGTACCAGGGTACCAAATGAGATATCTAAGTACCAAATTTGGTCCCAAAGGACCAACTTGAACAACGCTGCTCGAACACATGTACAAAGGGTGAAAACGAGCGGCAAATTCTGCACATGCGCAAACGAACTAAACATACCGCCGGCCTTGAAAGACCTAGCTTTCGAAATAAGACAAAATACATGAAATAATAATATGAATATGTTAAACAAACAAAGAAATAATAAACAAGAAATAAAATAATTTTAAATCCACAATTTAGTCATTGAGTGGAAGGACACTAATGCTATGCACAGATCGGCGCACAACACCAGTCGTAGTGCGAACACTAATCACTCGAACCACACCATCACTACCGGGATGTATGTCGACGATACGTCCTAATCGCCAATACAAGGGTGGAACGGTATCCTCCTTCAGCACGACCATGGCGTCGATGTTGAATTTAGTCGGTGACAGCTGGTTCCACTTGGTTCTTCGCTGGAGGCTGGACAAATATTCGTGTGACCACCTCCGCCAGAAATGCTGAGAAATTTGTTGTAGCATTCGATATTGCTTCAGTCGATTTTGGGGAATACTTGAGACATCTTCTTGAGGCAACGCAGTGAGATAGTCTCCAATAAGAAAATGACCGGGAGTTAGGGCTAGGAGATCATTTGGATCGTTTGATAAGGGTACTAGGGGGCGAGAATTTAAGGTAGCTTCTATCTGTGCAATGATAGTACTGAAACTCTCAAAATGTAAAACCAATTTCCCGATTACACGTTTCATATGAAATTTAGCTGATTTCACTGCAGCCTCCCAGAGTCCACCATGATGTGGGGAACGAGCCAATGAGAAATGTCAAGAAATATTATTGTTAGAAATATAATTACTAAAGTCAGGATTCAAAACAAGGAGAGATTTAATATCTCTTTTAATTTTATTATCACTGCCTACAAAATTAGTGGCGTTATCTGAGTAAATATGTTTGCAAATTCCACGTCGAGAAACAAATCGTTTTAAAGCGTTAAGGAAGGAATCTGCAGTTAAATCTCCAACGAGTTCTAAATGAACCGCCTTCGTGGAAAAACAAACAAATATGCAAACGTATCCTTTTGTAATTTTTCGGTTTCTTAATTTGCTATCCCTGATGTCAAAGGGATCAGCATAATCGACACCAGAAATGAAAAAGGGTCTATTTGGGGTAATTCTATTCTCAGGTAAATCGCCCATTTTTTGGATTATCTTATGAGGATTTACTCTAAAACATGTAACACAATTGCGCAACGCGCTTCTTACAGCCTTTCGTCCGTTCAGAGGCCAATAATTTAATCGCACTAATGCAAGTACTGCTTGTGCACCAGCGTGTAATTGTCGATGGTGTTCGTTCTGAAAAATTAATTTAGTAAACGTGTGTCGTTCCGGTAATACAATTGGATGTTTTTTGTTAAAATGTTACAGTTAACGCCAGAAACATCGTAATGCAAAATGTCGAGCTCCGAATTCCAATATATGCCAAGAGCCTTGGAATCCTTGGTTTCAGTAATAAAATAAGATTTATTTTGTTCACAACTCGGTATCGTATCTAAAATGAGTTTGCTATTCGATACCCATTTTCTTAATTCGAAACCGTAATGTTTCAATAATTCCGAAATCTCTTGCCGTAAGGATATAGCATCCTCAATTGTGTCGGTACCGGTGATGAGATCGTCTACGTAAAAATCCTTTAATATAATTTTTGAAATTTCGGGATATAAATGTACGTTTTCGTACGCAATTTGATGCAAAGATCTGATAGCCAAATGAGATGCACTAGCGGTGCCATAAGTGACTGTGGTCAATCTATAATGTTTAAGATTTTCGTGTTCGTTTTTGCGCCAAACAATTCTTTGTAGATCTTGTTGATCACTTGCAACCTTTACTTGCCGGTACATTTTTTCTACATCCGCGATAATAATGAAATTATGTGTTCTGAATCTAAGTAATATTTTAAATAAGTCATCCTGTATTGTCGGTCCTACTTTTAACGTGTCATTCAATGAGATATTTGTCGAGGTTTTTGCTGAGCCATCAAAGACTACGCGGAGTTTCGTCGTTGTACTAGATTCTTTATATACGCCGTGGTGAGGTAGATAAAAGTGGTTTCGATTCATTTTCATTAATATCGGTTGTTATAAGTTCCATATGGCCTAAGCTTTCATATTCGTTCAGAAAGTTAACGTAATATTCGCGCATATCGTTATTCTTACGTAATTGTTCTTCCAACCTTAAAAATCGTTTTATCGCGTTGCCTTTGGATTGTCCTAAATTGGAGATGTTATCGCGTGTGGGTAATCTAACAACAAATCTACCTGTTGTATCACGCCTTGTAGTTCTTCGGAATTCTTCTTCGCACTCCAACTCTTCGTTTGTAAATTCGCCTGAATTTGCGACCTCTTCCAAATTCCAAAACTTTTCTAATTGATGTTGAAGATTAAAATTCACCGAGACACGATTCCTTTGATTTAAATTATTCGTCATACCGATAGGGCCCGATAATATCCAGCCGAGCTTAGATTTTTGATAAATTGGTTGATTTTGTGAAACCTTAATTTGGCCTATACACATTAGCCAAAAAATTTCTGCCCCCAGAAGAAGATCTATAGGAGCTGGTATGTTGAACATCGGATCTGCTAGTGAAATATTATTTGGAATTGTAATTAAATTTTTGTCGATATTAAAATTTGGTAAACTGTCAGTAATTTGTGGAACCACCAAATACATGAGTTCTGTTTCAAAGGCATTATAAATAGATTTAAGGCTAGTTCGTACTGAGCGTGTGATATTGGTAGAAGCCTGATTAATACTGATTACAGGTATGTTAATTTTTACTGATGGAATATTTAGTTTTGTAGCAAGATCTAGAGTTATAAAGTTTGATTGACTGCCTGAATCTAGCAATGCTCTAGCCTGGTGATAAGCACCTAGATTGTCTTTTACATAAACTAATGCGGTTGATAACAGTATTTGTTTATTATGTTTTCTAAAAGTTGTGTGAGCGTTAAAACTATTCGAATTAGAAGGAAGATCGTGTTCTTTGTTATCATGTTTATTAGTGTTCCGAGACACAGAATTATTTTCGGTATTTTGCATATGCAGCAAGGTATTATGTTGCTTTTGGCAATGTTTGCAACCAGATGATAAGCATTTATGAGTTAAATGACCACTGCGTAAGCAATTTATGCATAATTTTAATTTTTTCGCTTCTTCGTAACGTGATTTAACGGGTAATCGTTTAAATGTATCGCAATGATAAATGTAGTGCGAGTTTTTGCAAAATTCACATGAAATGTTCGTTGTTGCTATATACGATTGTGCTCTGTCATTGTAACGATATTTATCGAATTTTAAATTAGTTTGCGTTTTCGTGTTATCGGGACATGCGATTGTTTTTAATATTTGACTTCGATTTATTAAAAATGTGCTAAGGTCATTAAATATGGGCAGAACTTGTCCCTTGTTCGATATTATGTATCCTTGCCATTCTCTTTGTGAGACTGTATCGAGTTTAGATTTCATGAGATATATGAGTAATCTGTCCCAGCTTTCTGTTGGTTCGCCTAATGTCTTCAGGGACCTAATATGTTTATTAAAGTCATCAACGAGTTTTTGCAAGGCGTGTGAAGATTCCTTTACTATTGGGGGACAATCAAAAAGAGCCTGTATATGTTTTTCAATTATTACTCGTTTGTTCTGATATCTTTGTTTTAACAAATCCCACGCGATGTCGTAATTTGTGCTTGAAACTTCGAGTGATTGCAAAACTTCGCAAGCGTCATTTTTAAGGCACCCTTTTAAGTAATAGAATTTTTCGATTTTGTTGAGATTAACGTTTTGATCTATGAGAGTATTGAACGTGTCGTAAAACTGAAGCCATTGGTGATATTCACCGCTGAATTCTGGCAAACTCATAGAGGGTAATTTTACGCTGCATATATTATTTGTTGCGATATTAGCTGAATAGTTATTAGCTAAAATATTTTTTACCTTCGATTTTGTCTGATAATAGGTATCTTCAAACGATTTGCGTTCCTTATCTTCAGCTTCGTCGCGGTTTATAAGCTCGATTGCGGATTGCAACTGATCAAAGTCGTTTAATAAGTGTTGAAATACTTCGAATCTTTCGTTTAGTTCGGTATATTTCGCGTCATTGTATGATAGTAAGAAATTTACGAAACGTGTAAGCTTGCCTTTAATTTGGGCGCGCTGTTGTTTTAATTGATTTATGTCGGCCATTTTAAAGCCTTCGAGTGCGATTACTGCACAGATGTAAGCAAGGATGAAAGTATGGGGAAGTGAATATATAGGAGAGAATATATAGGTGAGTGAGACGAAACAGCGCCTGAGCGTAGTGGACGGGGGTCGGGGACGAACTTGCCCATAACTTGCCTACCACGATACACTTATACAATGTGTAAGTGTATCGTGTTGCCTACGTGACGTACTGTATTGCAAGCGCAGAACGGAAGTTTTGTTCTATAATCTTCGTGAATGTTGCTATCGGGTTCGACGGACCAAAATGTTGTCTGTTGACTCGTGAATTTTTCCTTACGGACCAACTGGTGTTGGCCATTCCATGGTTACCGTGAAATAAAAACGACGTTTGCAGGTTATGCTTTTAATCTGGCACGTACGCCAACAACGGGATACAGTAGACGAATGACTCGAACTAGTGTTGGCAAAACATCGATAGTACTATCGATAGTTTTCGATAGGTGTCGCTATCGAAGCTTTTCGATAGTTTTTAATATATCGATAGTTTTGTTTATTTAAAAAAGAACAAGTATTTTGTTTCTGTTTATATGAATAATACATTGTAAATTATTATTAATCTAAGATATACCTATAGCATAGGTTGGCATTTACATTGTAGCATTGTTTATGTATTTATAGTTAGTCAACGGAAGGTTAGTTAAGGGAGAAGAAATCCAGGGGGCGATGCTGTCGAAGGGAGTTAATCTCAGGCAGGTTCTTTGCTTATAGTTACGTTTCTCGATCACAGATGGCGCCTTTTGAATTTCTTGTACTCTACCATTCGGCTTGACCAACGAGATGTAAGAAATAACAAAACACAAGGTTTTGAGCGAACAGGTGGTTAGGCGAACTTGTTCGTACATTTCCTATTTCCTATTTTTTCCTATTTGTAACTTTTTTTAACATCTGTATTACCCGGAATTACTTATTTCTCACTTATTTTCCTGTCAGTACATATTTGGTAATTATTTTTTAATTTACTACATCCCTTTTCCTGTATTTCACACGTTTGCCTCGCCACGTTTTATTTTTTCTCTATATTACTTGATACAAATAGATACTGAGAGTATAGAGATTTGTGCGACTGTACTTTAATGATCAAAGGTAAATTATTTACCTGTAAATTACCTGAGGTAATAAAAAATTCCTTGTAAGTGATTCAAGTTTCAAGTGATTTTGGCACCAATGACGTTTTTATGCTGATGAAACAGACAAAATGCGGTGTATTTCTTGATAAATATATTTAGATTTTCAATTACGTGTGGAAAGACTTTTATGCCCTGGTCATACTACGATGTTTTACTAGCGTATTATTTGCTACTGACTGCTTGCTAACAGCATGGTGTGACCACTCAGCCAGCCCACCAGCGCTTGTTTAACTTTTACAGCTTATAACGTACAAAAAATAAACCTGGCAAAACATGCAACTCTTTCCGTCTAGCGCCCGGCCGGAGCCGAGCGTGTCGCCTCCGTTTGGCTAGCGAGGCGCCGTGATAGTAACCAGGAGTACGAGATCTACCTATTACCGCAATAATGTAAAACAATAATTTTATGACTATACTTGGACACGATTTTTTGTCACATATGTACATAGTTTATTGATACGCACACAGACATAAGTACATATATTTAGATATAGGCAATCTCGCAAATGTAAGTAGAAATCGCTCATCGGAAAATTGCTTGTGAAAATTTCCAAAAATAAAGCGGAACAAAACTTTTTTTCTGCGGAACAATTCGGCACAAAACTAATACAACACTGTGGCATCGAGAAAATGTCAAAATTCCAAAAAAGCTGTTCTGGCCCCCCTCGGAAAATTGCTTATATCTCCGGAAATAGGTCGGAACAAAACTGTTTCTCAATGGAACAAAACGACACAAAACTAACACAAAACTTTGGCATCCAAAAATTTTCAAAATTCCAATGTGGTGGGGCTGGCATTTCCCCAGCCCCCCCCCCTCAAAAAATGCCTATATCTCGGAACAAAACCTTTTCTTTACGGAACAATTCGACATAAAACTAACACAAAACTTTGGTATAAAGAGATATTTCAAAATCCACCATGGTGGGGCTGGAGAAATGCACCTGAAATATTCTCCCAATATACAAACAGGCAGGGGCGGATCCAGAATTTTTTTTTTTGGGGGGTCCAAAATGCTCCAAATAATAAATTGTGTTGTACACGTTTATGTTTTCCGCTTGCTATAACCAAATTGCAAACACCGTAATTTAATTTGAATATTTCGGGGAGGCTCCAGACACACAAAACCACCCCCTAAATCAGCCCCTACAAACATGGCTTTAAGCGATACAGTTGTTAAAAATACTGATCACATAATGAATAATGAATAATGAATACTCGCCGGGCAAGAAGTTATGCTGCAACGTTAATTGGAATGCAAAAATGTCAAAATGTGGGGTGGTTTTAGTATTTGCTACTTGCTGTAGATTATTAACCGGGTGTTAACCAGCATAATGTGACCACACAGCAACCGCTATTTTTGCATGCCGGCGAATGGTTTTGGCTGTTGCTTGTAAAATTAAACATGTTGAATTTTGTATTAGCCGTTATTTTGAGGACAAATATGTGGGTATTGTAGAAAATAGCAACCATCGATTATAATAAATTATTTAAAGCAACAATTATTCATTACTTTTGTTAAATGTGTAACTAATAATATAAAATTATAAATATGTGATTTATATTTTTATTTTAAATAATATATTTAAATATTTCTTCAAAATTTAATAACCAAATATTATGTAATATTTATTAGTTTCTGTGACGTGTTGAGTTTTATTTGAAGTAGAAATGCATAGATACTAATATCTTTTGTATAATATATCAGATTTTAATTATATCAATTGTATATTCAATTCTATAATTGTGTATTATATTTCAATCAATACATTGAACGGAAAACTGATGGAATTACTTTTGTTTGAAATTAATATAAATAAAACATTAAATATAAAGTAGAAAATAAATTACGGATGAAAGCAGTAACTTTTGAACAATTTATTAATTTAGAAATATGTAACTACATATTTCTAACAATTTAGAAATATACTGTTAAACAATTGAAGACCTGAAAGAGACTTTCTTATGAAAATATATAATTTAATTAATAATAATTGAAATGATGATTTAATTAATAATTAAAATATTTTTGTAAATAACTAATTGTAGTAGAGTCATTTACTTTTCAACTAAATACTTCTAAAATATAGAATTTCTAATTTTATTGTCATCGTGGCCTTGCCTATGTTACTTACACCCGTGTACAGTGCTTTCAAAATTTAGTCAGGTTCAAGGCAGGTAGTCAATAAAACCCCACAAATTGGTATCAAATATGATGTTGCTGCTAGCAGCGCCAGCAACTAGCGGCTAATAAAACAGCCTAGTGTGACCCTGGCTTTAGAAACAAAGGTTAGCAACTGCAACTTTTGCAACCGATTGCAATTAACGATACATCGTTGGAAAGCCCACAGCGAACTGAGTCTACTATCATACTTATTGCAGAAGAATCAGTTGCTAATTACTGGCTAAAAAATGATTAGAAATTGAATTGCTACCTTCTTATTGACGGGCAACCGTCAAAGAAGTGGTGTCGGTGTGTTTGCGGCACTTTGAATGCGGCCGCCTTTGACGGCTTCCTTTGATAATAAATTCGCCGGCAGATCGGCTCCGGTGTCCACTATATTGTGCCATATCACGTATTAGTACAGGAAGGAAATTATTTTTTTAATGCGTTCGTTTTTAATGTCAGTTTGAAACACTTTTGCGGTTTGATGAAATTAAAAAAGAGTTTTCAGTTTTCAACATACCTGCTGAGAATTTCGATTTTTAAATTCGATTTTTGTAATGAGCCTTTTATGATTACAACATAGTCGTCGGCTGACCTTGAAATGCAAATATCTCAATAATTTTATTTCGGCCGTTAGGTCGTTTCTGTCGGTCCAGTCACATATTTTTGAAATATTGAAATAATTAATAAATAGGTTGTTTCCAATTCAACTATTTGGGGTAATTATAATTATAAATATGTAAATGAAAGCATTAAAAAAACAACAATTTTTTTTGAAGAAAATAGTCTGAACAGGTATGCTGACATTTTCAAAATGTTTTGAAAAATATGCTTAAAGAAAAAATATGTATAAGCTGCTGCTAAAAATTGACAGGAAATTTAGAGTAAAAATTTTCCAGAATGGAATGAAACTTGTCAAACCCATAGGAAATGTGAGGACATTAATATGATCCAAGAAAATATCATCAAGAATGAAATCTACTAATGAAAAAAGGTGAAAACCTTGGAAATATCGGCATTATTTCGGTTTTTATTATATGTATTTAGTATTTCCATTGATTCCATAGTTATGTACAAACAACAATATTTTATGTATTGAAGTTCTATTATAAACACAATAGTGTCTTATTTCTTTAAAAGTTTAAGCATATGTTAGATCGCCTATCCTTGTGGGCTGACTGAAGGCTATCAATTTTAACCAACACAGACGGAACATTTGTTCCATCTTTATCGCGAGTACAACGATTCTGAGCTCAGCTCAAGTTAAGTTAGTTTTACCTTTGTCCAATAGAGGGCAGCATTATGCAGGGGGTGTCGGTTGACTAACTATAATATGTACAAACAACGATTGTAGTATAGGGTCAGTCTGCTATTAAAGTTGCCTAAATCAACTACCGTAACCGTAGTGTAGTGGGAACCCTGATTTTGCGCTTTTCGCGTATTCCGTCATTGTTGTCTTTGTCAAATGTCAATTATCATTACTAAGGCACGGTCGTTTTTCTTTAATTGGGGGGTGGGAAATATTTTATTAGTTCGCTGACCACCCACTCGGCGCTGGCACATGCACCAATTGCGCATGCCTGATTTTGAGGACGCGTGGACACAGAATAGTAAACAACCAGAACGATATCTTGTGTTGGCGGGAAAGTTTGCGCAGATCCCCTCGCGTTTCGTGCGGCCATTTTAAAAATAGGACAAATTAAAACCAACCAGTTGCAAGTAAACACCGCGCATAGGCCGTACTATTTAGGTTGACGGAATTTGCAACGGTCCACATACTTATCACCTATCGCCTCAACGTGGACGATTAGTATGTGAAATGTACACGCCTACCGGTTCGTCATTTATAGTTTGTTTGCATGGAAAGTGCAGGACCGTATTGAGCCCGTGTATTACTTTATTTCGCACATTATTGTTCGTGATTGATTTTAAGTTATCTTGCCGTTATCTGAGTGTAGGTGTTATTAGGAATTAGTGATATAAGTTTAGTTTTAAATAGAATTTAGTTAGGAACTATAAGAGAGCGAAAAATATAGAAACTACAAGTTTTCTCGCATTTCTAAAGGTTATAACAAATTAATGCTTATACATTCTTCATTCAGACACGTGTTATGTATATAACTTCCATTGCAAGAAGATGGGTGATGTTATGTGGTCGAGACGATTTGCTACGACTCGAAACTGTCCATATCAATCACAGATCAAGTATAGGACATTTTGAACTGCTTATGTTTCCCATCTACCTGAAAATTAGATTAGAGCTTGACACTCTACCTACCATTTTTCCGAGTCTTGAAGGGTCATTTTCAGGGAATACTTTATTAAATTGTATAAAACTATAAATTTTGTACATGCGTGTTCATCGTATACATATATTTATACATGTATCTTTTGTACATGTATTTTTTGCATCTTTATTCACGTATGCGATTATTTTAAAATTTCGCAATTTTAATTTGAAAAACAAATGAGCAAGGAGGCAAATTATTATTTGGAAAACGAATAAATTGTAAATAGTACGATAGCCTTTGTCTTCCTATAATTTTCCCCTGTAATCCTAATTATGTCTTAATACTGTGTATTATAAAATAATATCACTTTTGTCTTAAACATAACCGCACGTAACCACAAGTATTAAAAACACAAGCAACATTCTTAGGCCCTTCACAAAAAAGTACATGCCGGCCCTGAGTTAAGTACGAAACAACATGGCGCGAGGTCATGAAATCTAGCCGATAAAAATCAAAGGTACCGCCGAGAGATATTCTTCTGGTTGTTTACTATTCTGTGGCGTGGACACGATCCACATCGGCCATTTTCTTTGTTTACTTGGTTCAGTGTGGTTTGATTGCTCGATTTGTTTGTGTCAGCATCCCAGCTTTGCTTTGTTTTGTTTTAATCTTCGTTTGTTTATAGACCTCTGTTTGTTTTAAGTTTTTGTTTTTACTGTTATAGTATAGGTAAGATTTTTGTGTACATTTTAGTGTCAACACTAACATAACCTTGTTTTTAATCTTAGTTTTTAGGTTCGTTTTCTAGTTTTTACGTTAGTGTTCGATAGTTGATAAATTATAGGTGTTAGTGCTTTGTTTAGGTAAGTTAATTTAATTGTTTATGTTTTACTGCAAACATTAACAAACTGTTTTCTTTTGTTATAGTTTTCTAGTTTCTACGTTATCGTTAGCCAGTTAGTAAATTATATAAGTGTTAGTGTTTTTCTTTTTGGGTAAGTTACTTTTAACAAGTCATATTTAATTCATTACTGGGCATACCCTATAATGTATAACTCTTTTAGTTGCAACATGGGAAATCCACGACCTTGTTGTGTTCCAAAATGTGCAGATCAAACATCGTCAAGGGTTCGATTACCAACCAACAATCCGCACCTGTTGGCCGAGTGGATTCGAATTATTGGCAATCCCGAATTAGAACAGGAGAATGTTACTTGGGGTTCATACCGGATTTGCCTGTCTCACTTTTCAAAGGAAGATTTGAGCCGTGGAACACTCAAAAAGTTAAAAGTTTTTGCAGTACCTACTTTAAACATACCAGGTATGCATAATGTTTATTGTATATTAATGTAATGTAATGCACCAAGTAGTATTTCTAATTTTCTCTAGAATATTGGCACAGACGTCGGTAAACATTCTGAAATAAACTCAACGATATTATTCTGTATAGTACTTAAAGGAAAAGTTAGGAGAGCTGCAAATGAGTCATCATAAGAACAGACGCATGAAAAAGCATGCTCTTTCTAAAGCACGAGAATGGCCTGACACATATGCAGCTCTCGTGGACGTATACCTAGTGTATTACCAACAATAAATGATGTTAACGTGTTACAAGTAAACTTACGGCTGGTTGTACCAACTCGTATGGCTGGCCAATCACATTGATCATTGGTTAGCAGCCATTTTTGCATGTAAATTAGGCCTGCAACCAATGATGCACTGATCAGCCGGTGCTCAGAGTTGGTACAATCCGGCCATAGTAGACAATTGAAAACAGTCTGTTTATTGGGTGGTATTTACTTCTTTGTAGTTCAGAAGCTAGTTCTTACTGGAAGACAGGCATATGTATCGTTCTTGACGGAGACTGGAGAATTGGATGAAAATACTGACCCGTCTACTAGAGAGGCAAAGATTACATCCTTGATGGAATCCGCAGACAGTGAAGTTAATTCAAAATCATCTACCAGTAGTATGGTATTAGAAGCGGTTCATGAAGAAAGTCCGGAAAAGTTGATTTTAGGTATGAATCGTTTTCATTTTGCAGACATCTGATTATGCCACAATTTGTAAATGCATGATACACTCAAAATTAATATGTATGCATAATAGGCATCACCATTAATTTTTTTTTTTATAGTGAATGAAGAAACACCTACCCACTTGCAGGGTACTATTTCTGTGCCTGAGGACAAAACTGAACAATCCAGTAGCAATATTGTAGCAGACCGTACTCGTAAGTTTTTTTCTTTAATTAATAAATATGCAGTTAAATGTAAAATTGACATATCGTCGACCTAATCTAAAGTATTTTCTTTCTATTACACATGTCACCAGAGGCAAAATTCATTTTGGAATATGTCGAAAAATGGCAAAAAAGTTACACTTCAGATTAAGTCGATATTACATACAGTACAACCTCTCTTAACCAACCTCGGATCAACCAGCTGGCCGCTTCCCGGAATGCCCAACTCAGCGTCAAGGCTCTACTTCGACTCACACTTCCTTTAGGCTTATATATGTTTCAAAAAACCTATCTATTGTTCTATCAAAGTACATTTTTATTTAAACTTGAAATTTGCAATCAAATATGCAGGAGCTAAGTAAAGATAAAGATGAAAATCTCGATTTTCACTGCGTACACCAATGGAAAAAATGACCTGTTATGGTATAGCACCTCATCTTTATCTTTACATTTTTATTATTTAAGTACGTACAGTAAATTATTTGTTTTTCATGTACTGTAATACATTTTTAATAAATATTTTTTAATATGGAATGATTTATGTACATGCATTTTTACCGGTAGTTACCTATGCAGATAGTTAAACTCGTTATTTACGTATTATTGGGATTATCCGGCCAGAGGTGCGGTCCTGTACTGGCCGGTTAAGAGAGTTTGTATGTACTATATTTTTACATTCAGTATTGTTTGTACTACATTTTTCTATTCTCCGCATATAGGTAAAAGAAAACGGAACAGTTATCTTCGGAAGGCCAATGTTACCCGCCAAATCCAGTTAAATCCACAATCTCGACTACTGTACAAGCAACTGCTGCACTCCCAGAGGTCTGTACGAAAATTGACTGCAAAGACTGCATCAAAGCAACAACAATTAAAGGCAGCTGAGAAAGCAATGCAATCCAAATGGTTTAACCGACTTTTAAAAACCTTTTCGAGTAATGCATACAATTTTTGGATGATGCAATTCTGGAATTATTATTTAACATTTTGTTGGCGTAAAGTGTTAACGGGCTAAGTCCATTTTCAATTTTGCGTCATTTGAAAGCATGAAGCTTATTACACAATTCTGTTCATCTGTCAAGTCAAATTAAGCCAAAAAATACCTATATATAACGTTACAAGATAGCCATAATGTAACGTTTTTTAGCTCTCCTGTAAAATTAGTCAAAATGGACATGGCTGGTTTCCACTTTAGGCCAACGATTTATTATTTATTTCCTTCGCTTTTGTTTGTAAACGAATATAATCACAATAAATAAACTGTTAATCATTATAAAGCTTTTTATTTCCTTGTAATTAAAATAAATATATTATTATTGAACGGCGAATACGCTAAAACGTCGTTTGAAATTCCCGCCACAAATACTTGGTTGCCATGACCAGCCGCTATGTCGCTGTGCAAACTTCGTCCCCACCATTTCCCAAAGAGTAGACAGTCTATTTATATATAGTCTATGTACTAAGGTAAGGGCAGAAGTAGAAGTGTGTATGTTATGTACTACAGAAGTAGAAGTACACAAGTAAGTGAATCTTTTTGTTAATGATTGCATATAGTCCTGCATTTCGTTTTTAGTGGGTAAACCTAAATCTATTATTTGGAAGCTATTTATTTAGCACGAAAATTCAATTTTTGTGAGATGCCAACTGTGCCGCCAACAGTATAAATCCAGCGGGAATACTTCAAACTTGTTTGATCATGCTAAACGTAAGCATCCTATAGAATTTAGTAAATTAAAAGGCGAACATGGAGATGCATCACCAGATGAAGATGGTGGAAATGAAGAGAGACCTTCAACAAAAAAAATCAGGTACACATTGAAAAATTATTTCAACTGACATAATAAATACTCACCTGAGTCTGAAAGAAAAAAAAAGCTTGATCGACTATTAGTGGACATGATTTCTACTGATTTAGAACCCTATAGAATTGTTGAACACTCTGGCTTTCAAAGATTTGTCAGAGAACTCGATAGTCGATATGATATACCAAGTCGAAGTCATTTGAAGGATAAGTTGGTTCCAGACATATACAATGAAATTAAATCCAAATTAATGGAACTCTTAATGCAAGTTGATTATGTGTCACTTACTACTGACCTATGGACGTCACCTGCAAATGAGGGAATTTTAACAATTACATGTCATTTTGTTGCTCAAACTAAATTAAAATCTGCCGTTTTAAGAACAGTGAAAGTTGAAGGTCATCACACAGGCCAAAATATTAGTGAGGTAAACTGACAGCATGAAAAATACATTTAAATATATTATTAATATTAATAATGGACGTTTCAGGTTATTGCACAGATACTAGAAGAATGGAATATTCGCGATAAAGTTGTGGCCATCATTACTGATAATAGTACGAATATGATCAATGCTATTGTGTCATTAAAAATACCCCACATTCCATGTTTCACTCACACCCTGAATTTACTAGTTATGGATATTTTAAAACATAAAGAAATAGTGGAAGTGGTTAAACGATGTAAAGACATATGCAGCTTCTTTCGACATAGTACTTTAGCTGCTGATAAACTTCGAAGCCAACAAGAACTGTCAAACATGCCAATTTTAAAACTTCTCCAGGAAACGCCTACGAGGTGGAACAGTACATTTCACATGATTAAAAGAATATTGGAAGTAAGAGTTCCCTTAACTTTAGCGATTATGGAATGCAATAAGGCTCCAATTGCTTTAAATGCGGAAGACTATGTGGTACTCGAAAATTTAGTTTTAATACTTTCACCATTCGAAGAAGCGACAAAGGAAGTATCTGGGGAACAATATGTAACCATTTCTCTCGTAGTGCCACTCATATGTGGAATGGTAAGAAAATTTAATGCAATGCTTTCAGAGCAAAATTTAAATGACTTGAAGAAGCAATTAATTAATAGTTGCTTGACAGCAATACAAAAAAGGTTGTATCCGTATGAAATGAAAGTTTTAGTTCAGTTAGCCACAATTCTAGATCCCAGAATAAAAAAACTTGGATTCCGAAGTGGCGAACAAGCGAATAATGCTAGTAGGAATTTAATAACAGAAGTGACGTCTCAAGCGAATAAACTTAGGCATAGGCAGATACCTAATCCTAATAATCCTAATGAACAGAACCGGGAACCAAATGCAACAGATGATAAGCAGAATAACGAGAAAGAAAGTTTATTAAGTTTTCTTGATGATAGAGTAGCTTCTTAAAGAATGACACCATAGACATATAGATGGATCATTGACCGTATGCGCATCCCTTTGCGCCTGTGACATGGTGGGCGCCACCATGTTAGTTTTGTCAGTGTGCCACTGAGATTTTTCTAGTGAAAATAGGTGCGTCAGGTTTGCGGTTCCAATCTTTGGATATAAATAGCGCATGCGCCAATTGGTACGCCGCGAAAATTTAAACCATGTTAAATGAGATATCATCATATGTTTATCATTTCTTCATATAGTGCCGTCAGTATAAGCTACAAAATTCGTAGTTTGTAACTATATATGAAGAAATATATCTTTCAGACGTAGTAAATTCTGATTCATAGTGATAAATATTCTTCTCTGTTCATACACCAAACAAAGCATAAAGTGATAGATACATAGCATAGTAGGCTAGTTTTAAACACTATAATCTTTATGTATGTTCAACTACATAAAACGGTTTAATAAATGGTTGGACATGCTAGGTGTGTGCTAGGTTATGTTATGAACTTATGATTGACCTCCAGGGACGCCTCAGTGATGCAACTTAAATATAGTAAGTTACTAGAAAGGCACCCCTGACAAAACTAAAATGGCGGCTTTCAAATGTAACACATTTCGCTGGCTGTATGATCTATCTATATGTCTATGAATGACACCTACTTCTGACGCAATAATTTTAGTGAGGCAGTTTCTGGAAAAATCACCCCTTTCAAGAGCGGAATGCCCCATTGACTATTGGGACAGGTATCGCAATGAAATCATGAAACACGTGGCGTTTAAATTTTTGTGCATACCTGCCTCTTCTGTGCCAGAAGAACGAGTTTTCTCAAAGGCTGGCCTCTTCATGACTGACAGAAGAAACAGAATTAAGCCAAAAAATCTTAACAAATTAATATTTTTGCAGACTAATGCATGGTTATCCTAAAAATTTGTATTTTATGTTATTTGTAAAATTTATGTATTTATAAAATAATCTTTTATACATATAAACGTTGTTTTGAAAATAAATATTTTTTTATGAATTTTTTTTTAATCGGAAGCAACCCGATAGTTTATCGATAGTTTTTAATAGTTTTTTTTTCTACTATCGATAGTTTTCGATAGTAAAAAGTTCGATGTTTTGCCAACACTAACTCGAACACATGTACAAAGGGTGAAAACGAGCGGCGAATTCTGCACATGCGCAAACGAACTAAACACTATCCTTGAAGAAGGTGATATTTGGATGTTTCTTGTCAGGTTATAGTCGATCGATACGAATGTATTCGGGAAAAAATGTTCTCCCGATCCATTGTGTCCGACATGCCATTCGCAGAAACACACGTTCTCTGTGTTGTGTGCTATAATTTTATTAATTTAAGGCTAGGTTATCGGGTACATTTCGCGTGCATTCTCTACCGTCAAGCAATAGTATTTTTGTTCATAGTTAGCAACAATATGTGATAATTGCAGACCGAAAATCCGATTGATTCTTAAAGATAAAGGATCAATGAAGTCTAGTATACAATTTTCGAGTACCAAAAAATGCGTCTACCGTAATAAATGAAGCCATGAAAACGGCGTATTGCAAGGACCACAAACTGCTTGTCAAATATGAATGTCAGACAAAAACAGCGGATATAGCATGTATACCAGCCTTTATTATGCTGTTGTGGATACCCTTACTAAAATAATTGCATATCTATAGTTTAGATTATCCGTTAATTACGAATAAAATCTGTTGACAAAAATCTAGTAATATTCTGGGGACTTTTATATGTTTGTCGAAGCAGTTGCAATATCGATGTTCATCGATTTTCACAAAGGTAGCGCTGTCATAAGTTTGTTGTAATTGGCATGCATTTAGGCAACCACACCTACATATATACATGTGTCGACAAGGAAAGAGAAGGACGATCTCCGCTGGGACAACAGTGTTGCGCATTGTCAGACCCACTGGAGCCAAACGATAGAAAAGCATTGATACGGTTTTTGCCTTGTAGTGGAGTAAAATCACAGTGAAATTATGACTTTGAGTGACTCCGAGGTATAACCAAATGAAACCTATACTATCTTATAGAGGACATTTTAGGGCATAGGAAATGGAAAAGTTGTAACTTTTTTTAGTAGAACCGAACTTTGAAAACGACGCTTAACCGCGACTGATCTGGTATTCGAAAAACCACGTTTTTCTCAACATTTATCGTTGTATTAATTCAAGTATACAAGCTATGGTTTTGATTTTTTGCAGACATATACTTAAAATGTGAGCGCTTCCAATGGACAGTTGGAAATTTCAAAAATGTTTAAAGTGTTTGAAAAAATAAATAAGAAGTATTGAATTATCAAAATCGTGCATCTAAAACTTCTCCCTGCGGCGAGCTATGTGAATTGTTGAAAATGTTTATATACATATATTGAGTGAAATGTAGTCAGAACATTGAGAAAGTTTTTTAAAAAAAAATTAAGTCGATAGCTGCACTAGTTACAGAAATATGAGTTTTTATAGAAGAGCCTTGGAATGCGCGCTAATGCCGAGAGCGACTAGCGGCTACCATACCAGTCTGGAAATCATTTGCGTTACAGGGTGCGGCAACTTTTAATTCGTTTTTAAAATGCGTATTAAATAAAAATGCAACAAATATTTTTAAATAAATTATAGTTTATTTCTGTTAATACACTTTCCGGTTAAGAGTGAAATACTATTTCATTTAAATGACTACTTCGACTGGCTTTGCACTAGCCCATTCTGTCAACCCAATTTTTCACTATATTTTCAATGATTTGAACCTCTATTTCGCCAAGAGCCACTTTAATGGAGTTTTTCAAAGCCCAAGTCGTTTCTGGATGATCAACCTAACATCTGTCCTTGGCGGCGCCACACAAATAAGAATACCAAGGAGTCAAATCACAGCTCCTAGACGGCCAGTTGACATGGCCATTTCCGCTGATAATACCATTTTTCGAAAATAGGGCGCATAACGTCGCCCTATCTTCAAAAATCGCATTTTTGTGTACATATATTGAGTGAAATGTAGTCAGAACATTGAGAAAGTTTAAAAAAAAAATTAAGTCGATAGCTGCACTAGTTACAGAAATATGAATTTTTATACAAGAGCCTTGGAATGCGCGCTGATGCCGAGAGCAGCTACTATACAGTCTGGAAATCATTTGCGTTACATCTAGAAAGAAAATTTGTAGATGTAGAGTACGTAAGTAAACCGTTTTGTATAAAATTTACTTTAAATGTTTTCCTCTTCGTCATCTTCGTACAATTCAGGAACATTGTTCTGACACTTTTTGCAGGAACAATCTCTGCAGCATTTTAAGCCCTCTTTCAAGCATACACATCTATTATTTTGACATAACTTATCTTTGCAAAAGATATTCAACAGTTGCCTTATATCCGTTGGTATGGGATCAGCGGTCATTAAAGTAGGCTCTAATATTCCGTTATTCCTAGTCCAACCAAAGTTAAGAGGGTCAACTAGAGGCATAATAGGTATATACATAATAGGTATATACTGCACAACTATATACGCAATTGATATATGCATCTAAAATTTTGGTGATCACATAAATGAATTTTTTTTTCGTTAGCATACCTACCTTAGTACATGCTGATGAAATGCGTCATCTGTTGATCGAAGTTCTGAAGCAGACTTATTGGAAGTTGTGCGCAACTGATACCTCAATTAATTGACTGTTTGAATGGCCTTATTCTTATTTCTAAATAGAGCGAATGCAAATGTTCCAACCACTCACAATTTTTAATAGGGATCGTTCGATAAATATTGATAAACATAATGAATCGTGAAAATCTTTGGAAAGACGCAGAAGAGGTGATTTGACAGATGCGTATGCCTATAAAGTTTCTGAAAGTAGAAAAGTGGTAAAGTTTCGAAATTGTCAGAAAATAAGCGATTCCTATTAAAATTTATGAGCGGTCAAAACTAAACTTCGTGTCTACAACTGAAGCTGTTAATATTGCCAATAAATTCAAACACTCAATGAATTGAGGTATCAGTTGACCACAACTAATCAAAATTTTAGATGCATATACATATCAATTGCGTATATGGTTGTGCACCCTCTGAACTTTGGTTGGACTAGGAATAACGGAATTTTAGAGCCTGTTTTAATGACCGCTGATCCCATACCAACGGATATTAGGCTACTGGTTATGTCAAAATAATAGATGTGTATGCTTGAAAGAGGGCCAAAAATGCTGCAGAGATTGTTCCTGCAAAAATTGTCAGAACAATGTTGCTGAATTGTACGAGGATGACGAAGAGGAAAACATTTAAAGTAAATTTTATACAAAACGGTTTACTTACGTACTCTACATCTAAAAATTTTCTTATTTTGTTTCTATAGGGTGCGGCCATCGCGCACAAGAATTAAACATTAGCGATAGGACTTTGCGAAGAATTTTACACAAAAATGCGATTTTTGAAGATAGGGCGACGTTATGCGCCCTATTTTCGAAAAATGGTATTATCAGCGGAAATGGCCATGTCAACTGGCCGTCTAGGAGCTGTGATTTGACTCCTTGGTATTCTTATTTGTGTGGCGCCGCCAAGGACAGATGTTAGGTTGATCATCCAGAAACGACTTGGGCTTTGAAAAACTCCATTAAAGTGGCTCTTGGCGAAATAGAGGTTCAAATCATTGAAAATATAGTGAAAAATTGGGTTGACAGAATGGGCTAGTGCAAAGCCAGTCGAATTAGTCATTTAAATGAAATAGTATTTCACTCTTAACCGGAAAGTGTATTAACAGAAATAAACTATAATTTATTTAAAAATATTTGTTGCATTTTTATTTAATACGCATTTTAAAAACGAATTAAAAGTTGCCGCACCCTGTAACGCAAATGATTTCCAGACTGGTATGGTAGCCGCTAGTCGCTCTCGGCATTAGCGCGCATTCCAAGGCTCTTCTATAAAAACTCATATTTCTGTAACTAGTGCAGCTATCGACTTAATTTTTTTTTAAAAAACTTTCTCAATGTTCTGACTACATTTCACTCAATATATGTATATAAACATTTTCAACAATTCACATAGCTCGCCGCAGGGAGAAGTTTTAGATGCACGATTTTGATAATTCAATACTTCTTATTTATTTTTTCAAACACTTTAAACATTTTTGAAATTTCCAACTGTCCATTGGAAGCGCTCACATTTTAAGTATATGTCTGCAAAAAATCAAAACCATAGCTTGTATACTTGAATTAATACAACGATAAATGTTGAGAAAAACGTGGTTTTTCGAATACCAGATCAGTCGCGGTTAAGCGTCGTTTTCAAAGTTCGGTTCTACTAAAAAAAGTTGTAGATTTCCATTTCCTATGCCCTAAAATGTCCTCTATAAGATAGTATAGGTTTCATTTGGTTATACCTCAGAGTCACGCACCCTCAGAAAACAGCGAGTTAGAAGAGCGATTTTACTCCACTATTGTTTATGGGGTATTGTTTGGGTGATACCAGTGGCGGACTAAGGCTAAAGCGGGCCCTAGGTATCATTGTAATTCCGGGCCTATTTTTCAGTCATGACACATACTATGCGTTAAACAAACATAAACATAATTAAACAAACAATAATACTTAAACAAATATATCCAGATTGATTAGTTATACTGCCTTTTTCTCACTTTTAATTCTGCAAACTCGTCAATTAGTTTGTCATAATTAATAGAGTTATTTAATACCTCTTTTTCTATATAAAGTATGATAAACTATTTAATTTTTGTTGGTCTAATGTAGATATTAAAAAATGTTTTGTTCTGGCTATTATTGAGAGTGATCTTTCACCGCTTGCATTGCTGATTGGAAGGGTTAAATAAATGCTCAGAATTATGTTTAAATTAGGGAATGTTGCAATAATAATATTTTCCTGAATAAATGACTACATGGATACAGGCGAAATAATATTTTCGTTACTTATAAAAGTCTTAAATTGTAATACTTAATTTTTCAGTTCTGCTAGGTTTAAATCTTGTTCGTAACATTTTAATTCCTGTATTGAAGAGTCACTAACATCACTATCATGAAAAATTGTTGGAATTTATTGTTAATAGTTTTATATCCCTCAGATCTTGTTTTAATGTTGATAATTAAAGAATCGCATACAACAAAAAAATATTAACTTTGCCATTGCATTATTTTATGTTCTGGAATTTCATGATGAAATAGTTTTCGTATTTTCTGCCGTTTTTTATCATTAGTATATGCAGTATCTTTAAGTTTTTCTGCTTCTTTTTCTAAATTGTCAAAATCATCTGTAACAGTTTGTATGAAATCTATCAATGAATCATATATTAAAACTGCTGTATTTAGGGATTTGTCTTTTTGTTGAAGAGTCTTGTTTGAGTATCACGTTTCGGGCCCATAAAATTACGGGTCGTAGGCACGTGCCAAGGTGCCTAGTCCTTAGTCCGCCCCTGGGTGATACGAACGCATTTATAAAATGTGTCGAAATACAAATAAAATTGCGCAAAATTCCACACCCTGGAATGTTCAGTTATGCTAACTCGATAACATCCTTTGTTTAAATGATCATAATGTGGACCTATTTTTTTAAATTTTATCACAGCTTGTATTACTGTTTCAATGTTTGATTTACGTTCATTCGTTGTTTTGTTATATACAAGATATAAACCATAAAAATACACAAAAAATTTAGTACAAATAAATATACCAAAACGAATATATACAATAATATATGACCTCGGATGCGAAAAGGGACCAATCGTGCGAAAATAACGTATGGCGCACGTTACCAACGGTACCTATCGGAAGATACCTTACGTGCGAAAATAGCGTCCAAGATAACGTCACGATAGGTCCCTTTTCGCATCCGAGGTCACATATAGATATGAACAATATAAAAATACAGGCACACAATAAAACAGTAAAACAATAACGATCTTTGCTTTACTTTTTGCGTATGTAGTATGTACGTACATGTACTATGTAGATATTTATTTGTTGGTAAATAATGTATGTACCTATGTACATATGTATTTTTTTATTTTCATCTACTAATCATGAAAAAAATCAGTCGAAAAGAATTTTTATTTATTAAAATTAAAAGCGAATTCATTCATTCTCCGCCCGCCTGCTATTTACCTACGTCTCACACCGCCAGCGCCGCGCCATAGAGACATCGCAGAGACCAGAGACGTAACAAAATAGCCACAAAATAGCCAAATAGCAGCCGGCGCCGACGATTTACAAATAACGTGTTAGTACCAACTTTTGCCGCGCGAGAATTAAAGAGGTCGCTACAAACGGCCGAACGTAGACTTTTTTTTACGGTGTATAGGCATTGCCATTCATTATAAGTTTTTATTCATTGGTAAAATATGGGGAAAATGATACCACTAGCGCCATCTATTAACCTTCGTTAAAATCTCTACTGAAAGCCTGCCCTTAAGATTTTAAAGCAGTGTTTCCCAACGTGGGGCGTACGCCCCACTGGGGGGCAATATGATTGTTGAGGGGGGCAATTGGAATATAGAAAAATTTTGAAAAAAAAAACCTACCTTAAAGTCTCTTTGTACCGTTCATACTGCAACCGTTAATCATATCCTTGAGGCTAAAAACACACAATAGGGAAAAATTTAATTAAGCCATCAATATTTGTAAAAACGTTTTTAGAAAAATATGTCAAAAATGTGATAGCTATGCCACTTAAGATACATTGTTGAGGAACATTTTGTTGAAGGTATGTTATTCTGTAAATTAGAAAGCATCACAACCTCCGGAGATATTCTTCATAAGCAAAAAAATTACTTCAATGTCTTTAATATTCCAATACAGAACATAACATCCTGTACTGCAGACTGTGCTCCTAACATGATGGACAAGAAAAGCGGCTGTTTAAAGATAAGAATCCAGAAATGCTTCTTGTGCATTGTCTAATATAGCTCCATAGGGAAAACTTGGTAACCAAAAATGTTTGTCCAGTTCTCAATGAAGATTAAATTCGGTTATAAAATATGTCAATTGTATCAAAGCTAATGCCGAATGTGACATTTCAAGTTAATTTGTGAAGTACAAAATAATTCATACTTTTTATAACTAAATTTAATACTTCATTGAACAAATATTTTTGGCTACCAAGTTTTCCCTGTGGATTACACAATTCACAAGAAGCATTTCTGGATTTCATCTTTAAACAGCCACTTTTCTTGCCCATCATGTTAGGAGCACGATTGGCAGCACAAGATGTTATGTTCTGTATTGGAATATTATCGACATAATTAATAACATAGTTTTTTAGCTTAGAAAAAATATCTCTGGAGGTCGTGGTGCTTTCTTATGATTTGCAGAATAACATTTCCTCAAAAAAAAGTTCCTTATTAATGTACCTTACATAAGTTATCAACAAGGCCTCAGTGCCTCCCACTCTTGCTCATTTTAACCATTCTTTTTCTGACAGTGTTGTTACTAAGGGGCACAGCTATCACATCTGTCATCTTTTTCTAAAACCGTTTTTACAAATGTTGATATTGACAGTTTAATTAAATGTTCCCCTATTTTGTGCTTTTTCCAGATTTAGCAATGAGCACGAATATTTGATAACTAGACTCAAGGGTACGATTAACACTTGCAGTGACAATTTCAGTTTTAGAGTAAATGTTTAACTTTGTGTTGTTATAATAAAATATGGCAGATTTGTGTTGTATTAGTTTTTAAGTGAATGTTTATTTCTATTTTGTTATAATAGAATATGTAGCAAATTTTGTTTCTATTAAAATGCTTATTATTTATTTCAATAATCAAATAAATTATTGTTTTATGTTATTATTTTTATACCCCCAATGGCGCAAGTTTTTCATTACGTCACAGAGAGGAAATTAGTCAAAGTTTGTTGGGCAGAATGTGCACCAATGACGAAATGAGAAACGTACACCGTTCCGAGTAAGGTTCATTTCCAACTCTGTTATAGGTATAAAAAAAGACAATATGAAGTGGGGCATGAGATTTTTAGACCAGCTTCGGTGGGGCATAGCTCAGAAAAGGTTGGGAAACACTGTTTTAAAGTGTAGTTGTGGTGTGTCAAAGTATTTTGCTAGATGTTACGAACGTTAGAGATGATTTCAACTAAGAACGTCACTCCTCCACCAGTACACCTGCGCGGCGGGAAAATAACGACGTTGATAAATAGCTCCACACGCTGAATGGAAAGTGGTCTACTGCGCAACTTGGCGGGAAGTCACGTGACGTGACGTTCTTAGTTGAAATCATCTCTACCTCTTGTGCCAGTCTACCGTAATACAATATTGTAAATTTAATTTTATTTTGATTTGATGTGTTTTGCTTCGGATGTTGCTGATTCGCATAGTATTCGAAATATAGCAAATATAAAAGTTATTACTGTCTAGAGAGGGGAAAGTCTCAAATTGGCGTATGGCGTAATGTTCGGCGTAAAGTGCTATGTAAAAGCCCCATTACTCTTTCTACTTTCTAGCGTAGCTAGTCAGTGTTTATTGTGTTTACAGTGTTGTAAATCCTGCGATAATAATTAATTTGTGTGCGAGGAGAGATAAAATTTTAGTGGCACGTATACAGGGTGTCCTGAAACTCAACGTCAAGCGGACATCAGGAGAGAGGGTGGTTTATGTACGTTCTGGAAAAAATAGTAAAAAAAATCTCTGTCGCTTAGTTGAGTCATAATTGGCATTTTTCAAAAAAGTTGAAAATCTGCATCCTTTACCACATCTTTAGTTACTGTGGCAACAAATTTCCTAATTCTCTTGCGTTTTTTTGCTAATATGATCATAAATAACCGTACCATTAATTGCAGTTGCAAATCGATCAAAAAAAGAATTGTGACATTGATAAAAATAAAGTAGTTTGTTTGAGTTGTGATTTGAAAAAAAATGGTCACTTAACTTTGACCCTTTATTACAGAAAAAGTATACCGTACTACCTTCGGCAAGTTATTGAAAAAAATGGTCCGTTTAGTTAGAATTTCAAAAAGGTACAACACTTGCTACTTTTCTGCCCAAAAAAATTTTTATTTGAAATTAGTGCAAGAAATTCAACCTAGCCTAGTTAGTCAAATGAAGAAATAAATTGAAAAATAAAACGAAAACTATGAGACTAAAAAAGGTGCTTTTATTTTACAAATTCAAATGCTCGAATTGTTTGTCTTCAGCACTAATACAGGCTCGTTGACATCGTCTGCATCTTTTTAATGGCTCAGCCACGAAATCGGACGCATGGGCGTTTTCGCTCATAGCGTCAAGGTCAAACGGGTGAAAGCCTGTTCCAAATGCATGCGTAGGAGAGAGAAAGGAGCTCTACGCTTGTAGCGTTTCGCCAGGGGTAAGCATTCCGTGGCCGAGGCATAAAAATAATCGTATTTTTTAGCGGTTCCATCATTAAAGCTAGCCTCTGGAGAATGTAGTACTTCATCGGAAAGTTCGCAAGCAAAAATATATGAACAACAAAGTGATGAAGCTTTAATTGTTCAATGTGGAAGTCGCACCTTTACCGGAAAATAAACAAAAACACTCACACAAAATATATTTGAAAATAACAAAAAAATATTTGGATTGCAGTGGAAATACGCGTTTTGGGGTCCCCTGAATCGATTACAATGATTTCTGGAAAATGTATATATGTGTGTAAGTGTGTATGTATGTGTGTCTATCCGTGAACACGATTGCGCCCAAACGAAACAACGGATCGGTCTGAAATTTGGTATACGTATTTAGAATTACCGGGGGACGAACTGGATTGTTTTTGGGGACAATCTGTCAACCGGAAGTGGCAAATGTTACAAGCGTCTTCTTAGGGATTTCTCCGGATTTTGGCCAAACTGATATCCGCTCACCATCCAGTGACTTTAAATATGTATACAAATTTGCAAACCTGTGGGATGAACGGTTTAGCCGCTATAAGGGTTTTTAGAAGCAGTTTAACGGAATCTATCACAGCCTTCGTCGCTGTATTACAAATTGTCAGATTTTGACAAAGGCCAATGCCACTGACATGACATAACATTAAATGTCAAATGTAATTCTGTCATAGAAACTGACGTTATGTAGCGTCCAGAGATGGCTCTGGCTTTACTAAATTGAATAATTGCAAAAGTGTTCAGACACTTCATTGTGCCAACGATCGATGTCGGAAAGTTGGGTGAGGGCCATTTAATTTAGAAAAGCTTCTTTCAACTGTTGCAGTTGTAACCGGAAGGGTCAAAAATAATAAGAATACTGTTATTACCTCTGAAAAACTGGGGGCAAGGCTTGTGAAATGTATTAATAATAACTCTGCCAGTTCCTTAATGATGGAAATTTTCTGATTTTAAACAAGTTTTAAAAGCAATTAATTGGTCGCAGAGATCAATGTCAAGTCCTGTATTTACTAGCCAGTTTTGCTGCTTCCTTTTTTATTATTACTTATTATTATTTGATCTGAAAAGGAAAACAGTTTATACGGTTGTAAAATTTCGAATATATTACTCAGATCACAAAAGCTCTGAAATCTTTTTTTAGTTTGAGAAATCAATATATCTAGACAGCGATAATACACATTGACTCAGAAGTAGGATTGTGGATCAGAAATTCTTTCATCTTCTGATAACTCATCAAAAAAGCGCTTTGTTATTTTTCGTCTCTTATTTTTGAACAGAGGTGTTATATCCCACTCTCTTGCTAGCTGTGTGGAATCATTAAGCAACCCCTTGAATGAATTTGGATTTCGTATTTCTACCAGCTTATGTAGACGATTATTTAACAAAATATTACCTTTTTGTAAGTCATTATTTTGATGCTGTAGTGCTTTAGAAACATGGAAGAGTCTTTGAAACACTTTCTAAGTTAAGGTCAAAGAGATTTACTCTTTAGAAGGAACAGAAGAGTAGTGTGGAGCTCCGAAGATATGTCAAATGCATTTGCTATAAGACACTTTAGTAATCGATGCTATGTGTATGTGAGAGAACAAAAAAATATCCATTACCTGGAATATCTTCTTTAGAGCGATGGGCATCAAAATTAAATCTACGTCAAGGAATACTGGTTGATGTGTTGAGAATAATGGACATTGCTCAAATCACAAGGAAAGAAATCGAGAAAGTGGTTGTCCTTCAGTTCGATGAGGTAAAAGTAAAATCGTTATATGAGTACGACAAGGCAAATGATGAAATTGTGGGGCCTCATTCGCAAATGCAAGTTGTTATGGCAAGGGGATTATTCTCAAAATTCAAGCAGCCTGTGTATATTGGTTTGGATGAGAAAATGACAAAAGTTATATTAATCAACATTATAGAGAAGCTTTATAACATACATATTTCAGTTGTGGCCTGTGTTTCGGACTGTGGTAGTGGCAATTTAGAGAACACACATATTCCTCATCCTCAAACAATAGTGGAGTAAAATCACAGTGAAATTATGACTTTGAGTGACTCCGAGGTATAACCAAATGAAACCTATACTATCTTATAGAGGACATTTTAGGGCATAGGAAATGGAAATCTACAACTTTTTTTAGTAGAACCGAACTTTGAAAACGACGCTTAACCGCGACTGATCCGGTATTCGAAAAACCACGTTTTTCTTAACATTTACCGTTGTATTAATTCAAGTATACAAGCTATGATTTTGTTTTTTTGCAGACATATACTTAAAATGTGAGCGCTTCCAATGGCCAGTTGGAAATTTCAAAAATGTTTAAAGTTTTTGAAAAAATAAATAAGAAATATTGAATTATCAAAATCGTGCATCTAAAACTTCTCCCTGCGGCGAGCTATGTGAATTGTTGAAAATGTTGATATACATATATTGAGTGAAATGTAGTCAGAACATTGAGAAAGTTTAAAAAAAAAATTAAGTCGATAGCTGCACTAGTTACAGAAATATGAATTTTTATACAAGAGCCTTGGAATGCGCGCTGATGCCGAGAGCAGCTACTTACAGTCTGGAAATCATTTGCGTTACATCTAGAAATAAAATAAGAAAATTTGTAGATGTAGAGTACGTAAGTAAACCGTTTTGTATAAAATTTACTTTAAATGTTTTCCTCTTCGTCATCTTCGTACAATTCAGGAACATTGTTCTGACACTTTTTGCAGGAACAATCTCTGCAGCATTTTAAGCCCTCTTTCAAGCATACACATCTATTATTTTGACATAACTTATCTTTGCAAAAGATATTCAACAGTTGCCTTATATCCGTTGGTATGGGATCAGCGGTCATTAAAGTAGGCTCTAATATTCCGTTATTCCTAGTCCAACCAAAGTTAAGAGGGTCAACTAGAGGCATAATAGGTATATACATAATAGGTATATACTGCACAACTATATACGCAATTGATATATGCATCTAAAATTTTGGTGATCACATAAATGAATTTTTTTTTCGTTAGCATACCTACCTTAGTACATGCTGATGAAATGCGTCATCTGTTGATCGAAGTTCTGAAGCAGACTTATTGGAAGTTGTGCGCAACTGATACCTCAATTAATTGACTGTTTGAATGGCCTTATTCTTATTTCTAAATAGAGCGAATGCAAATGTTCCAACCACTCACAATTTTTAATAGGGATCGTTCGATAAATATTGATAAACATAATGAATCGTGAAAATCTTTGGAAAGACGCAGAAGAGGTGATTTGACAGATGCGTATGCCTATAAAGTTTCTGAAAGTAGAAAAGTGGTAAAGTTTCGAAATTGTCAGAAAATAAGCGATTCCTATTAAAATTTATGAGCGGTCAAAACTAAACTTCGTGTCTACAACTGAAGCTGTTAATATTGCCAATAAATTTGCATTGACCCTATTTAGAAGAATAAGGTCATTCAAACACTCAATGAATTGAGGTATCAGTTGACCACAACTTCCAGTAAGTCCGCTTCATAACTTCCACCAATGTATGACGCATTTTACCAGCATGTACTAAGGTAGGTATGCTAATCAAAATTTTAGATGCATATACATATCAATTGCGTATATGGTTGTGCACCCTCTGAACTTTGGTTGGACTAGGAATAACGGAATTTTAGAGCCTGTTTTAATGACCGCTGATCCCATACCAACGGATATTAGGCTACTGGTTATGTCAAAATAATAGATGTGTATGCTTGAAAGAGGGCCAAAAATGCTGCAGAGATTGTTCCTGCAAAAATTGTCAGAACAATGTTGCTGAATTGTACGAGGATGACGAAGAGGAAAACATTTAAAGTAAATTTTATACAAAACGGTTTACTTACGTACTCTACATCTAAAAATTTTGTTATTTTGTTTCTATAGGGTGCGGCCATCGCGCACAAGAATTAAACATTAGCGATAGGACTTTGCGAAGGATTTTACACAAAAACGCTATTTTTGAAGATAGGGCGACGTTATGCGCCCTATTTTCGAAAAATGGCATTATCAGCGGAAACGGCCATGTCAACTGGCCGTCTAGGAGCTGTGATTTGACTCCTTGGTATTCTTATTTGTGTGGCGCCGCCAAGGACAGATGTTAGGTTGATCATCCAGAAACGACTTGGGCTTTGAAAAACTCCATTAAAGTGGCTCTTGGCGAAATAGAGGTTCAAATCATTGAAAATATAGTGAAAAATTGGGTTGACAGAATGGGCTAGTGCAAAGCCAGTCGAAGTAGTCATTTAAATGAAATAGTATTTCACTCTTAACCGGAAAGTGTATTAACAAAAATAAACTATAATTTATTTAAAAATATTTGTTGCATTTTTATTTAATACGCATTTTAAAAACGAATTAAAAGTTGCCGCACCCTGTAACGCAAATGATTTCCAGACTGGTATGGTAGCCGCTAGTCGCTGTCGGCATTAGCGCGCATTCCAAGGCTCTTCTATAAAAACTCATATTTCTGTAACTAGTGCAGCTATCGACTTAATTTTTTTTTAAAAAACTTTCTCAATGTTCTGACTACATTTCACTCAATATATGTATATAAACATTTTCAACAATTCACATAGCTCGCCGCAGGGAGAAGTTTTAGATGCACGATTTTGATAATTCAATACTCCTTATTTATTTTTTCAAACACTTTAAACATTTTTGAAATTTCCAACTGGCCATTGGAAGCGCTCACATTTTAAGTATATGTCTGCAAAAAATCAAAACCATAGCTTGTATACTTGAATTAATACAACGATAAATGTTGAGAAAAACGTGGTTTTTCGAATACCAGATCAGTCGCGGTTAAGCGTCGTTTTCAAAGTTCGGTTCTACTAAAAAAAGTTGTAGATTTCCATTTCCTATGCCCTAAAATGTCCTCTATAAGATAGTATAGGTTTCATTTGGTTATACCTCAGAGTCACGCACCCTCAGAAAACAGCGAGTTAGAAGAGCGATTTTACTCCACTAATGCGTTCGCCGCGCGAAGCCGTCTTGAGATTCTGTTTCTCCCTTACATGCACAAACCGATAACGTCAAGGAAAACAAACGTACTGTGTCGTAAATTACAATACTTTCCTTCTAGGATACTAGTCGGAAAGTAAAATGAGTGGGTTCCTGCAAAAGTTATTAGCAGTACTGAAAATCCCAGATCGTGTATGATTCAAAATGAAAGTAGTATTCATCAAAGTTCTGAAAATCAGCATAATATTGAATGCATGCAGATGAACCAAAGGTAACAAGCTTCGGACGACAATATTGATTACATATTGTGTAACTCTAACTAATAATCAATACTCTGTTGAATTATATTAATGTGCATCTTTTATGTTTTAGGACAAGATTAGAATTTATCTTGTGAAACATGATATTAAGGGAAAAAAATAAAATAATAAAAAAAATAAATACAAAATATACAAAAAAGTAATAAGAATTTACTGCTTAATTTAGGTACTAATTTAGGTTAAGTTAAGGCACTAATTAGTTTGTTAATTTAGGTTAAGGAGGGAAATGTTGTATGATAATAAAAAACACTGTACTCAAGAATGTACATTAGGTTGCCTATCCACATGGCTGTATGCGGAATGTATGTAGCATTCTATTTACGTCTCCTACCGTCTCCTACCCCCAACACGCGCAAATACACCACTCCGTTAATATGGCTCAGATTGGAAAACTAAGTGAACTATTTCTTAGAATAGGTCCTTACGCATGTTCTATCATAAATATTTTTTATTTTAATGCAATTTATTTACGAAAATTTTAATGTAAAAGAAATTTAAACTACAGATATTGAAAAGCTTTATGATATAACATGCCTATGTGTCTTGTGTATTGTTTTGTATCACAAAAGTACATTAAGGCCCGGTTCTACAGTCATTCGGATAAGATTGGAATAGTTATTCCGGTATAATTTTATACTACAGTATATCCTGATAGTTATACCAGTGCGCGTTCTACAACGTGCTACTTGCGCATAGATAACTATTCCGAGCCAGAACAAAATTTCCTTATGTTGGCACCCCTACTTATACTCGAAATGTAGGGTTATTTGATTATTATGCAATTCTGACAGCTTTGACATCGACTAGTGTTTAACATACAGACCGAGTGATGATAACGTTTGGAACAAAATTCATAATTGTATTATTTAATGTTTTCAAGAAAAACGCTCGAACACGTTAATTTTAACTTTTAAATTGCCATCGTATGCCGTAAAAAGTTTATTTATGAAGCCACCTATTTCGGAGCGATGGCGCCACCCTTACTTTTTTTAAATGACAAACCCAATTTTTTGCTGTTTTTGGATAGGCCTCATTATTACCTAGCTGACCATGTACAAAAATGGTACCTTCCATAACCTTTTTTGAGAACATAGCATTGTAACAAATAAAAACGTAATTTTAATGAAAAAAAATGTTATTGAATCCAAGTGTTCAAATTATTCTTCACTAACCATTTGGCATTGATCGATACGAGCGTACACACTACGCTTCAAAATGTCAAGACTAATTTGCTCCCACTTCAACGCGAATTCTTTGCTGTAGCTTCTGGAAAAAACAATTTGCACTAAATTTTTTGTTTTTTTTGGGTTCAATAACATTTTTTCCGCTTAAAAATAAATTTTTACTTGTAAATGTGCTATTTTTCAAAAAAAGGGTGATGTAAGGTACCAATTATTTTACATTGTCATTTAAGTAGTAAGGAGTTCTATTGAAAAACAGCAAAAAATGGGATCGCCATTTAAAATATTAAGTATATGACGTCATTGCTCCGAAATAGGTGACGTCATAGATGACATTTGTAAGTCATAAGTCGGCTATTTGAAAGTTGAAATTGACGTTTTCGAGCGTTCTTCTTGAAAACATTAAATAACTAAATTATGAATTTTGTTCCAAACTTTACCATCAGTCTGTACACTACCGTTAAAGTGCTACAATGAAAGAACTCAATGAGCTTGAATTTGTATTAATGATAAATATATAAATAAAATATACTCATGGTGACAAAAACAAACATTATTCTGCTATATAAAAAAATTTTGCTCACATACAATTAACAAAAAGAAAACAATAATACACCCGGTACGTAGACACACACACTTTTGAATCAGATGAGCTGTTGAATTCGTCGTGGGCATTCGCGTCACAATAGCGGGAGCCAATAGAAATGCTATTCGAGACACTGTAAACTATACCGTGCGGTATCGGCCCGGTTTCGATGGGTATAAGTTATACCATGATCTATCTATAGTTTATCTTATTCCGCACACTGTAGAACGGTTATACGGCTATTTTTACGCGTATAGCATAATGTCTGGTATAACTACTTGGTTAAATTTGACTGTAGAACCGGCCCTTAATGTTAATAATAACTGCACGGTGTATTGCGGCGTAAACGCAACTAGAATTACGTTGTGGGGGAGTTTTGTCTGGTTGTCTACACAATGGGTAGTTGCGTAGTTCCGATGTCATTTGCTAGATGGCGCTGCATTTCGATAAACAAATCTACAAAGATTATTTAAACGTATTATTACATTTATGGATATTCATATAAAATCGGTGGCTTTTATTTTCATTCCTATGAATGCAATCTTTCTTTATTCAAACTTATGTACAACTAGTTGCAGAATAATTTGGTTTTAGGTTAGGTGCTTATGTAGTACAGTTGGTACCGGTATCCTTTTTTTTATCAAAATCAGCTTGGCCTTGATAAATTCTTCTTTTTGTTAGAAAAGTGCATTGGATCACAGTAATTCTATCGTTTTTATTCACTTTATTGGAAATAATACACTAATACACAGTTACCTACATATGTCAAAGTTTATTTGTTTACAATGAATTTCAGAAATATGAAACCATGTCTTATGTAAAAATTATAGCAGTAAATTGACTTCAGTAAAATGAGTGGCTGTCAAATTTCATAAAAAAATAGCTATGTATGTTAGTCCGAAAAGAGTCATGCCTATTTGCATAAGCAGCATTTATTTTTTTTTATTTATAAATTGTATTATATTAGAGCCACAAGCATAACAATTCCTTGAACAAAATAAAATTACCTTTTGCATGAGTATCATACAATATTTTTTCTACAAACGCAATCAAATAGGTACTTTGCTGTAAATCAAATAAAACTAACATGAGTATATAAACATCAAACTTTTAATGCTAAACAGCTGTTAAATTGTACAGAAACGATTACTTTTAATATTATTGTAGACAAAATTATGATTTGCACAAAAAGGTTATAATATGACTATCTATGAGTACCTACTTGCAGTTTAAAGGTAATATACTACTAAAACAAGACATTTTCTGTTGTAGAGATAATTTCAACTAAGAACGTCACGTCACGTGACTTCCCGCCAAGTGCGCAGTAGACCACTTTCCATTTAGCACTGTAGATATATGGAGCTATTTATCAACGTCGTTATTTTCCCGCCGCGCAGGTGTACTGGTGGGGGAGTGACGTTCTTAGTTGAAATCATCTCTAACATGCGTAATCTATCAACAAAATTCAGTATGTATTGCCTATTTTATTTTGTTCCGAAAAAAGGACATCATTAGTAGAATTGGAGAATCTAAACTTGTTGGTTTCTGAAACAAACGTTTATTATTTATTTTCTCAACAGATGATTTTCCAACCTTTGCCATCACTATTATTCGGTATTGCTTTCTGACAATGCAGGCCACGCATTACCATTTACGATGCAGCACGTTTTGTATTTCTTGACCTATCTATCGTTCCTAGAGGTTATGGGAATAGAGAGCGCTCAGACCATAGGCTCAGACTAACGTCGTTATCGGTTTGTGCATGTAAGACAGAAACAGAATTTCAAGACGGCTTCGCGCGGCGAACGCATTGTTTTGTATGAATGCTGTGGTAGGGCCGTATCGTGGCATGTTCAACGTAAATGAAAATAATACAAGATTCAGTATTAGTAGCGCCATCTACTTCTAGTGACTTCGGTTCTGCGAAGCTTTGGGTAAACACATAACGTTTGACCTTGATACGGGAGCCTTAAATAAACCAGTTCATAACATGTGGTCGTTTCAATAAAACGCATGGAAAAGGAACAATGTAAAGAGCAGCAATTTTAAGCAAAGTTCAGAAGCCTATCTTTTGAGAAGGATTCTTGCACTGCCAAGTAGTCTGTAGGAGGACGCTGAGGAAGCTTCTGGATCGTCTTCCTAACGGTGTTAGGATTAATCGTCAGCGACTACAGCAAGAAGTTGACAATATGCAGGAGCAAGACCGATGTTGTTGTCTTCTTTTCGGCGAAATGTCATTGGAACCAGGATTAAGCTGTAACTACAAAACTGACACCAAAGACGGATTTGTTGATTGTGGTATGGGAAGACTCCGATATGGGAATTTTGCTGATCATGCCATGGTTTTTATGATCAGAGGGATAAGACCAAAGTCGAAGCAGCCAATTGCTTTGTACTTTTGGAAACGTGGCATGCCTGCAAGAACCTTGAGAAACGAACATTTGGTAAAGTTATACGAAATTGATGTTGGCGACTTTGATATAAAAATGTCAAATGAAGAAGATGAGTGTTAGATTGGCAGCGAAGGCGCTTTCTCGCCGAGTTTCTCTGGTCAATAGTTTGTTCCTCCTATAGTTAAATTTGACAATAGAAGGCTTTGAAGCATTATGGAGACGAGCACAAGGCATTGAATATGAATTTCTGGTGACCAGAAACTTAAATCAGGATCCCTTAGAAAATTTCTTTGCAAGCATACGGATGCATGGATGCAACAGTGTAAACCCGGCATGAGCAGCATTTAGGCATAGGTTTAAAACGCTTATCATTAATAATTATTCATCTTTGCATTCGCCAGGGATGAACTGCTAAATGGATGATTGTGAACCGTTTTTGAACAGGCTGGAACGTCTATTGGCATCAGCACATGGTGAAGAAACTATTGAAGCAGATGTGCATCTCGATGAAACTACCACATATGTTTTCCCAGCTCGGTTAACTCCAACTGCAATGACAGCACGACGGCATACATACATACATTGCGGGTTACATTTCAAGAAGTATTTTACGGTCTGTGCGATGTAAAACATGCAGGAGTGATCTGGTGTTTGAGGTTCGATTGGAAGAACATGAACTCATTGAAGCGAGGGCATACCGTCAAGATACGTTAGTGGGACAAACACCATATAAATTAAACTGTTTGGTGCGAGCATTGGTATAGTGCACAACACTTCACCTAAGGTTGCGCTATACAGTGGAGTGAAACAAGCGCTGCTGCATCACCTTTTTTTTTTTTTTTTTTAAAAGAGCTGAAGGGATTGGAAGATCCCACCACCACCCCGCTGTCGGGTATCACCGAAGCATTCTGCCGACAGCGACATCTTCCTTTTGATTCCTCTTTAAAATTTAATGCAAGTTTATCCCTTTCGCTCTTTTGGGTTGGGTATAACCTTTACTTCGTAAAAAACCAAAATCAAAATTACAATTACCTTACTGCTACCTATACTACCTACAATTTAATACCAGCCATGCCCTTACTTAGTAAACATGCACCTTAAGTACTATGCACCCCGCATACATGCAGCTTGCACCTGCCCATGACACTAGGGTTTGAAGTCCTTTCTTCCTCCAAGGCACCTGTGGCTCCAGGCGTGCCCTACACACTATACGCGCACCAGACGCACACACCACATCACGACGCTTCGGCGGCACCGCACTGTACGCGCGCACTTGCGTCACCATTGGGACCTTCCCGACACTCACGTCCACTATGCTGGGGTACACATCGCTTACCTTCTTCTGGGACTGCGGTATTCCGGCGTTCCCTCCCTGGCTTCGGAATTCCTGAAGTCGTTTTGGTCCGGTATTCCGGTACCCGTACCTTCTCGCTCCGGATTCTCCTGGAGCTATCCTGCGCCGGACGTCCTGGCGCTATCTTACCCTCATGGTCCATTCTTTCTGTCCCCGTGGTCCATCGCGGTCCCGTACGCACTAAGGGACGGGAGGACCTATTACATCCCGACGTAGGTTGTCCATTTCTTTTTCTTGGAGTATTCTCCTTATGGTGTCTGCTATTTGTTTCCACTAATCTGGGCCTTTCAGCATCTCCTCCACCATCCTTTCTTCTGTCAGGCTTTCTTTGTATGGACACGCCCTGCGCAGTTCCCCCCATCTATTACATTCGAAGAGGGTATGTGCCGGTGTGTCCAACTGTCCGCAGTATGCGCACTCAGGTCCTTCCCTTCTCTTGTACTTGTGAAGGTAGGATCCGAAGCAGCCATGTCCAGTGAGCGCCTGCGTTAGCTCGTAGCTGACCTCACCATGCTTTCTATTTACCCAGTCTGCCACTCTGGGTATCAGACTATGGGTCCACCGGCCGACATCCGCGCTATCCCACTCCGATTGCCATTTCTCGAGTGTTAGGTTTCGGTGGTCTCTTCTGGACACTCGCTCTTCCGGTCTTTGCTTGTACTTTCGGGCTCTTTCTTCCGCCTTCAGGTGTATCGGCGTCAGTGAAGCGACAACCTGAATAGCCGCTGTGGAGACCGTTCGGTATGCCGATGACACCCCAATTGCCGCCCTCCGTTGTACTTTGGAAAGGCTGTCCCTTCTATTGGCGAACGCCATATCTTCTACCCATACGGGGGCGGCGTATAGTATTACCGATTCTGCCACCGACGCGAGTATTCTCCTCTTACTCGCTCGTGGTCCTTTTACTTTTGGCATAAGCCTCAACAGTGCAGCAGTTGTTCGTTCTGCTCTTGCGGCCGTTTCGTCTATATGCTTTTTGTAACGGCGACTTTTTTCAATATGAACCCCAGGTACTTTAGGCTCCGGGAAGGTTCAATCAACACTCCGGCCACTGTGAGCACAACCGGTTGTAACCTTCGTCTTCCGGTGAGCATCACCGCTTCTGTTTTTTTCAGCGGCTAGTTGGAGATGGTGCTCTTCCATCCATTCCACGATGCGAGCGATCGCCGTATTGGCTCGGTCTTGGACCTCGGCACACGTCCTGCCAGTGACAATCAAACCCAGGTCATCGGCGTACGCCACCTTCTCGACTCCCGGGGTTTTGAGTCGCAGCACCCCATCGAAGAGGAGGTTCCAAAGTGTCGGTCCGAGGACCGACCCCTGTGGGACGCCGCTAGTGACGGGCATCCTCTCCGTCGACCCATCTTTTCCGGTGAGCAACAGCCCCCTATTTTCCAGGTAGCTCTGAAGTAGTCTCACGAGGTACGGGCTAATTTTCCTTCTTTTTAGCTCGTCTAGAAGCTTTTCCCACATCACGGTGTTAAATGCGTTTTTGACATCTAATGTGACCAGCATGCAGTAGCGCTTGTTGCGCTGCGTACCCTGGTTTGCCTTTTTTGCAGCTTCTGTGACGACCTTTACTGCGTCCACTGTTGAACGCCCTTCTCTAAAGCCGAACTGATTTTCGGCAAGTGGAGCTTTTCTCTCCAGCTCGCGCTTCAGTCTGTCCACCAGCAACTGTTCCAGGAGTTTTCCGGCACTGTCAAGTAGGCATATAGGTCTGTACTTGGTTGGTGTGGTATTTCCCTTTGCAAGCAGTACCAGCTTCCCTGTCTTTCACTCGTCAGGATATATTCCTTCGACCAAAATCCTGTTCATGACATCGGTGACGTATTCTCCTGCATGCGCCACCATAGTCTTGACAGCCTCCGGCGGTATTCCGTCGGGACCAGGAGCCTTGCCGCTTTTTATTTTGGCGGCTGCCTGTTTTATTTCTTCGACGGTGAAGGGTTCCGCGGTCTCGGTCTCATTTGACCATCTTCTGCCTTGTCGTATCTGATGCTCCGGGAACAGTTCCTTGGCGATATCTCTCGTTTCTGCCAGTGTGAGGTTTGGTGGGGAGGCTCTGGCTTTAAGGCGTTTTGTTACTATCTTGAAACCTTCTCCCCACACGTTCTGCTCTACCTCTTCGAGGACGTTGGCCCAATGGTTCTCCTTGGACTGAAGGATGGCGACCTTGAGTAACTTTCTGGCGTTCTTGTACTCATCTAGAAGCTGGTTTCGTCTCATATCGTCCCGCCTTTCTCTTTGCGCCTTCCTTCTGGCTTGGTTGCATACCTTACGGAGCTCCGCTATCTCCTCGGTTCACCAGTAGACTGATCTTCTCCCTGGCTTCTTTCTTTTTGGCATTGACGCATCGCATGCTTTCTCGAGCGCCGCCATGAATGACCTTACGTCGGTGTCTCCGCCATTTATTTCATCCCGTAAAGCCTCGATAAATGCTTCGGTATTCATTTTCTTAGCATTATATCCAGGGCTGGGAGATGTCTCGTCCGGGACGTTGGTGTTTTCGGCGTGCAGCTGGTACGAGATGTACATGTGGTCGCTCATGGTTTCTTCCTCCACCACGCACCAACCCCCCATCTCGCGGGCGACGTTATCTGAAGCGAAGGTTACGTCGATGACCGAGCCTCCTCCAGATCTTCTTCGAAAGGCTTCTCCCTTTGCGTCTGTGTGGGTTGATCCCCATTGACGAGACTTTGCGTTGAAGTCACCTGCCACAACGCATCTGTTGGCCCCTGTCCTCAAACTGCCCTCCAGCTCCTCCAGAAACTCCTCGAACTCTGTCCTTGTCATGGCTGGTGATGCATAGCAGCTGTAGAACGTAGCCATCCCGACATCTACCCATACGAAGCCTCTGCCGGCTCCGTGTTTTCGGACAGATACGCGGTGACCTCTTATGCCGATTGAGGCGCCTTTTATGTCGTCCGTCCACCACCCTAGTTTCTCTGTGATAGCGTTGTTTTGCTCGGAGACCAGCATTATATCGACATCTTTCTTCACCGCCGTCGCTAATAGCAGGTCCTGTGCGGCTTTTCCTCTGCCTAGGTTCACTTGAAGGATCTTGACCATGGTGGTGGTGGTGCCATATATCTCCTGTCACTTTCTCTGACTGACTCCAGTCGCATCCTCCTAGTGGACCCAAGGTACAGCCACACTTTTTCGAGGTCTTCTGATGCTTTTTCATCGGAGATGCCATAGCTGGCGAGAAACCGGAGGTATAGCAGCCTGAGATCTTCACCAAGGGGCATGCCTTCAGACATTATTTTTGCTTCGGAGGAGACCTTACTTTCTCCCCCTACAATCTCCCCTTGCTCCGTCCTCACGAAGTATCCGAGGTAGTTTCTGACCGTGTCAAACAGTGTCCTGTCTCGCAATCGCTGCTGGGCGTAACGGATACTCTTCAGGGTCATTCTTACTATTGGTGGCACATTAGAGTACCACCCGCGTGGCGTTTCCTCTACTTGTTCCTGGATTTGGCCTGGATTCTCTGTTGCTATGTTTGTGGCGATTTCTGAGGTTTCGCACGGCGGGGCAGGAGTGAGAACTTCTATCACTCCGGATGCGTGTGTGATGGTCGCTCTCGTCTGAGACGTCAGGATTTCTCCAGCAACGAAAGCGATCATCCCCCCTCTATCCTTGAGGTGCTTTTCCATCCTTGCACGGTCTCTTTTGATTTTTGACGGTGATTTTCTCTTATTGGTCGGGGACTGTTGCTGAGGTCTTAGTTGGTCTTTCAGCGCCCTTCTGTTCGTTGTTTTGTGGTAGGGTTCAGGCATTGTGCGATTGTACCTTTCCCTTCTGCGCATCCTCTATGGCTTTTGCGTACGTAGGGCAGCGTAAGGTTTCCGCCCTATGTCCCTCCGTCTTGCAGATAGGGCACCCTGGGGCCTTATCGCAGGCTGTTGCCATGTGACCCGCCATGCCGCAGTTTCTGCAGAGTTCTCTCCGGTCCGTGCCCTTACAAGCGGCCGCGAGATGGCCAGTCTCCCAGCATCTGTAGCACGTTGCCACCTGCTGTCGTTCTCCAACGCGCCCTACGGCCCATCCGACTCTGATGGTTTTCTTTCGGAGGAGTACCACCGCTGCACCTTCCGGGACCCGCAGGATTGCAGTCTTTGTTTCGCCGTAGGCTTTGTTTAGTGCCCTTATGTTTATGTCGGCGCTGAAGCCATCTCCCACGACTTTATGTACTGTATCTACAATTTCCTGTGCAGTGCATGTCGACTCAAGGTCTCTGATAGTGAGCGTTCGCTCTTTCCCTACTACTCTGGTCGGTAGTCCCGTCAAGCCCGTTGTCATTCGTATCTGCTCTCGCAGATTTGCCGCACTCTCCCGGTCCTTGACCTTGATCATTATATCGCCGGATTTGGTTTTTCTCACTCCCTTGATATTGAGTGAGTCACCATCAGCGTTCAGCTGTTCTTTGACCCGGGCCAGAGTCTCAGCATAGGACCCGCTGCCGGTCTTGATGATGACGGCTCCGTCTCTTCTTTTCGGCAGATCTGGAAATTGTCTCGACTGCCTATCCTTTGGTGGGTTGGTCCTTGGCTTTTGTAGTGTTGTGCCTCCCTTTGCGGTCTTTGCTGCATCAGCGTATCCACGCTTATCCGTGTCCTTTTTCTTCCGTGCATATGTTACGGCCCTTTTACCGAACACCTTCCAGATGCCCGCCCTCCGAGCTTCGGCATGATCGCCCTCCGGTCCCATGGTGCTTCCCAGTTGCTCTAGTATGGTATCCATGGATGGGGATGTCTCACTTCTTTGGACAACGAAGATGCGTCGCCGCTTCTCTACTGTCTTGTCGCCTACCTTGATAGTGGTTGTCTTTACCACCTCAATAATTCCGGTCTCTTGACACGAGAAGCCGTCAAGCTCTGGCACCTGCCGTAGGACGCTGTTTCTGAGACCGGTCTCTTGATCTCCTCCACCCAGTACTATGACAACGTCGTGTCCCTCAGGTGCGGTGAGTGGATTCCCCGTAGCTCTGGGTAGATGTTCGCTTCGTACACCTGCGGCTTTCTGTACATGAGATGCCATAGTTTTCATGACATCACTCATCATACTTGCCAATGTATTCGATATCTTTTGTATCTCCGTCTTTCCACTTGCCTTTTTCACCTGCTCCTGAAGGCCTTCCATCTTGGAGTATGTTTTCTTGAGAACCTCGTCCAATTTGGCTTCCTCATCTTCTTCCATTGTCACGCTATTCGAGACTACTTCTTCTTCTTCCGTGCTGGAGGCCTCTTCTAAGTCCAAAGGAAGGGACAGAAACTTTGCACGCTTCCGTTTCTTGGTTGTCTTTTCCTCAGACGTTTTCGTAGCCTCTGGCGTTGTCCGTGTTGGAGTGCCAAGGACTGCTTCCACTTTTGCCTTCAATTCTTCCCACCTGGGACTATCCTTCTTGGACATCAGCGGTGTTACCATGTTTGTGCTACCACTCTGTTTTGGAGACGGCAGTAGAGTCCTTTTCTGCTCTTCCATTCCCTGCTGGTTGGAGGTTTTTGGGTTCTCCTTTCTGGCTGGGTTTGGCGACCTCTGGACACGGGGCTTACTTTCGAAAGCCCCAGTTTTTACCTCCTTCCTGTCCGCTTCCTGCGTTTTGCGTGGAAGCGTAGATCGCTCACTCCAGGTTCCAAACTGGATCGACGCTTGGGAGCAATGCTTCGGCGTCCCAGTTGGCTTTGCCTTGTCCCCCATCGTCGTCACACCGGCTACGATGAGGGGCCGACCAATTTGCGTGTTCTACTTTGCGTCCGTTCGGCTGGTCCGGGATCCAACACGATCGAACAAAATGTGACTTCTTTATCTTATTAGAGTGCGCGTGGATAGCTTACGTGTGTGGAACGCTTAATCCAGTTCATTATACTCTACATTATTGCACTGCACCTACGCGCTCGCGACCTAGTTTCGACTGTTGCTTACTTAGCACTTGTTAGGACAACAACCGATCGGATTTCTCGGGCAACGTACGTGTGTGTCGTTTGATTGCTGAACTACTACTGCTGCATCACCTGACGAAGCTGAGCTCTGTTACGTCTGTTAAATGTGAAAGGCATAATTTATTCCAAATGTTTTGTGAAAAGTTTGTAAAATTCTATGTCCATACATGGATGAAAAACATTAATAGTCTTTTGAAAAGTTTAGAGTGACTATCTGAATTAATTAATGATTGCGTTAAACAAAAAGCTGCAATAAAATATATGAACACTGATGTCGAATTGCCCACTAGTTGCGTTCAATATATTTAATTATTCTTCTTCTTTCCACGAATAATGAATAATATTTCTCTCTTCAGAGCGTTGAACAATTAGTAATAAATATAATTAATTTTGCTGGGTTAGTCCAAGTGTCAATATAAATATATATCTTATATATTTTTTTCTATTTACATTGACAATTTTCGAAGAACCTAGCCCGGTTAAAAAGAAAGTATGTATTGGTCTTTTATGCGCCGTGGCGAAGGAAATATAATATTTGAGGAAGGGAAAACTTTATAAAAAAATGTGAACATTGTTACATATAGTAAAGTTGACATGAGATCTGCTCGAAATGCTTTCTTCTTCAAGATTCTTGTTTCTGCGCTCACGGTTGCGGACGTCCTAATCTCCATAGGGTTGACTTCCAAGGAATGTTCATCAAGTTGCAGGTGGTTATTCATTTTTTCCTTGACCGTCGCGTCTTCTGAGTACGCCTTATGGTCGCCATTTTCGGAATGTAAAAACCGCACCTGGGTTACTTACACTTCCCTTATGTAGCAAATACTTTTGCTCGTGTGAACCGAAAAACTACTCCTGAGTTTTTTCCGTCGATTCCTTTTTTCCCAAAATACACTTTATAGTGCCATCAGGACTTTGCCCTGGATCCCTAATTACGTCGATTCCATATTCCATGCAAAGCGAACAAACTCGAGTTTCCTTCTGGATAGCAGCGAACGTCGCCAACTCGTCGATCGAAACAGTCGTCTCCTGGACAGCTGACCTCTTAAACATCTTGCAACTCATTGGCCGGATATTTAACTTCTTGATAACTTTGACCTTCTGCTTCATGTGTTGCTTTCCAATCCAACCCATATTCGCGGAAATAAATGCAAAACAAACTCTCTTGCAATTCTCCCTTAAAATGAACCCTTTAACTTTTTACTGTATAAAAAAAACTAATTGCAAAAGAAATCCCCTTAAATTTTAATACTAGTTAATTAATCTAACTATGTGTTTATTATCCTGTGTCTAATCAACTGTCTCGCTTCTCTGCTTTTTATCATTTACAACAAAAAAATAATATTAATTTAATCTTTAATCTGTCTGTTAACAATCTCTAAACTTTTGCTTCGCCCTGTATATTTAGTTCGTCCCTTTTGTCGACACTGTACATCTGTGTTTTGACCTGGGTGTCCCTTATAGACAAAGGGTCGCCAACGACACAATTTTGGCTACCTGACTCTCGTAAACTCACAAGTTACGCAACAATGTACACATGCTAAGTGGAACAAAACATAATGTTATACAAAGAAAAATATTCTTTCATCTCAAATAACAACAAAATGAAATTCAACTCCAACAACAAAATCTAATCAATTCTAAATCTTCAAATACAGTCAGACAAATGTATCCACGAACAGTCCAGAAAAATAAAATAGCGCTAAAACACTATGCAAAACGCATAACGCATCCTTAATGCAAAACTATTAATTAATAATTAAGACATTTATATCGAAATATTTACATTTGTTTAAGCGCTGCCACCATCGATATAAATAATCAAAATTTGTCCATTTTTCACACTACTGACATTTCTAATGTCCTTTCGAGCCGCCAATAATTAATTGCACGCATACTCGAGATTCCTTGTATATAGCTTTTTACTGGTATCTAACCAAACCGTGGTTCTGGATAAACTAATACACTTTTCGCTAATTGATCATTCTTAGATGATCTCACCTTACTGGACATAAATTGATAAAGCATACAATCAACTGGGAAGCATTTATCCTATAAACCTTCTATGCTTCGATGCTTTCTACACAACTAATCTATATACCTATTCTTATATCCCTAATTCATTAACTAACTTGACTGTTCATCATAACTTTAGTTCTAGTTTTTAGCTCCATTAATATCATCATCCCACCGCTGCCACCAAAATGTAGGAGGTCAAAATGGCGGGAACAACCGCGACTCCCTAACGTGGTAGCATTTTGGCTGAGCGCGGTCTAAGGCTTTAATTACTGGTCAAATCTCTAATTCATCAAATCTAATCCAAATCTATTCGAAGGCAAAACTAACTGGGTCCTTTTTCTTGAACCTTGTAGACACATTTTCTGACTACTAACTGACGCGTTTAAGTATTTAACATTTAATAAGGGCTGATAAAGCAAGACTACTCAAATGAAACGAAACACTTATCAAAACAATAACATCTATTAACAATAATAATCAACAATCCCGTTTGATAGGTTACATAAAAAATGAATGAGGCTTTGAACATAATGACGCTTAATTGAAACCAGAAGTTGATTTAGACAGACACACCTTTTAGCAGAGATAAATAAACAATTCTAATTTAAAATGAAATGCGAGACAAGTTGAAAAGGCTTACCAGGACAATACACATATTTTTAAGTGCCTAGCGCACTGTACAACAACTTTACTTCATGATGGTCGAACGAGAAGAAGGAAAAAATTTTGCTCCCTTGCCTAGGTCAATCCGAAGGCACGGAAGCATTTCTCCGTAGCCAATGACAACGCGTCAAATTTAAACTTATAAACACGCGGTCAAATCCTCAGTAAACCAGATGTTCAATTGAACAACACCAAAACTTTGACATTCTCGAACATTCTACCCCGTCTACATCGCGCTCAATTTGATCACATCCTAACAAATAAATAATGGGTTTCCGACCCATTACACCTATCTATATTTGTATATGTTCCAATGGAGTGATCTGGCGATACAAGCCAGTCCAAGACTCTGTGGATCATTCCTGAACACAGTCGTCATGGATATAGATATAACAGTTTGTAATTATTATGAATATTTTTTGATTGATATAATATCAATTTCATGTACTGATCTATATACCAGGGTATACAGACACTAGAAGGTAGGATATAACTGGTATCCAAAACGAGTCGGTTGCGCGCATGACGTCACGCGTAGAGTAAAAGGAACCGCCAAGTTAAAATACATACACTAAATAGGCGTATGTGAGCTATATTTTCTGTTTAAACAGACATTTCTCGACATTGTTATGTGTGTTATGTTATGACACGGGTGATTATAGGAAATTAATTGAAAATGTAACTAATAATTCCTGTAAAACCATTGTGTGCCTTGGTACATTGTACATTGAATTATTTTCGTAAATAAATAATAATATCATTACCACTATTAGGATATCATGTCTTTGAGTATATTGAAATGTAAAATTGTACAATAATATACTTACATGTACATAACTATAAATAACATGTAAAAAATCTATAAATACAAATGGGTAAAAATACATTGGATTTTGGTATTATACAAAATTTATTCATATGTTTAATAATAAACGAAATCAGAATCAAACCGTTTTTTATAGACAAATGTAAGAGAATGTACAAAATAAAAGCTGGTTTTAAGAAATCAATGCTGACAGAATATTTGCTATTATATTTACTTTAAGTGGACAATTTATGGCTGTAGACATTTCCATTAAAGTTTTATTCTCAGCAGAATAACACTAAAAACCCGCTGAAAATCGGTTAACAAGGGTTAAATTTCAAACTGTTTGCGATGTTTACTCCACGCGTGACGTCAACGGCAGCCATTTCTCATGCGTGATATCTGCCCCTGTCTGTATACCAATATATTCGTTCAAGTTCGGTAGTTGGTGTTTGATTGAAACCAACACTCGCTCCAGTAATACATCTTAACATTAAATAGGTACTTTATCTATGCGTTTAATCGCGCGTTTCGCGATACGTATTTTATCTCTGCATATTGCGCACACATGAGCGCGGGATCAAACGTGCAATTTTGTATGTACTCATAGATAAAATACGTGTAAAATAAGTGTCTCAAAACGCGCGATCAAATGTCTGTTCCAAATCCCCACGTCTGCGCGTGTTGCATTGGTTTACGTCAACTTTGACAGGGTAGGGAAGCCACGCTGTGTTAATTCAGCGCAAAATAGTGTGAACTGTATATTTGTAGTTGACCCTCGTGGCAGCGCAGCGCTGAAAGCACAATTTGCAATCGCCAGCGTCTTTACCGACCGATTTTGTTAGTTCACAACGCTACCGCTATGTTTTGAGCGCAAATGTCAAAGCAGAATATCTCAGGAAGGAAATACGCAAGCAGAATATCTCCGGAAACGTAACGAATACAAAGGTGTTCACTATGGATAATATTGAAATGATACCACACTATGACCCTCTTCACCTTCTCAAGGATTTGAGACATAATCTATTAAACGTATGATGTATCGTTTAAATTCATATCCGAAACATGTACATCTGAATCATGGAAGGACATCGTTACATTGTATAACCTTGGGGATTTTGATATCAGACAGCTAAACCACTTGACTGACGCACATGTTATATCTGGAAAAATTAAGTTTATGAAGGTGAAGATGACAGCTTTGTCGGGTTTCTTCATCTTTGTCAAAAATTGGCAAATTAGGTATGTATTTTATTCCATAATATAAAAATGTTTAAAAATTTTATAAATATTATCGTTTTTTTAATATAATTTTCGTATTTAATTTCAGCACCTGGAAAACTACCTCCAACAGCATTAAGGACAATTTATTTTTTTAGTACTATAATTTATTGTTATATTTTGCAATTTATTTTTTTTATATTTTTTACTTCTTATAATATAAGATTCCGTTCATAAAATCATGTTTCATTTAAAACTAACCTTGTCAATATACTTCAAAAATCGTATAGCTTGAAATTTAACAGAAACGGTTTTCGCCTTTGGCGAAATCAGTTCTCTTAAATTTCAACTTAAACGATTTTTGAGGTCGAAAATCATATTTTAAAGATTTTGAAACTCAAATACAAAATAACATGGCAACAGAATTGCAAAATTTTTTGGAGCAACGGGATGAGGAGATAATGTTTACACATCTAGATATGACCAAATTATCGATGTTTACTGGCGAGGATGAGGTGGATGCATCGGAATGGTTGCAAACTTGGAAATTGGAACAATAAAATTAGAAACTGCTCAGTTGCATTTAGCGGGTACCGCAAAGTCATGGTAGCGAAAGAGACGAGCTGATATAACGAATTTCGAGTTTCGTTAATAAATTAACATTACATAAAAATAAAAAAAATAAATATAAAAAAAATTAAAATAAAAAACGACACAATAAAAAAGGCAAAACTAGACTATTTCAAATCTAAATTCCAAACAGTGCAACACGACCGACAGACAACGTGGCAGACAGTTAACAACCTAATAAATAAACGCTCTACAAAATCCAACAAATAAAGAGGGAAGATGGAACAATAGCGACAACTCCATTAGAAATGGCTAATGAAATCAATAAGTACTTCTCAGAAATAGGTCATAACCTGGCTCAAAAATGTAAATACAAAAGAAAAAAACAAGAATTTTCCAAGAGAGAACCTACGAGTGGCGAATCCAGCCAAATTCCTGGAAACCACCAAGTGGAAAGTATAATAACGCGACTAAAAAAGAACAAAGCACCAGGATTCGATAAGGTCTCAAACAACATCCTACAGCAAAACGCGGCAACAGTAACCCCTATTATTGCAAAACTGGCGAACAACATGCTCACAAATGGAACCTACCCCGAATACCTCAAAAAAGCTGTTGTAACACCGATATACAAGTCTGGAGACATCACTATACCCTCAAACTATCGACCTATCTCAATTCTGTCAGCGCTCCATAAGATTAGGGAAACAATCATCAAAACACGAATAGAACAACACATAAATACAAATAAAATTATCAACAATAGCCAATACTGTTGAATCGCGCAGCCAGACATAGAAGAAACTTTAGGTTAAGAAATAATAACACGTCAGTTCGAACGAAACTGCAGACTCAAACTAACTTTATTAGACCGTATTCCAAACAAGTATACATCGTGTATATGTTGCTCAACAGATGGCGCTGCATGTATCAAATAGGCCTCATAATTTTAATATCATTCTAACACCCCCACTATATTAAAATTATTACATCAACTCAACTAAACCTAAGTCTGACATAAATTTAACATGTTTAACACTACCTAAACTTTTAGTAAGTATATCGGCTGGCATATCAGCCGATGGTAAATAGCACAAACTAACATGTCTGTCATTAATCACATCTCTTACAAAATGGTACCTTACATCTATATGTTTTGATCTATTGTGGTGCACAGGATTCACACTTAATTTCTGGGCACTCATTACAAATAGTTATGTAATTTACCGGGTTTTTAACCATAATTTCATTATATAAATTTTTGAGATACATAGCCTCTTTAGTAGCGTCTGAAATGGCCGTATATTCAGCCTCACAACTGCTCAACGCAACAGTTTTTTGTTTCTTACTTTGCCAAGAAATTGAGCCGTTCGCTAATTTAAATACATACCCTGTATAGCATTTCCTGTCTATGCTGTCAGTTGCCCAATCAGCGTCTACAAAACCTGTTAAATCAGATACATCTTTTTCAAACTTTAACTTTACACATTTTGTCGCTTTCAAATATCTGAAAATACGCTTAGCAGCTTTCCAATGCAATTCGTTATGAGAATTGTTGAACCTACTTAAATAACCTACACTAAACGCTATATCCGGTCCGGTAAGAACTGCGAAATACATTAAACTACCAATCAACTGTTGATAAGGTAAATCTTTTTGACAAGTCCTTTTCTCATGTTCTAAAGTTAATTGTACATTCTTTTCAATAGGAGTACTTACACCTTTGCAATCTGACATATTGAACTTTTTCAACAAATGATCGATATACTTTTCCTGGCTTAAAGTTATAACTCCCTTATCTCTATTTATCAACATTCCCAGACATTCTCTTGCTTCTCCCAAATCCTTAAGTCTAAACCTTGAATTTAATTCTGACTTTAAACTTTCAGTTTCCCCAATATTATTTGAGAATACAAAAAAATCATCCACATATAACGGTTATTAAGTTATTATCAAGTTTTGTATACAAGCATGGTTCATATTTCGATCTCTTATAGCCTATTTTAATGAGAACATCATCTATTTTCTTATTCCAAGCTCTAGATGCTTGTTTGAGACCATATACAGCTTTTCTTAGTTTACAAACTTTTGAGTCATCTACAATAAAACCTTCTGGTTGTCTCATATATACAATTTCAGATAAATCTCCGTTTAAAAAAAGCGGTTTTTATATCTAAATGCGTAATAATCATGTTCAAATTAGCTGACAATGCTATTAAAAGTCTTAACGTGGAATGTCTTAGTACAGGCGCAAATGTTTCTTCATAGTCGACACCATAGGTTTGCGTAAAGCCTCTTGCCACTAATCTTGCTCGATAACACAACTTTCCCGCACTATCGAACTTCTTTTTAAACACCCACTTACAGTCCACTATTGTTTTATTCTCCGGTATCTCCGTCAGTTCCCAAGCTCCATTCTCGTTGAAAGAATCCATCTCGTCCTGCATGGCCTCCTTCCATTTCTCTGCATCTGGACTGCTCATAGCTTCTTTTACGGAAATTGGATTTTCGTCTAAACATATTTCTTCACTTTTACAATAATATGTGACATAATCATTAAAGGTCTTTGGTTTGGGTACTCTCTGGGATCGTCGTACATCACCTTCTGCCATGTCAATTGTCTCATCAGCAACGTAATCACTATCATCCTCCCGATCTGCGTCTAGATTATCTGGATAATTTTCAATTTCATCATCATTCGTAGCCCCACTGAATCTGCTTCTTCCATTTTAACTTTTTCAACTTTTGTTTCCACATCAGTGCTTTCTACGACACCTTCCAATTTTTCCTTGGTAGTTTCAATGATGGTCACGTCTCTGCTTAGAATGACTGAGTTAGTAACAGGATCATATACTCGATATCCCTTTGCATTTTCTCCATATCCTACCAAAATCATTTGTTTTGCCTTTTTATCCCATTTTGTTCTTTTTGCTTTTGCAACATGCACCATCGCTACGCTACCAAATATTCTTAAATGGCTCACGTCTGGTCTTCTTTTAAATCAAATCTCATATGGCGTTTTGTCGTTCAAATCAGCAGCAACAGATCGATTTCTTATATAAACAGCTGTGCCAACAGCTTCAGCCCAAAACTGTTTTTTTAGATCTGCTTCAAAGAGTAAGCATCTGGTTTTCTCTACCACCGTTCGATTCATTCGCTCAACCATACCATTTTGCTCAGGTGTATAGCCGTTCGTCGTCTGGTGCACGATTCCATTCTTTACTAGAAAATTTTCAATGTTCTTTCCACAAAATTCTCCACCATTATCTGTTCTCAATATTTTTATTTTAATACCTTTCTGATTTTCAACCATGGTTTTAAATTCAATGAATTTTTTCATGATTTCGTCCTTTGTCTTTAAAAAATATACAAAAACCATTCGACTGAAATCATCTTCAAACAGTAAAAAATATTTTGATCCACCAATAGATGTCGTTTCCATCGGCCCACATAAGTCTGCATGAATTACCTCCAGTATCGAAGAAGCCCTGGTACCTTTATTTTGAAATGGTAGTCTGGCTTGTTTCCCTTCGCACATATGCCTCCTTTACATTTAATTCCTTCCACAACACCTTTTTCCATCTTAGCCAAATATTTATTATTTAAATGACCAAATCTGCGATGCCATATTTTGCTAGAAGCAGTTGAAGACATAGCTAAATAACAATGAGTTGATTTTGAAACATTTAATCTATAAACACTATCCACTAAGTCAGCTGTTGCTATCAACTCTCCTTGCTTGTTGTGAATTTTGCAGCTCTTTTGATCAAATTCAATAATATTTCCATTTTTTATAAGTTGACTCACCGAAAGTAGGTTTGTTGTTAATTCAGGAATACACAATGTTTCTTTCACCACTATCTCGTGTTCTCGATCGCCCACTGTTGTTTTCATATGAACATCTCCCACGCAGCTAGCACGGACTCGTGTCTGATTGGCCACAATAATTTCTTGGATGTTTCCTGGATCACAAACATTCTGCAACCACTCCGAATTCGCCGTAAGATGGACGCTTGCTTTCGAATCCACATACCACTCGTTCTTGTTGAATGAGCCGCTCAAAAATACCGCACTAAAAGCATTCATTTTCTTTTCTTTTTGTCCGCTTTCAGCTTTGTTAGGGCACTTATTTTTTAAATGTCCGAACTGTTTACAACGGTAACACTGCACATTTCGTTTGTCCCGCGACTTTTGCTCGCCACTGTACTTCCCGGTATTCCCGCACTTTCCTTGTATATTGTTTGTATAGTTCCCGGCAAAAGCACTACCCGTACCAGTGTCTGATTCCATGTCCATGAGCTTTGTTTTGATAGAATCTGCTGTGATCTTTATCCCCGAGTGTTCGATTGCCATTATCATAGGCGCGTACTTCTCAGGTAAATCCGCCAAAAGAAGTGATCCGATCCATTCTTCATAGATGTTGAAACCCGTACTTCTTAACTTTTGCGCGATATCGATTATCTGATTCACATACGTTCCCATGCTATCACTGCTCTCTAGCCTCGTCGAGATCAGCGTTCTTAAAAAACTTACTCACCTCGTAAAACCAGTGTCTGCGTACAACTTTTTTAGTTTATCCCACACGTCGCTTGCTGTCGTTGCTTGTTTTATATGCACATATAACGATGTATCTATCGATAAAACCAGCTTTGCTTGAGCCTTTTTGACTTTATTCGCATCCTCTTCGGTTCCTAGGATACACTCTTCCAACCCGTCGAGAATCAAAAAGTTCTTTATGGCAAATGCCCATTCCTCGTAGTTTTCCCTGCCGGTCAACTTTGGCACACTGGACAAATTCACTGCCACCGACATTACACCGACCGTTCAAACTTCACTTCGCGATTACTACACTTTTCCAATTACCTAAATTCTGGGCCCATAACCTGTTGAATCGCGCAGCCAGACATAGAAGAAACTTTAGGTTAGGAAATAATAACACGTCAGTTCCAACGAAACTGCAGACTCAGACTAACTTTATTAGAACGTATTCCAAACAAGTATACATCGTGTATATGTTGCTCAACAGATGGTGCTGCATGTATCAAATAGGCCTCATAATTTTAATATCATTCTAACAAATACGCCTTCCAGAAGAAAAACGGAACAACATCTGCAACAATAGACCTGGTATCTTATATGTCCACGCATCTCGACAGGAGAAGGATGGCTGCTATAATACTCATCGATATGAGGAAAGCATACGATACGATATGTAAAAAAAGGTGATTGAAAAATTGGAAAGATTGGGAATACGTGGAAAAAATCTAAATCTTTTGGAATCATATTTAAAGAATAGACCCCAATCAGTCAAAGTTGGAAAAACTGAAAGCAACACCGCTTATCCCTCACACGGATTGCCACAAGGAGGAAATTTGTCGCCTGTGATATATATCCTCTACACGAATGACATACATGAATTAAAACTCAAAGGCAAAGTATTTGTATATGCCGATGACATCTGTATTGCCTACAATAATGAAGACGCAGAAGCTATGGAAAGAGATATCAAGGAAGACCTAGAAAAGATAGAAAACTGGTGCGCAAAGAATGATCTAACAATAAATGAAAATAAAACCAACTACATCATAATGAATAACAAGAAAGAACAAATCCGCTTTACCCTAAGAATAAATAACAACGAGATACAAGGAAGCTAAATACCTAGGATTAACCATAACACAAATGGAATAGCTACATCAATCAAATTCGAAAGAAAAACGCAGCCACAATCTCAAAAGTTCTGAAAATAAAGCAGTTAATACCAACGGGCATGAGAAAACCAATCTATCATTCCATGTTTATGGCAAACATTAACTACCTGACAACGCTATGGGGACCTACAAGTGCAAAAAACCTAAATATGATACAGATACAGCAGAACAAGGTATTAAAAATGCTTTATAACCTGAACTACCGTACACCAACCAAAGAAGTTTTGAAAGAACAAAAGAACTCAACATACGTCAGACAATACTGCTAAACGACATCATGCTGCTTCACAAGATACAGACAAATGAATTACGAACTAACATAAAACTAACAATAACTATGGAAGTACACAGCAGTAACACCAGGCAACGTACACAAATTAGACCACAAACATATAAAACATGCAAGTATTCACTGAGCACGACAACATCAGCGGTACAGAAATACAACCGTATTGAAAATAAGATAAAAAAAATAAAACTGATACCTTTTAAAAAGAAGATGAAAGCTATGATACTGTCGAGGGAGATCCGGCCTTAGCTGACACCGATCCAGACCAATAAAACAATAGACCCTCGATACCGATAGCCCGGGGAGAGTTCGTCACTCGAGGCGAGGCCAGAGGGAGGAAACCGTGTGAGGATTATCAGCAGATTACTCATGCATAACTATGTGTGTGTTTATGCAGTGTATACACATGTATGGTAGAATAAATAAATAATTTATAATTTCTAATTACAGAAAAATGGGAGAGAATGAAAGGACGGATTCAGGAAAATGACGAGAAGGTAGCGAATTATGCTCATCAAAAGCTTGTATTATGTCGGGATGTGGGTTTGAGTTTGAACAAACGATCACAAACAAAAGAGCAGATGTTGGCGGCTGTAATATTACTGTCTGTACCCCATGCTACAATAGACGAATTTATTGATGATTTTTCGTCAAATGAGTGTTTGGCCGCGAGCCGAAATTCACTCAGCAAACCCTCAATAAACCAAAATAAAAGGGTACAAGGAGGTTACAAACCAAAAGAGTCGAAAAGTACCACCAATGCTATAAATGTCACGAATTTGGGCATATGAAACGAGAATATCCACAGCTGGGGAACTCGAAGAAAGAAACAATCAAGCCGATTCTCAAGATCGAGAGTGAACAAGTGGATTTGGGTGAAAAATTCCTTAACGACTTGTAAGTGCATGGACGAAACATGAAAGACCTATTGACATGGGCAATTCAGTATCAGTAATACGCGAATCGGTAGCACGTGAGTGCCATCTCCGAATGATCGAAACTCCAGTACAGCCCAACCAACATAAACAGCACCTAAAATTTGTAAACATCAGGATGCGTACAGGACAAGTGGTCCTCTCCACCATATTTTGGTGGAGGGGTTCATTCTCCAGCGCGACTGTGGACTGCTCGCATCGAACGCAATGATGATAAGCGTGCGCAGTAAGAACGTTCATCTACACGGCAACATTTGAATATTTATTTACGTCCACGCGATAGGTTTACGCGCACTGCGTAGATGCATCTCACTCTCGCCGAATGCCGTTCTTCGCGCAAACTTGTTTTCTCGAAAACTTGTTTTCGCACTTAAGCCCCCTTTCCGCAGACCGGGTCACATATACTCCTTGATGGGGAAATATTAACTGGAATAAAAAAGGTTTCACAATATATCACATAAAATTCATAGAGGTTGTATAGCTTGACACTTCAGCTTCAAGGAGATATATGGCACATTAACATTCGTTACCATTTTTCGGCGATTTTGATTACTTTTTATTTTCAGAACAGGTCGCCACGATAACGCGGAAGCAGGTGTTAGAATATCTGCGAGAACGGAAATTACTCAAATTCAAGGCATCAGTGAGTTATTGCTAGACTTGTAAATTATATAGAAATGAAGATACGCCATTGCAAACTTCCCGAAAATTTAAAGGAATTGATTTAAGTGTATTTGAGTAATTTAAATAGACGGTGGACATTGTGCAATTATAATGTTAAAACTTTTTATAACTATTTATGAGACAGTTTCAGTTGTGGGAAGACCCAAAAAGAATTTTCTTGATCGCACTTCTAATTCCAAAAGAAACAAAGTATCACATCTTTGTTCCACAAATTCTCCAGAAGATCTCGCTTTGGCAGCACAAATTACGTATGCAAAAAATGGAAGGAAAAATTTTGCTCAATCAATAAAAAAGTTATAAGTGATTCTCAGGTTACTACGGTGCTATAAGAATCACCAAGGGTATGTAAACATTATTCCTCCGAAGACTTACTTCTTATACAAACAATAACAATTCAATAATATTATGGAAAAACCCTCGTACATCATCCACACGTTAGTGTATGCCAATCTGATTTCAATTTCCAAATGATACCACAGTGAAAATAAAGGAAGAGTTTTCGTATATAGAAAAACAAATATCAGAGTTGACTTCAACTTCCATACTTGCACGTGGAAGAAACTTTTTTGTACGGCACATGTTGGCCAAAACAATGGTAGATGGGAAGGTATGAAATTCACTTACCAATACTGTTTCGGCACAAACTTGCTACCTTTGTGGAGCAAAACCATCTGAAATGAACGATATTGATGCGGCAATGAAGAGGCGGTCTGATGTAACGGCATATAACTTTGGTCTATCGACACTACATACTCACATTCCCATGTTTGAATCCTTGCTACATATATCGTATAGGTTGAAGAAAAAGAAATGGAGAACCCCAAAAGATGCTATTCAGTGTAGAAAAACCGCAATTATCCAAAAATTCAAATAAGAAATGGCAATTTTTGTGGATGTTGTAAAGCAACGGAAAGGTACCACCAACGATGGTAATACAGCTCGCCCATTCTTCGCAATGCGGAAAAAGCAGCAGAGATTACAGGGCTAGACGTGACTCTAAAGCCGTGTTTTCCTAGGAGCAGGGTCTTTGCGCTGCGCACGACGTGATAGATAGATAAGCCTTTAACGTCATCCACTCTTTCCAAAGTATTGAAATTGGAGTGTTTTCCTACACAGCGCAACGCGCTAGCGTGGAGCGTATTATGTCGATGAAATAGACCCGACTGCATCTGGAGGAGTAAAGTGCGTTGCACGCTGCATGATTTGTTGCGAGAAAAATGTCTCAAAGTACGCTCAAATTGCCATCAGTGAAGTTTTTGGCCGATGAGGACGAGCTTTTAATAGAGTTCGTGCAGAACCATGCGATATTGTATGACTTAAAACACAGAATTTAAAAACAACATTAAAAAAGACCTGCTGTGAAATGAACTTGGAAACGCAGTGAAGAAAGAAGGTAAGTTTTTATTGAAACAATTAGATTTTTGTATAAAGCAATATTTATTGTCATAGTAGTGGTTAAAACATGTACTGAATAAAATAGCAACAAAAACAGAACATTTTGATAAACTTAAACTAAATTACATGTGTATATACTTATACAAATATACTCACGTCGAAATTGATTTTACCTTGAATCTATTAATGTAGGTATAGGTGTAGTAAAAAAGTCATATGGAGCAGTTTGAGAGTAGTGCTTTTACACTCTGATGACATGTGTCGGGGAGTACTGAAGTAGTCAGTCAACCTGACTGTGCCTGTGAAATGAATCATGTTTTGTGTTGGGAAATCGTCCAACGTTGGGGTTCTTTTTTTGTTCGAAGGATTTTTCGATAAAAACTCATCTCTTAACATGTTGTGTAAGCAACAGCACACAACGATAACCAAGTCAATAAACTCAGGTTTCCAATGTAAAATTTTAGTATTGGAGTGAAACAAATTCTGAAAGATCCACCTCGCAGATCTTTAGATCCTTTCTAGAAGATCCACCTCGCACGCCAAAGATTTACAAGAAAATTACGATTCCTATAGCACTGCAACTGCAGTGCGGAATATGAATCAACTTCATCAAAGTCTTTCCAACCACTCATGAACAGTTTTGTTGATACCGTGGACCCTTCAGAAGAGGTAAAAAATGACGCCATGTTTTAACAGAGTATTTGGTTGGTTGCTACTTCTTTCTGGAGAACAAAACTTTACTTTTACTGCTCATCAAGAAAGAAGTGAACATAGTAGTTACTAGTTACCTTTTTCAATGGTTTTACAACTGGAATTTTATTTCTCATTCTAATCGCGTAAAGAATTTAATATTTGATAAGTAATTTTCTGATTTTAGACGCTCGTGCAAAATAAATATTCTTTCCTCCTGTCGTACCTAATTGTTTAACTGTACAAACCTACGACTAATGAGAAAAAATGTGCTTTTTGATAGCTTAGCTTAATCGTGTCAGGATTCCATATGGGAATTGCTAGCAAGTTCTTGTTTTGCAACTGGGACCCCCTTACAATTTACAGAAAATATACATTGGAAACAATTGTTTAAAAAAGTTAGGCCTTCTTTAAAAGTTCCTACCCGATACCAACTTTCCAATGATTTGTTAGAAACCGAATATAAAAGAGTAAAAGAAATGGTTGGAACAAAAATTTCTAACGCTAAAACCATTGGCATACAGATCGACGAATGGTGTAAGTTAAAAAATGATGCAATTGTAATATCGTTATAACAACTCCTACACCAGTGTTGTACAGGAGTATAGAAACAAACGAAAATAGACAACTGCTCAATATGTGTGCAATATGTTATCAGAAGTGATTGAGGAAATACGACTGACAAAAATTTCATGTTTTGTCACTGACAATGCAAGCAATATGAAAGCATGATAGGTATGATAAGCTGTTATGGATATTGTGCTCATATACTTAATTTACTGACACAAGATATTTTGAAGCTGCAACAATTTAAATCTTTAAAAGAGAAATGCACAAATGTGGTCAGTACTATTAGAACATCGCACATTGCAAATGCAAAGTTTCTCCAAATTCAGGCAGCAAAAACAATTAACAAAATTGCCATGTTTGATAAGATGGAGTTCTATGTATAATTGCCTCGATTCACTGAAATTTAACCAAAAATCTTTGCAGGAATTAGTAATAAATGATAATCTGGACATATTAAAGAACGTAAAACTTATTAAGTCCGACATTTTGAGCGATAACGTTTGGGAAGATATTGATATTCTTTACGATCTGCTTTTGCTATTAACTAGACGTCTAACAAAAATACAAAGAACTAAACCTATAATTTCACAAGGGGTAGAAATTTTTTATCATCTGAAAAAAATTGAGGAACTTACTACTGACAATTTGCAAAATACTCTTCTAAATTTGTTAGATGAACGCAGGAAAATGGCAGTGGAACCTATACATTTATCGGCCAATCTTTTAGATCCATATCTAAGAGGTCAAAACCTAACAAAAATGAATATATACAAGGTCTTCAATATATATCTGATGTCAGCTCATTCTTTTCAGATAAAGAATTGTTGGAGAGTATAATGCAAGAACTGGGAAATTATAAAGCAAAAGAGGTTATATATTTGGAAATAATTTTATGTGGGTTTGTATAGACTCTAGATGATAAAAAATTCAATCCAGTTGTGTGATGGAAGTCATTTTGTGTGAATAGCCCACCTACAACAGCAGCAACAGAACGCGCATTTGCTGTGTGTGTGGTAACATATACACCAAAAACAGAAATCGCCTAACCAATGAACGACCAGCAAAATTAGTTTATATTCAAAACAATTTAAAACTATGTGAAATGGATACTCCTATTGAAAGTGCCAATACTGACAATAAAGACTCTTCCGAGAATGACAACGATAACTGAGCGTCTGTAGCGTGCTGGATTCAGATGAAGAGGAAGAAGGAAGAAATTTAATAAGATAACTGTTTTATACACTAGTAAGAGTCGGAATCATTGTCCGAACGGACGTTATTTAGGAAACGTATCTGAACAGATGGTTACCCTAAAATTATGAATGGTTGTAACTTGTAAAAACAAACAAGACATATGCATAAATATAATGGCTTGCAGGATGTTAGTTTTAAAATATTATCCTAGAGCTTTGTTTTGAAACTAGGGTTTTGAAACATAAGGCGTCCATTTCTAGGAATTTCTAGAGAAACGTGATCTGCAAACGGACCACCGAGAAGCGAGTCAACAGTTTTTCTAGGGAGGTGGACTGGACCCTGATTGGTACCAGTTTTGGGCTCACTGTATTTTGGGGGTGTTAACCCAAAATTTCTAAGGTTTCCTCAATAGCCGGGGAATAAACAATTGGCAGGTGCTAAGTCAGCTTTGAATCGAAAGCTTCAGTTCCTCTTGCGTCTACTGTGATTGTGTCGTTGGCTAAGTCCAAAGACTCACCAGCATCCAGTTTGAGAGATCAACCGTTCGAGGCTCAACTTGGTTAACTTCCTTAATCTTCGAGTTCCGGTAATTTGCAGATACATATTCAGGGTCCAGGCAGACGATTTCCAGGCTACAGAGTGCAGTAATTGGCGAGTATAAGGCAGGCCGAGGTAGGTGAAAAGTATCTTGGTGATCGATAAAGGGATAGCAGGCGCAAGGTTGTCTTTGAATAATACAAGGGCCTCCATCCTAATAGAAACTTGTTTATAGAATCTAAGAGTTTTGCTTTTGTAAAGGTGTAAATCCTTTCAGTAATTAAGTCATTTTTGTCAAGATTTTTCACTGAACCAATTCACTGAACTTGCCAATTTTGTGAAGTACAAGTAAAGAGCGGAAAATAGAATCGTCAAGAAGTAAGAGTTACCATTCATTTAATGCAGAAAATAATTCTTTTCAACAAGACACTAGACAAGAACCCACAGTAAATATTAGATTGATTAAATCCCTGGTATATCTAGACTCAGAACTGGAAATACCACAAACCTGGGAAGTGTGTCGTTGGTTATCACTTTATAAATCAATTTGTTAATAGACGACACCACTTAGCCCCACTTATTACACACTTAAATATTTATTGTTCAGAGTGAGATTTTTACGTTTGCGATTTTAATAATCAGATAAGTTTATTATTATTTTTTATGTGAAGAATAAAGTTCTGATGTATTAGTATGTATTTATTATGGTTATTTATTGCTTCTAGTAGGTAAGTTCCAAACCCAGAAAAAAATCGAAATAGTACACTTTAGGTTACCATAACTGTCTAAATAAAATACCTTAAATTAAACAAAAAACCATAATTCACTCCGGTCATTTACCAAAAATATAAATTACCGTAATTTTACGTCCCTGGACTCTATCCAGCAATGAAGAATCAACTTCATCTGCGCAACCAAGCACTGGGGAAGTGGAGGATGCTCCAACTGAGTACCCGCCCCAGCATGCATCAAGCCACGCCTCATCTCAAAAAACTGAAAAAACTACCACACCATCCACAGACGATCAAATTTCTGGCAGTGCCATATTTCGATCCCTTTCCGAAAAAAAGAAAGTCCTCCTCTCCAACAATACAACAGAGATAGCACGATAAAGAATATTACAAAAAGTATATGGAAGAGCTTATATGTTTTTTAAATCAATGGCAGCTATAGTAAAAAAGTTCCGACCCGATCTTGCCACCCGGACGTAGTCACGGAAATGAAACTACTGAACCTGGAACCATCTTTCCCTCATACCACAGGATTTACAACTATGCAGTACGATGCAGACTAGGCTTTGTCTTCCTCCGCCTCAACATCATCTTTCCCTCATACCACAGGATTTACAAATATCCCCTATAATGAAAACCAGTCGTCGTATTCCTCTGGCTCAACATCACCACCCTGGCCCACTCCACATTCAGCTCACACAGGTGCTTCCTCTGACTTACTTTTCTGCCTGAGAGTGACGAATAATGCTGTTTTTTGTATATTATTTTGTAGCAATAAAAAGTAAGTTAAAATATTTGCTTGCTTATTCACTCTGTTGCATGAGGAGCTTGTCAAGTCTTCCTCAATTGTCAGAAAAAGATGCGAAGGCTGGTAGGCTGGAAATGGAAATTTCGTATTGAGTCGCAGAAAGTGCCAAAATCAAGGTCAGGAGACGGTGTAGATGAATATCAAGACCAAACAATTCAAGATATATCATGGCCCTACTTCCAAAATTTATTATTTTTGAAGGACCAGTTGACATCGAGAGAAAGTACAGGAAATTTGTCGTTGATTGTCGAACCTGTAGCTACAAGTTCTCCTGGTCCATCGTCAAATGCCGAATACGATGAAGATGCTTTTCATGAACGCTCACTATCGCCATCGACTATCCTTCCACTTTCGCTATCTGGAACGCTACGCTGAAACAACAATACCAAAAGGGCACCAAAAAGGAGTCAACCTTTTAATGACATACAGATATAACTGTTAGAAATTGAAGAGAAGAAATTGAAACTGTTAGATAAAGAAGGAACTAATGCAGACTGGAGTTTTTTCGAACGTTCAATGACTCATACAAATAAATTAAATGATGAAAAGCGACTATTACAACAAATAGAAATAAAATTTTATATTTTTGTTAGACTTCTAGTTAATGGCAAAAGCAGATGGTAAAGAATATCCAATATCTTCCCAAAAGTTATCGCTCAAAATGTTGTTGGCAGATTCCGGTAAGCATGTTTGTTTTCATCTATGATCAATTGTATAGTGCAGTGATTCCCAAAGTGGTCTATATCGACCCAAGGGGCCAACGACGACCTGCAAGGGGTCCATGTGATACGAATATGGGGATCAACGATAGTGGATCTCATATAAGATTACTAGATTTGTAGCTTAGGTTTTACGAGAAAACGTAACAAATAGACCGGCCAATACACAACTACGGTTTTGTACCGCGTGCATTGCGTACAGTTAGGTGGTTTCCCTCTCAACGTTATGGTGGGTCGAGGTAGCCTATATTCCGCCGCGCTGTGATCATGTTTCACACATACGCCCAGTAACAATTCGCCCATTTTCGTCTTACAGCTTCGCAAAGACAGCGCAGGAATAAGAAATAGTTTAAAAAATATAAACTGTGTCATTTTGTTTAAGAATGTCGGAGAAAAGTAAATATATTATGTTTATAAAATTTTAGTTTATCCATAACCGAAAAGCATGGCTAGTGCTCCACGAGAAAAAAAAGTTTGTGAACCTCTGGTATAGAGCGTTTGTTTTTTTTTGTTTATTTCACATTTAATTTGCGCTAATTCATTTCATTGTTGTTGGTGGTTTGCTGAATACAGTTGCTACACACTTTAATCCTACTTTTTGTTGCGTTTTATATAGAAATAATTTATTTCGTTATATATTTTTTTCTGTATTTATGTAATACCCTATCATAAAGCTATGTTTTGTTGCACACTACCAGTTTCCTTCTGGTCATAGCGATGACCTCTAGCATTACGTTGGCTCACATTATTGTAAGATCATTTACTGAGCATTTTAATGAGTTTAATAGTTTGTATTGTCGAAGAGGTACGACATCGTCGGTGACAGTAAGACCTGGTTGAGTCACAAAGTATCTGACAACCAAATTGCAGTAGCCGGGTACAACGTAATCAGGAATGACAGGGGTATGAGGGGAGGTCTATAGGCATTGTACATATCTGACAGTTGGCAGTATTGCCGTGTGGGTGAAGTAAGTCAGAATATTGAGCAGTTATAGGCTGGTCACTATTTCTACTAGAAAATATGCGATTGGCTGTATTTATAGACCGCCGTCGGGTGATATTAACGATTTTATTGATACCATTACCATGACTTTGTGCCTAATGGGAGGTATCTCCCATGCAATTTATTGTGTTGGGGATGAAAATATAGATTTGCTGGATGTTGATCATCTATATATTCGTAGGTTTGGTGAGGTTTTACATGATTTGAACCTTATACAGCTTATTGATTGTTACGTTTTGGGTTCGAAGAAAACGTCCAGTGTGTGTAGAGTTTATTTATTTTAAACACTACTAAAAATCACAACTCTATTTATAACTATAACAACTCTATTTATGTAAATACAGCACTTATTTATTTGCACACGGTCGCTATGTGGATCTCTTGGTATTCACTCGTAGCGCTTCCAGGCAAGAACTAACTCTCGCGGCGTCCGTTACGCGCTTATATACCCGCGCCTCGACCTTCGTGATAATTCCTGGCCTTTCTAGACTCTTCGCGACCAGCCCGCGCGCCTGTCTGTCCACGCCGCACTCCTTCCCGAGTCCGCCGGAATATTCTATATCGGGGAGTCGCACACGCGCTCACTCTGGCTTCTTCTCGAACATTCCCGCGCCGCGGCGACGCCAGTCCGCGCCTATGCAAGGCACTATCGTTACATTGCCCCCCTCTTAGACTGTTTCGCCCCGAAACAGCATCCCCATGGAGGTATTGGCAGTCAGGTCCTTTAGTGCAGGTGCCCGTACTGTAAAAATAGCACTGGACACTTTTCTCAGTTGGCAAGCGGGGTCGCAGATTAAAACAACAGACGACGATCTGGATAGAGGTGTCCCTGAAGATGGTCTCGAGCATGTTCCTTACTACCCTCCAGTCCAGCCCGTCCAGTCCGCATCCCAGCTTTGGTATGGCTAATTTATTTTCACCATTTAACAAGACACGGCGTTTCAGATCCAGAAGTGATGCCCACATCGAGTTGTAAGTTGGCTTGGCAAACGAGGAATTTTTGGTCACCAAATAATAAATGTGCCTTTTGTTTGTTTCCAACTCAAGGACTTTTTCGATCTCCGGCTGTTGCTCCTTCAGTTTTTGAATCTGCCCAAATTTCCTTCGAAAAACCGTGGCTATTCCTTTTCGCATAAGCAGATCGCTTCCTACGCAATGGGCCAACGAATAATCATCCGGCATCGCAAAGAGGTCATGACGTTCTTCCTTCGTGACACCATACCGCACCTTGCGGCCAGTTGAGAACTCAGCAAGGAACTTCCCTAGTTCGTCTTCTCTACCTATCTGGTTCACGCGTTCTTCGTCAACGTTGGTGCCCTCATACGGTGCCAGACGATTGAAGTGGACGACCATTGGTTTTCCTGAGGGAAGCTTCTTAATCCGGTACACCACGTCGTTTATCCGCTTAACGATCTCAAAAGGACCTTCCCAGTTTCGTTGAAGTTTGGGCGAAAGTCCTTTTCTGCGCCGAGGATTGTACAGCCACACCAGGTCTCCTTGTTGATAACCTCCCTGCTTACCTCTTACGTCGTATCGGTCTTTCATCCGTTCGCTCGCCCTGAAGGTTCTGCCTCACGTGCTGGTGAATATCGTCCATCTTCCTTTTGAGGTCGGTCACATAGTCCTCACCCGCAACATCATCTCCAGGTTTCGATCCAAACTTCAGGTCACAGGGCAGCCTGAGTTCTCTGCCAAATAAAATGCTGGCTGGACTTCGACCAGTGCTTTCCTGTACAGCTGACCTGTTAGCTAGCAAAAACAGGTGGATGTGGTTGTCCCAGTCTTTCTGATGATCGGCAACCACCTTGGAAAGGTATTTTCCCATGGTTCTGTTCATCCTTTCCACCATGCCATCCGACTGGGGGTGTAACGGGGTAGTCCTGGTCTTCTGTATTCCCAAGGACTCGCACACCTTAGTAAAAAGTTCACTCTCGAAATTCCTGCCCTGGTCTGAGTGGATCTGCAGCGGGACACCAAAGCGGCAAATCAGCTCTTTCACGAGGACGTCTGCGATTGAAGCTGCTGTCTGGTCAGGAAGGGCATACGCTTCGGTCCATTTACTGAAGTAGTCCATCACTACCACGATGTATTTATTGCCGTTGTCGGTCTCGGGGAAGGGGCCTGCGACATCGATGGCTATTCGTTCAAAAGGACTACCAACGTTGTATGGCCTCATCGGTGCTCGTGGCTTCTTCTGGGGTCCTTTACTCTCGGCGCAAACTTTACATTTGCGGCACCACTCCTTGACATTGTCTTGGTAACCCGACCAGTAAAACCGCTCTTTTATCTTCTCGACGGTTTTTCGGATACCAAAATGTCCTCCGGATGTACCATCGTGGATATGCGACAGCACCTGTGGGATCCTATTCTTTGGTACCAATAGTTGTAATGTGTAAGTAGTACCATCATCATTTTCTATTTTTCTCTTTAATAGTCCGTCCTCCATTGTAATCGAGTCCCACTGGGCCCAATAAGATTTTAGCGCCGAAGAACCGGGAGCCACTTCCTGCCAGTTCGGTCGCTGTCCATTTTCCTTCCAATCAAACAGAAGTCTTAGATCGGGGTCGTTTTTCTGGTCAGCAATCAATCGTTCCGTTGACCAATCTTCATCCACGGCAGTGGTTCTATCTACGACGGCGCACTTTCTCTCTACTCGGCAACAGTGTTCGCAATCCACTGGACAAGGTCTTCGAGAAAGTGCGTCGGCATTCCAGTGAATCCTTCCTGCCCTGTGCTCAATGTCAAAGTCGTATTGTTGCAGCCTTTCTATCCACCTGGCTACTTGCCCCTCTGGATTTTTAAACTGAAGCAGCCATCTAAGCGCAGCGTGGTCTGTTCTTAGTAAGAACTTCCTGCCGTAAAGGTACTTGTAAAAGTGTTCCACAGATTTAACGACTGCCAGCAATTCTTTTCTTGTGACACAGTAATTCCTTTCGGGCTTAGAAAGAACTTTACTAAAGTAACCGATGACCTTCTCGTCGCCGTCCTGAAGCTGTGATAGGACGCCTCCCAATCCAACATTACTGGCATCGGTATCCAAGATGAACTTGCCTTCGGGCAACGGGTAACACAATATTGGTGCACTGATAAGACGTTGCTTCAAAAGCTCGAATGATAACTGACATTCTTCATCCCAGCAGAATTGTCGGGCATCTTCTGTAAGTTTAGTCAGGGGTTTGGCTATATCGGCAAATCCTGGTACGTATCGTCTGTAGTAGGTGCAAAGTCCAAGAAAACTCCTTATCTCATGTTTATCTCTAGGCACAGGCCAGTCTCTAATCGCCTTAATTTTAACAGGGTCAACAGCGACTCCATCTTTTGAGACAACATGGCCAAGGTAGTTTACTTTTTCTTGAAGTATGTGACATTTTTTTGGACTCAACTTTAAGTTGGCAGCTCTAAGTCTTCGGAAAACGTTCTCCAAGTTTTTCAAGTGGTCTTCGAATGTCTTACCGACAACTATTATGTCGTCCAAATAGACTAGGCAGGTTTCCCAGGACAGGCCACGTAAGACATTCTCCATAAGTCGCTCAAACGTGGCAGGGGCGTTGCAAAGACCAAAGGGCATCACGGTAAACTCCCAAAGACCCGACCCTACGGTGAATGCGGTCTTTTCCCTATCCTCGTCTTGCAGTTCGACCTGCCAATATCCACTCTTGAGATCTAGTGTGGAGAACAATTCCGATCCTGCCAGAGTATCCAAAGTGTCGTCTATTCTAGGCAGTGGATAGCTGTCCTTTTTGGTGACGTTGTTCAGTTGTCTGTAATCTACACAGAATCTCGTGGAGCCGTCTTTCTTCTTAACAAGCACCACCGGCGACGCCCATGGACTGTTGGACGGTTTAATCACTCCTTCGTTCTTCATGTCCTGAATTATTTGTTCGGCTTCTTCGCGTTTAGCCAGCGGTAATCTTCGTGCGGCTTGTCTGATGGGTCTGGAATCACCTGTGTCAATTCTGTGCTTTACTATCGCAGTACGTCCGTTTGGGTCTCCATCAATTTGAAAAATGTCTCGGTATTGTTGAAGCAGATGGTAAACTTTCTGTCGTTGGTGACTTGACAGGGACTTGCTGATTGGCGGTAGCAAGTCTGGCATACTTTTGGGTGCTTGGGAAGGGGCAACCTCACACGCCTCGGTGTTACGGACGACGGCGGAGATAGCTGAACAGTATCCTACTACAACTCCTCTCTTCAGGGATACTGCGTAGTCGTTCAGGTTCATAAGGCGTACTGGTACATTACCGTCTGTCGCCACCAAAGCCTTGCCTACTACGATGCCCTTTTCCAGCCTCCCGTGCCGGTACGCTGGCTCCATGAGTACTACCTTGGTTTGTGTGATGTTCTTATCCCAAGTGGCCGTTGCAACAGCTTCACTTCTTGCCGCAAGAACTATGTCATCCTTGAGAAGCACTCTGGCTCGGATGTCTCCCCTTTGATACAGGACATGTTCTTCCAAACCAATCCTCAAAAGGCCCTGTTTCAGGTCCAGCTGGAAGCCATAGGAATTCATCACATCCATACCGAGAATCACTTCATCTTCGATGTCAGCAACCAGCACATCGTGCTCCAATGAAGAATTTCCTATCTCGATAGTGGCTCGGGTTTCTCCTAGGACTGTCGCTCTTTCTCCTGTTGCCGTCCTCAACTTCCACTTGGAGGACTTTATCCGCTTAGGATTTATGACATCCGGTCTTACAATGGTTTTGGTAGCGCCAGTATCCAGCAGTAATGAGCCCGGTCGTCCGTTGATCTTTCCATCGACGAATAGGCTTGTCAACAAATGCTGCAATGTCGCCACCTTAACGCTCAGTGGGGCGTGTTTGGCACGAGTCGATGGTTGCCCCCTCGCATCGACCCTTTTTAGTTTTCCTGCTTCTTTTTGGCCATGCTCTCCAGAAACTTCTTGCACTTGTTCCTGGTATGGCCTAATTCACCACAGTGCCAGCAGCGCAGGGACCTTCTCCCATTTTCCTCCAGCTCGACACCCCGAAGTCGTGCATGTCCCCTGGATGTTTCTTTGGCTACCTCCACTTCTAAGGCATGGGTCAATGCATCGGCGATCGTCCTGGGTCGTGCCATTCTGAGTGCCTGCTGTATTTGCACATCTCTTATGCCATCCACAAAGGCATGGACCCCAAGAGTTTCCAGAAGGGTTTCCGGAGCATTCGGGTAGGCATACCTGACCAGGCGGGCAATGTCTGATTGAAATTCCTGTAGGGTTTCCGACGATTTTTGGATTCTATTCTTCAGCTGGAGTTGAAATACTTGTTCGAGATGAGCGTGGCCGTATCTCACCTCGACTGCCTTCACTAACTTTTCGAAGTCGTTCAACTCGGATTCGGGCAAAGTCTGAAGAATGTCCACCGCATTGCCGCGCAACGCCATAGTCAAAGAAATAGCTTTCTCCTGCGTTGTCCATCCATTAGCCCTAGCAGCTGCCTCAAACTGTTTCTTGTAGTTATCCCATGATGTGGTCCCATCAAAGGTTGGTGGTTTAATGCAGGACTTGGCCTCCCTTATCACGGAATCCGTCGCAGTTACTTGGAACTTTTTCGCATTCAGTATGTCGTCTTTGTCTGCTTTTTCAGCAATTTCTTTTATTTTATTGTCCACAATCTTCAGATTTTCTTGAAGCTGCTCTTCCAGACTTCTCACCTTGTTATCAAGGTTTCCTTTATGTTCTAGAAGTTCCTCGTGTAGCTGCTCTTCCAGACTTCTCACCTTGAATTCGAGGCTTCGAGAATTTTCTAGAACCTTCTCTTCAAGGTTTCGAGCATTTTCAAGAAGTTTCTCATGCAGTTTGATTTCGAGATTTTGCGAACTTTCTAGAAGCTTCTCTTGCAGTCTCTCGATATTTTGAGAATTTTCTTGCATCTTCGTTTCAAGAATTTGCGAATTTTCTAGAAGCTTCTCTTGCAATCTGGCTTTGAGGTTCTCGATGTTTTGAGAGTTTTCCAGGAGCTTCTCTTGCAATCCGGCTTTGAGGTTCTCGAGGTTTTGAGAATTTTCTAGAAGCTTAGTTTCGATGTTTCTAGAATTTTCTTGAAGCTTTATTTCGAGAAGCTTCATTTCGAGACTCTCGAATACGTACGTGTCTGGATCTTCGCCTATCGATATTAGATATTCTGATAGCCTCTTCTTAAGGTCTTCCTTTTTTCCAGACGTGTCCAGATCACGATCCTCCAACTCCTGTCGCAAATCCTTCACCTTTAAATTGTCCAAGGTGGCCATGATCACTACACGCACTTGTCACTTATATTTTCTTCAATCCCACTTCTGACACCAGTTGTTACGTTTTGGGTTCGAAGAAAACGTCCAGTGTGTGTAGAGTTTATTTATTTTAAACACTACTAAAAATCACAACTCTATTTATAACTATAACAACTCTATTTATGTAAATACAGCACTTATTTATTTGCACACGGTCGCTATGTGGATCTCTTGGTATTCACTCGTAGCGCTTCCAGGCAAGAACTAACTCTCGCGGCGTCCGTTACGCGCTTATATACCCGCGCCTCGACCTTCGTGATAATTCCTGGCCTTTCTAGACTCTTCGCGACCAGCCCGCGCGCCTGTCTGTCCACGCCGCACTCCTTCCCGAGTCCGCCGGAATATTCTATATCGGGGAGTCGCACACGCGCTCACTCTGGCTTCTTCTCGAACATTCCCGCGCCGCGGCGACGCCAGTCCGCGCCTATGCAAGGCACTATCGTTACAATATTGTACTGTCACGTATGTATCTGGGTTTTTCTGCGAGGTGTTTATTTATTCTTCGACGGCGGGCCGATAACGTAATGCGGACACATACAGTGAGCCATCCGTGAGCCCTCTATTACGACATAAACCGAAGGCGCCCGATAGGTATAAACTCTTATAGTGCCTAAACCGTTCATCCCATTGATCTGTAAATTTGTATACATATTTAAAGTTACTGCAGGATGAGATGGTGTCAGTTTGGTCGTATTTGACAACTGCCACTTCCGGTTGTCAGATTGTCACCAAAAACAATCCAGTTCGTCCCCCGGTAATTCTAAATATGTATGCCAAATTTCAGCCCGATCCGTTGTTCCGTTTGGGCGCTATCGTGTTCACGGACATACGTACACCTATTACACATACACACATACACACATACATTTTCCAGAAATCATTGCAATGGATTCAGGGGACCCCAAAACGCGTATTTCCGCTAAAATCTCAAATTTTTTTTTTCCGTCGATTACAATACTTTCCTTCTAGGAGTCGGAGAGTAAAAAGCAAAATAAAATACTGAAACGACATACAAAGGGGTTAAATTTTGACCTATTATTGCATCTGCAACAAACCAAAGAAAGTAGTTGACGTAGCGGAAACAACTGTTCTTGGATCCTTGTGTAAGCCCCCTGGAAGAAGTTTCCATGCAACTAAACCATGTCGGAGGAGTTATATATGAATTCACTAGCTTGGGCGTACACAACTTGCACATGTTCTCCATTAGTGTTCACCATGGCAATTAATAAATTCGCTATTTCCTAAAATATATACAATACAAAATTAATGTAGGAAAGATGAATATTGTGAAATTTTCTTACCCCGCTTTCTCACTATGAATTGTACTTGTACCCTCTTTCTTCATGGCTGTGTATATAACTTTACACACCTGTTCGAGACTTGTTGAAACTTTATCATAACTGTTTTGCATATAATTCGCCCGTCTCATGTAAACAACAACATTTAACATGTGACATAACCTCAAACACCATCGAGAAGATAGTCACTCATGCAGATATTGCAGATTCCATTCATTTAATTATTGTTTATTAGCATTAGCTTCAAATAATGTTTCAATGATTTTGTTTTCGGCTACGAACGTACAATTTGAAATTCCGCTGCAACTTCAGGGTCAGGACCTACTTACTTTGACGGAGCTTTGAAATTTAAATAATTATTTTTCATTCATACTACGCAATCTAATAGGTACTTTGCTGTAAATCAAATATAACTAACATGAGTATACAAACATCAAACCGAGCGAAAATAAATCGAAATTTACCTCGGCGCCATCTGCGAATCAGCGGCGAAACCACCGCTACTCATTGAAGTCGGTAATTGGGTTTCTTACTTACCGACTCCAATGAGTAGCGGTGGTTTCGCCGCTGATTCACAGATGGCGCCATGAGTAAATTTCGATTTATTTTCGCTCGGTTTGATGTTTGTATACTCATGTTAGTTATATTTGATTTACAGCAAAGTACCTATTAGATTGCGTTTGTAGAAAAAAATATTGTGTGGTACTCATGCAAAAGGTAATTTTATTTTGTTCAAGGAATTGCTATGCTTGTGGCTCTAATATAATACAATTAATAAAAGCTATTTTGAATGATATCAGCCAGTCTATATACCACAAGATGACATGCTGCTTATGCAAATAGGGCAACACTCTTTTTGGACTAACATACATAGCTATTTTTATGACATTTGGCAACCACACAATTTATTACAGGAGTGGTACACGAAAAAAAAATCGATAGGAATGAGTACGGGTTGCGAAACTACATTTTTCAAAAATCATTGTAATAGATTCAGGAGGCCTCAAAACGCGTATTTCCGCTGAAATCCCAATTTTTTAAAAAATCGGATAAGTTGAGCGCTGTTAGCGCGGCGGGCGCGCCGGCCGGCCGACCCGGAGCGGAGAAAAGAAACGAGGCCAGCCGGGCGCGCCAGCCGGCCGACCCGGAGCGGAGGAAAGTGTCGAGGCCAGCCGGGCGCGGGACTAAAATTGCACGTCGGATAGGTTGAGTGCTGTTCGCGCGGCGGGCGCGCCGGCCGGCCGACCCGGAGCGGAGAAAAGAAACGAGGCCAGCCGGGCGCGCCAGCCGGCCGACCCGGAGCGGAGGAAAGTGTCGAGGCCAGCCGGGCGCGGGACTAAAATTGTACATCGGATAGGTTGAGTGCTGTTCGCGCGGCGGGCGCGCCGGCCGGCCGACCCGGAGCGGAGAAAAGAAACGAAGCCAGCCGGGCGCGCCAGCCGGCCGACCCGGAGCGGAGGAAAGTGTCGAGGCCAGCCGGGCGCGGGACTAAAATTGTACATCGGACAAGATAAACAAATAATTCACCTTGGATAAACCTACAACGATAATAACCGTTTTTAAAAGTGAAATAAACAGAGTGGTACACGAAAAAAAAATCGATAGGAATGAGTACGGGTTGCGAAACTACATTTTTCAAAAATCATTGTAATAGATTCAGGAGGCCTCAAAACGCGTATTTCCGCTGAAATCCCAATTTTTTTAAAAATCGGATAAGTTGAGCGATGTTAGCGCGGCGGGCGCGCCGGCCGGCCGACCCGGAGCGGAGAAAAGAAACGAGGCCAGCCGGGCGCGCCAGCCGGCCGACCCGGAGCGGAGAAAAGAAACGAGGCCAGCCGGGCGCGCCGGCCGGCCGTCCCGGAGCGGAGAAAAGTGTCGAGGCCAGCCGGGCGCGGGACTAAAATTGCACGTCGGATAGGTTGAGTGCTGTTCGCGCGGCGGGCGCGCCGGCCGGCCGACCCGGAGCGGAGAAAAGAAACGAGGCCAGCCGGGCGCGCCAGCCGGCCGACCCGGAGCGGAGGAAAGTGTCGAGGCCAGCCGGGCGCGGGACTAAAATTGTACATCGGATAGGTTGAGTGCTGTTCGCGCGGCGGGCGCGCCGGCCGGCCGACCCGGAGCGGAGAAAAGAAACGAAGCCAGCCGGGCGCGCCAGCCGGCCGACCCGGAGCGGAGGAAAGTGTCGAGGCCAGCCGGGCGCGGGACTAAAATTGTACATCGGACAAGATAAACAAATAATTCACCTTGGATAAACCTACAACGATAATAACCGTTTTTAAAAGTGAAATAAACAGAGTGGTACACGAAAAAAAAATCGATAGGAATGAGTACGGGTTGCGAAACTACATTTTTCAAAAATCATTGTAATAGATTCAGGAGGCCTCAAAACGCGTATTTCCGCTGAAATCCCAATTTTTTTAAAAATCGGATAAGTTGAGCGATGTTAGCGCGGCGGGCGCGCCGGCCGGCCGACCCGGAGCGGAGAAAAGAAACGAGGCCAGCCGGGCGCGCCAGCCGGCCGACCCGGAGCGGAGAAAAGAAACGAGGCCAGCCGGGCGCGCCGGCCGGCCGTCCCGGAGCGGAGAAAAGTGTCGAGGCCAGCCGGGCGCGGGACTAAAATTGCACGTCGGATAGGTTGAGTGCTGTTCGCGCGGCGGGCGCGCCGGCCGGCCGACCCGGAGCGGAGAAAAGAAACGAGGCCAGCCGGGCGCGCCAGCCGGCCGACCCGGAGCGGAGGAAAGTGTCGAGGCCAGCCGGGCGCGGGACTAAAATTGTACATCGGACAAGATAAACAAATAATTCACCTTGGATAAACCTACAACGATAATAACCGTTTCTAAAAGTGAAATAAACAGAGTGGTACACGAAAAAAAAATCGATAGGAATGAGTACGGGTTGCGAAACTACATTTTTCAAAAATCATTGTAATAGATTCAGGAGGCCTCAAAACGCGTATTTCCGCTGAAATCCCAATTTTTTTAAAAATCGGATAAGTTGAGCGATGTTAGCGCGGCGGGCGCGCCGGCCGGCCGACCCGGAGCGGAGAAAAGAAACGAGGCCAGCCGGGCGCGCCAGCCGGCCGACCCGGAGCGGAGGAAAGTGTCGAGGCCAGCCGGGCGCGGGACTAAAATTGTACATCGGACAAGATAAACAAATAATTCACCTTGGATAAACCTACAACGATAATAACCGTTTTTAAAAGTGAAATAAACAGAGTGGTACACGAAAAAAAAATCGATAGGAATGAGTACGGGTTGCGAAACTACATTTTTCAAAAATCATTGTAATAGATTCAGGAGGCCTCAAAACGCGTATTTCCGCTGAAATCCCATTTTTTTTAAAAATCGGATAAGTTGAGCGCTGTTAGCGCGGCGGGCGCGCCGGCCGGCCGACCCGGAGCGGAGAAAAGAAACGAGGCCAGCCGGGCGCGCCAGCCGGCCGACCCGGAGCGGAGGAAAGTGTCGAGGCCAGCCGGGCGCGGGACTAAAATTGCCCGTCGGATAGGTTGAGTGCTGTTCGCGCGGCGGGCGCGCCGGCCGGCCGACCCGGAGCGGAGAAAAGAAACGAGGCCAGCCGGGCGCGCCAGCCGGCCGACCCGGAGCGGAGGAAAGTGTCGAGGCCAGCCGGGCGCGGGACTAAAATTGCACGTCGGATAGGTTGAGTGCTGTTCGCGCGGCGGGCGCGCCGGCCGGCCGACCCGGAGCGGAGAAAAGAAACGAGGCCAGCCGGGCGCGCCAGCCGGCCGACCCGGAGCGGAGGAAAGTGTCGAGGCCAGCCGGGCGCGGGACTAAAATTGTACATCGGACAAGATAAACAAATAATTCACCTTGGATAAACCTACGACGATAATAACCGTTTTTAAAAGTGAAATAAACAGAGTGGTACACGAAAAAAAAAATCGATAGGAATGAGTACGGGTTGCGAAACTACATTTTTCAAAAATCATTGTAATAGATTCAGGAGGCCTCAAAACGCGTATTTCCGCTGAAATCCCAATTTTTTTAAAAATCGGATAAGTTGAGCGATGTTAGCGCGGCGGGCGCGCCGGCCGGCCGACCCGGAGCGGAGAAAAGAAACGAGGCCAGCCGGGCGCGCCGGCCGGCCGTCCCGGAGCGGAGAAAAGTGTCGAGGCCAGCCGGGCGCGGGACTAAAATTGCACGTCGGATAGGTTGAGTGCTGTTCGCGCGGCGGGCGCGCCGGCCGGCTGACCCGGAGCGGAGAAAAAAATCGAGGCCGACGGCCAGCCGGGCGCGGGACCGAAATTGGCCATCGGACTGGTTACGCGCGGTTGCCGAAAATCTCATTAACCCGGCAGGAAGTGCCTGTACGCCGTTTTCGCGGCCGTCGGATTTGCGGCCCGCCCGGAGAAGCGAATTGGAACGGGTTGTGCCGCGAGGTCGTTTCGCAACCCGTACCCGGTTAGTCGCGCTTATATAGGGTAAGAGTACGGTCCGCCGGATCTGCTCGAGCCTGACAAGTTGCGATAGAGTAACGACTGCCTTGGTATTAGCACACGATTTAGGATGCTCTCTGCCACGGAAAGGCCGCGCGCGTTTGTCGATTTAGATTCTCGAGCGCCTCGGTATGCCTCCGGTCGGAGGAACCGGCGCTCACCGACGAGAAGAGAAATCCTCGCGCTGCTGTGTCTGACCTGAAAGAGATGTATTTCCCGCATATCGCCGCCAAGCTCCGGGCGTGACCTGTCAAGCAGCTATTAGCGATTGCCACAGCATGCTCGCGGCGGCGCCTACTTTCGCAGTTGGCGTCGATCCTTATGCGAGCGCACTTAATACAAATCGGGAGGCGTCCTCTGGACGTCGACCACAAATATGCAACGACTCGCCTCGTACCGAGCGTGAGAGCGCGGCCCGACAGTTTTCCGAAACGCGCGCTAAGACCGCGTACCATGTCGCTTTCAACCTAGCGAAGGGTGTTTCAGGGAATGTTGAAGCCGTTCGCGGACGAGAATCCGCGTTAATCTATTCTCAATGTAACTGTTGCGGGCGGTCCTGTCTGTCGTCATGTAAACGTCGTCACTGTTCGACGTCGGCGCAGCGTTACCGCTCCACCTGTGAGCGAAATGTGTGGTCGGCGCGCGCTCGTCGCTGCCGACTGATTTCAACACGGTCAGTTTTACACACGTATACCTCCGGGCCGGGCGAGGCCAAAGACCCGCCGCTCTCGAGCGGACGTCGGTCTCTCGACCCTCGGCTTGCCGGAGGTGCGACTGTTCTCTCGATCTGCGTTACGCGAGGTCGGCGCGTCACCTCGGTGC
>OZ020222.1:18597849-18602849 GCA_963971325.1 Aphodius granarius | reverse complement strand
CAGAAGGACAGGGCGTGAGCCCGTCTGGAGCCGCCGTCGGTGCAGATCTTGGTGGTAGTAGCAAATACTCCAGCGAGGCCCTGGAGGACTGACGTGGAGAAGGGTTTCGTGTGAACAGCCGTTGCACACGAGTCAGTCGATCCTAAGCCCTAGGCGAAAGCCGATGTTGATGTTGGTGTATCTACGTTTGCGTAGTAGTACGGTTGTAAAGGCGTCCGTGACGAAAGCACGAACCTTTGACTTGAGCGAGCCGCGCCAGCGGCGGCGCCGTCGTCGCCCCCGTTAGCTGTCGCCGACGCTGTCGCATACCGACGTCGTAGTCGTCGTCGTCGTCGTCGAATCTCGTTCCCCGAGTTCGCAGGAGACGCGCACACGCCTCTCCGTCTCGCTTCCCTCTCGCGCGCCGAACGGCGTCTCGGTAAGCGGTGCTTAAGTATAAGCGCGCGCGCGTTGGACGGACCGGAACCCGCGAGGGATCCTCGGTCCCGGTACGCGCGCGCCGAGTGTACGGTGCACCCTGCCGTCGCCCGCGGGCGCGCTAAGAGCGTGAGAGCAGAGAAGGAGGAGGGCGAGCGCGACCGCCGCTCGCAGTGAGAACGAGAACGATCGGACGACGCGCGCGCGACTAGGCTATAGCAGCAGCGCGCACACATACGGAAGAAGGGCGTCGTACTGAGTGGCCGCAGCAATATTGGCGCAGAGCGCGCTCGTCTTATCGGTTGTGTCCGCGAGTACGCCATCGCCGTACGTGCACAGAGAGGCACACACCCGTCGGGCGAAAGGGAATCCGGTTCCTATTCCGGAACCCGGCAGCGGAACCGTAATTAAGTCGGGCCCTCGAAAGAGTGTTCGTCGGGGTAACCCAAAATGACCTGGAGACGCCGTCGGGAGATCCGGGAAGAGTTTTCTTTTCTGCATAAGCGCTCGAGTTCCATGGAATCCTCTAGCAGGGAGATATGGTTTGGAGCGCGAAGAGCACCGCAGTTGCGGCGGTGTCCGGATCTTCCCCTCGGACCTTGAAAATCCAGGAGAGGGCCACGGTAGGTGTCGCGCCGGTTCGTACCCATATCCGCAGCAGGTCTCCAAGGTGAACAGCCTCTAGTCGATAGAATAATGTAGGTAAGGGAAGTCGGCAAATTGGATCCGTAACTTCGGGATAAGGATTGGCTCTGAGGATCGGGGCGCGTCGGGCTTGGTCGGGAAGCGGGTATCGGCGGACGTGCCGGGCCTGGGCGAGGTGATGGTCGTTCGCGACTCGGATCCGAGCTCGGTCCCGTGCCTCGGCCTCCCGCGGAACTTCCTTGCTGCGAGGCCCGGTCGGGGGTTCGCTCCTGGCCGGTGTCCTCTTCGGCCGCCATTCAACGATCAGCTCAGAACTGGCACGGACTGGGGGAATCCGACTGTCTAATTAAAACAAAGCATTGCGATGGCCCCTGCGGGTGTTGACGCAATGTGATTTCTGCCCAGTGCTCTGAATGTCAACGTGAAGAAATTCAAGCAAGCGCGGGTAAACGGCGGGAGTAACTATGACTCTCTTATATAACTATAAGTGTTAATTAAGTGATAAAGGAAAAAATTCGTTTTAGATTTGTTGGCTCGTCTGCCTTACTGCGTTTGTGTGTCCGATTTTGAGTGGTGTCTCATTGTCTCATTGGATCTCCGCCGTCGGAGTGCTTTGCTGCAATATAATATGTTTGATTGTTTAATGAAGAAATTTGACGGTTCTAGTTATACTTACGTTTTCGCCGGTACACTTGTCTCTTTTCGTTGTTCGCTTACCGCTGTGTCCGGTCTGGGGTCCCCGCGGGCTTTCAGTTCTATTTTCTATTATTTGTATCTGCCCTTCGGGGTATAATGCTTTATCAATAAAGTTATATTTAGCCAAATGCCTCGTCATCTAATTAGTGACGCGCATGAATGGATTAACGAGATTCCCACTGTCCCTACCTACACGAACCTACAACGAGGGTGCGGACGTGTGTTTGGTGAGCTGGTGAATTTTAGAGTTTCACATAGAGTGTGGTGTAGGTTCAGTTTTGAGTTTGCGATTTGTCGTAGCGTTGTTTGAATTCGTTTTTATTTGTCTTAGAGTTAAGTTAAGTTGAATTAGTGTTATAATTTAGTTTTTACATTGCACGTGTCGCCGCGTGGTCGACACGTGGTGTTGGCGGGCTTTTTAGACCAGCTTCCGGTCGGCGTCGGCGTTGCGACGTCGGGCGTCGGGGCGACTTCTGTGGTGGTGCTTTGGTCTGGGTACGGAGAGGGGCGTCCGTCTTGTCGGTGGCGTCGTTCCCGTGAGGCGGTGGGCGTCTGGAGGCGTCTGTAAAGAAATATTAGGTATCAGGAGTACATCATAGTAGTAGGAGGTGTCAATCTCGTACTTAGAAGAGTTTGAAATTTGGTGAGCGAATTTCTCGTATATTAGGAGCACAGCACTTTAGCAGGAGGTGTTGATATTGGCTTTTCGGATCTCTGGGTTCTTGGTGAGGGTCTGAGTGTTTCCCCAGCGCCTTGACGAGGCGTCGTTTGGGTTATGAGTGGCGACGAGGGGCGGGGGCAGGATCCTTTCCAGAGAAGGGGTTCGGTCGCTCGATCCCCGACCCGTTCGAGAGCGAGCTCGGTGTCTTCGGCGGCAACGATGTCGTCGCAGGCACTAAAGAGGCCGAGGGGAGAACGCGACAGTAGTGAAGAATCTTTGGGGGAAATGCAGACGTCGGAAATAGCGAGGTTACGAGTGGATTTGGAGCAACTGCTGGAAAAGCAATGCAAAAATTTACCAAAGGCGTCGGCAAAGGCAATTCTGTCAGTTTTTGCGAGAGCGGAGCATATTATCACTGAGTTGGTGAACGCAAAGAGTAATATGGCGGCTAGATTAGATGAGAGACAGCGACTTGAGGAAACAATAGAGAGAAAGATGGAGAAGAGGTTCAATGATTGGGAGAAGAAGATGGACAACACATTGATAAATGTCGAGAAGATGGTAATAGAGAAAGGTAGAGGGGATAAAACGGAACCCACTTACGCGAGCATTACTAGAGGGGTAGGAGGGAATAGGGAGCGATTAAGGGAGGATCCTAGGAGCAAGATTGAGAAGAAAAATTTAATAATAGTAAATGACGAGAAGGGAGAGAGAAGTAGCGATGAGGTAAAGGCGACAATGTTAAAGAATATCGAGGACAAACGAGGTGAAATCAGACTGAGGGCAATAAAGACGTTACGGGACGGGAGAGTATTGGTGGAGGCGGATACAGAGAAGGACTTAGAGACAGTTAAGGGGAGTATAACGAAAAACGAGTGTGGGCTACAGTACAGAAGCACAAAGGAGAGGCTACCAAGGCTCGCCTTCTTTAGGGTAGAGAAAGATGTAACTAGCGACGAAGTGGTCGATCACTTAAAGACAAAAAACCCGGGACTGATGGAAGAGGGGGATTATTGTCGGGAAATTTTCAGGAAAGGAAGGAGGGAAGGAAGATTTGTCAATGTAATTGTAGAAGTGTCCGGTGGGTTGCGGAGGAAATTACTCAGGGTAGGTAGAGCCTTTCTGGGATATGGATGTTGCTTCATTGATGACTTCGAGGAAGTAACAAGGTGTTATCGATGTCAGGGATTTGGGCACATAGCGCGGGTCTGCGCGAGGAAAGAAAGTGTTTGCGGCCACTGTGGAGAAACGGGACATGAGTTTAAGGACTGCAAGAGCAAGGATGGACCGGAGAAATGCGCGAACTGTAAAGCGGCGGGAAGAGCACATGATCATAGGACAAACAGCTGGGATTGCCCGGAATTGATTAGAGCGACGGAGGCGCAGCGGGAAAGGACCGATTATGCATAGGATGATGAAATGTGGACAGATCAATGTGGGAAAGGGCAGAGCGGCGAAGGAACTGCTAATGCACAATGTGAAAGAGCTGGGGTTGAGGGTAGTGTGCATACAGGAACCAGGAGGGGAGACAGGACTTAGGCAAAACGGGGGAACGCTAACGATGGAAGATGGAGGCAAGACGGGAATTTGGGTAAGCAATGACATTGTGCCAGTGGTCGTCATGAGGGAAAAACATGTTGTGATGATATCGATTAAGTGGGAAACTGAGCAATATCGGATAGCCAGTGTTTACGTCGAACCGAATGGTGACCTGAACAGTACACTGTACAGACTTGAACGTGAACTGGGGGACAAGAACACAAAAGCTATTATATGCGGAGATTTCAACGCGAAACACGAGAGCTGGGGTGGAGAGACGACTGACGCGAGAGGAGAGATGATGAACGACTGGACGGTGAGACTGGGCCTCCATATAGCTAACAACGAGCTGGACTTGCCGACATTTGAGACGGTCAACGGGCGCAGCTGGATTGATTTGACGGTTATGAGAGAGACAAGGTGCATGAGTTGGGTGGTGCGAGATGACGAGTCGCTGAGCGACCACAGATTGATAACGTTCGACGTAATAGGCAGGGATTGTTGTGGGGAACAAGAGATGGGACCAATGAGAAAATACACAACAAAAAAGGCAGATTGGGAAAAATTTGAGAAGGTGGTTAAAGATGTCTGGGAATCGGAGGAAAGAAGTAATATCGCTACGGAGAGATTGGCGGAGATGTGGCAAAGGACAGTTGAGCTGGGGTGCGCAGGATCTCTGAAAAGGATAACGAAGAGGAAAGATAAGAGGAACAATGCGCCATGGTGGAATCAGGAGATAGCGAGGGAAAGAGTGAGGGTTAGGAGAGCGAGAAGAGAATACCAGAACGAGAGGGGGGAAGAAGGAAGGGAGAGCAAGATACGGGAATACAGAGAGCTGCGTAGAAATTACAAAAAGAAGATCACGGAGGCGAGAATAAAATCGTTCCAGGAGTTCTGCAACACACATGGTCAGGATACGTGGGGGCGATTATATAGAATAATAAGAAAGGGTAATAAAGGAAATAACAGCTGGGAGAGCCGCCTCAGCGCGGATGGAAGGAGGATTACGGACATTAGGGAGTTGGTAGGTCACCTGATAAAG